>CM064521.1:19141457-19203957 GCA_032716605.1 Paralithodes platypus
TTTATCCGCATTGAAACTCATTTGCCAAATTTGGGCCCAACATGACAATTTATCTAGATTGTGTTGCATATCGTCAACTTGTTCTTTTGAGAGTACGCTATTTGCAATTTTTGTATCGTCAGCAAATTTTGAGATTGTGCAGGTGAGACCCTCATCTATGTCGTTGATGTAAATTAGAAAGAGAATTGGTCCTAGTACCGATCCCTGGGGTACCCCGCTACTTACATTGGTCCATTTAGATGCCTTACCGTTTATGACTACCCTTTGCTTTCTGTTGCTGAGCCAATTTTCTATCCATTTCAACACACCGTCTTGTATTCCATGCGCTTTTAGTTTTAGCAGTAAACGTTTGTGGGGAACTTTGTCAAAGGCCTTTTGAAAATCAAGGTATATAATATCTACAGCTTTACTCTCATCGTAGAGGTTGAGGATATCGTGGAAGAAGTCTAAGAGGTTTGTTAAACAGGAACGTTTTTTACGAAAGCCGTGTTGAGTATCTTTAAGTATGTTATTTTCCTCCAAGTGATTTACGAGTCTGTCTCGTATGACCGTTTCTAGCATTTTACATACAACTGAGGTTAAGCTAATTGGACGATAGTTACTGGGTAGGGATTTGCTGCCTTTTTTGAATATCGGTGTTACGTTGGCTAGCTTCCACTGATCAGGCATAGTTCCAGACTGCAAGGATTTATTGAATAGTAATGTCAGTGGTTTGGAGAGCTCATTCTTAGCTTCCTTTAGAACTCTAGGCGAGATTGTATCAGGTCCTGGCGTTTTATTTACCTTGAGTTATTCTAAGCAATTCAATACTTCTCTCTCTGTAACGGTGATATTGCTTAGAACATCTGAATTATCAATCTGAATCGGCGATGGTGTAGGAATATCACTGAGGTCTTCTGTTGTAAAAACTGATGCAAAGAAGGTATTGAGGGCATTACTCATTTGTACTTCGTCTTTGGTGTATTCTCCTTTTTCATCGACTAACGGTCCAACAGTTGAAGTAACTACTTTTTTCTTTCTGATATAACTATAGAATTCTTTCGGGTTTGTTTTACTTTGATTCGCAATATGTAACTCTAAGGTCTTTTTACTTTGCTTAATTAACTTTTTGGCTTTGCGTCGTAGCTCTACAAATTTCACCCGTTCTTCGTCATTTTGTGAGGATTTAAATCTATCATTAGCACATTTTTTAGCAAGCAGGCAGTTTGAAATATCTTTATTCCACCATTTGGGCTTATTATTATGGCCTGGACGCCGTATTTTCGATGGTATGCAGTCTTGCACTGCTTTTAGGTAAGTGGTTTCGAATAACTTCCAAGATGTATTTATGTCGTTATTGTTAATTAAAAAGCTCCAGTCAGTTTCTTTAAACATAGCTCTAAGTTTATGGAAGTTTGCTTTCTTGAAATTAGGGACTTTTTCGATGCTACTATTTGGTTCGTTACTAGTAAACTTTAAAGTGAAAGTTATCGTACGATGGTCGCTGTTACTGAATTCATCACCAACATTCAAATTCTCTATCAATTCTTCTTTTGTTGCAAGTACAATGTCAAGAACGTTATTACCACGGGTCGGCATTCGAACAAATTGATAAAGCGAACTCTCTTGCAAGTTCGTATACAAGTCATGTCCGGAGTGTGAAGTAAGAGTATCGCCCCACTTGGTCACAGGTAAATTAAAGTCGCCAAAAATTACGGTATCTTGTGAGTTACTTACATCTGCAATTTGTTCGTAAATTTCTCGGTCAGTTTGCACTGATTGAGCTGGAGGTCTGTATATTAACGCAAGTATTATTTTTGTACCTTTATTATTCTTTATTAGCACAAAAGATGTGTCGACGTTCACAATTTGAGGTTTTGACACGAGGGTCGGGTTAAGACTTTCTTTGATATAAAATAAAACGCCACCTCCATTTTTATTTATTCGGCTGTTCTCAAACATTACATAACCGGGAAGTGAATACTCTGCTAAAAAGTCTCTATCTTGTGTATTGAGCCAAGATTCTGTTATGCCAATCACATCATAATTTTCTGTAAACACTAGTTCCTCTAAATCTGAAAATTTATTGCGTATGCTACGAGCGTTTGCATAGAAAACCTTTAAAGTTGCGGTTTTAGAACTCGCAGATCGTTCTTTCATCGAATTTTTGGTTCTGGTCGGATCTACATTTACATTCATGGCTGTCCTCGGTCCTCGGTCGTTATCCCTGACGGTTTTGAATTTGGGTCGTGTTGGTGGAGCTTTATCCAAATTCGCGGTTCTTGACGGATTAGTATTTAATTCCTTTGTAGATTGCCGTCCTCGCTGTCTTCGGTCCTCCTTCCTGGTTGTCCTGTGCTGAGTCGATTTCTTCTCCGAAAATCCTTCACCGCATCGTTGAGAAGACGCCCAAAACGCGCTGCTCCCACCTGGTTCAGATGAACTCCATCATCCGAAAACAAATAGTCATCGTAGTAGAAATTGTCCCAGGTGTCGACGAATCCCACGTTCTCCTTCCTGCAGAGGTTTGCTAGACAACGATTTGTGCTGGTGGCTATGTTGTAAAATCGGCTCTCTACACCGAGCCGGGGGACGATTCCTGAGACGATGATCCTTGATGACTTCTCCTTAAACGACTTGATCAGCTGCTGGTACTTTAAAAGCAAATCTTCCGACCGGGTTCGCTGTACATCGTTGGATCCAACGTGGATGACGTACATTGTATTAGCAGGGGCCAGCTTTGATACTTCGTCAACTGCTGCAACTACGTCATCCACACCACCACCAGGGATACAAAAACGCTTCCTGGTCTTAGGTGCCCTGGCGCAAAACTCTGTGAGCTGACCACGTATCATCGAGTCTCCCACGAGCCGGACTTCTTCTATTTCCTCTTCGTCATCTGAGTCTGCGAGTATCTGGAAACGGTTTTGACACTCGGTAATCGGTATGTGTTTCCTGGTCTTGGGGCAAACGTTGTTCCTCACGACACGGAAGTTGTCTTGAGGGGGAAGAGAGTCGCTATTTGTATCTTGAGTATCGGAAACATCAGCTGAAATGGCTACTGTAGGCGTTGAATTGTTGGCAGTTGACGTTGGGGCGTTGGTGGCTGCTGGAGTTGCGGTGACAATTGAAGTTTGTGGCACTCCAACGTTGAGTGTTACAAACTCTTGGAGTGATTCCAGCTTCACGGTGAGGACGTTGATCTTGTTGTAGGCTTCATCTAATTTCACTGTAAAATTCTCTCGTTGCTGGCAGAGCCGGCAGACTTGAAGATCGATAGTAGCAAACATGGACTCACCAAACCTACCGGCGCAGTTCGCACAAGCGCGAGGCATGGTGACAGTCACTTTCTTCAGATCACTTCACTCACTTAGGTTGCAAAGGTTGAGGATATCGTGGAAGAAGTCTAAGAGGTTTGTTAAACAGGAACGTTTTTTACGAAAGCCGTGTTGAGTATCTTTAAGTATGTTATTTTCCTCTAAGTGATTTACGAGTCTGTCTCTTATGACCGTTTCTAGCATTTTACATACAACTGAGGTTAAGCTAATTGGACGATAGTTACTGGGTAGGGATTTGCTGCCTTTTTTGAATATCGGTGTTACGTTGGCTATCTTCCACTGATCAGGCATAGTTCCAGACTGCAAGGATTTATTGAATAGTAATGTCAGTGGTTTGGAGAGCTCATCCTTAGCTTCATTTAGAACTCTAGGCGAGATTGTATCAGGTCCAGGCGTTTTATTTACCTTGAGTTTATCTAAACAATTCAATACTTCTCTCTCTGTAACGGTGATATTGCTTAGAACATCTGAATTATCAATCTGAATCGGCGATGGTGTAGGGATATCACTGAGGTCTTCTGTTGTAAAAACTGATGCAAAGAAGGTATTGAGGGCATTACTCATTTGTACTTCGTCTTTGCATTAAGTCTTTGCATTGCAAATTTGGGGTTGAGAGAGAGAGAGAGAGAGAGAGTACAAAGGAGTAAAAAGGAAATCAAGCAACAACAGATCTAGTGACCCTTCTAGGTTGCTTGTCCTCCAAAACACTGAGGATCAAGTGTCCAAACAGTGGTTTAGAGTGGGTAAGGGAACATTGGAAAGGGAATTACTGCCCTGGAACTAATGTCCGTGGCAGGATTAGGAAGTTAGTAGGGGACAGATGGGTTAGTAACTGAGGGGGGGATAAAATAAAGTTATTCATTTACAAACGCAGTCAGTCGCGGGTTTGATGCGAGATATTTGTCTAGGCGGAGTTTAAGTGAATCAACGGTGATGCAGTCTATAACGTTTCGGGGAAGCCCATTCCACAAGTTGACAACTCGATTGAAGAAGAAATTCTTAGATTCGTGCGAGTTAAAAGATTTACCAATAATTTTGCAACCGTTTCCCCGCGTGTAATTAGATTGGTCGATAGTGAAGTACTTACTACAGTTCATATTGTCGATGCCTTTGATGATTTTGAACACTTGAATTAAGTCGCCTCTTAATCTGCGCTGGGTTAAAGGAAATAGATTTAATTCTCTAAGACGCTCTTCGTATGGTTTGTTCTTTAGGCTAGGTATCATTTTGGTAACTCTACGTTGAAACTCGTTCTAGCTTGTTTATATCTTTTTGGTAATAAGGGCACCAGGATTGAACGCAGTATTCCAGAAGAGGGCGGACTAAGGAATTGTAAAGGGTTAGGATAACTTCTTTGGATTTATGCTCAAATGACCTGCCTATAAAGCCAATTATTTTGTTTGCCTTCTTAACAACTTCTGAACATTGTTGACTAGGTTACTCGATATTGTTCCTCCCAGATCGGTTTCTCTGTTTACATTCTTAAGCTGAGTGCCATTCATCGAATAGTTTGCTTTCTCATTTAGGTATCCGATATGTAGTACTTTACATTTATCCGCATTGAAACTCATTTGCCAAATTTGGGGTTGAGAGAGAGAGAGAGAGAGAGAGAGAGAGAGAGAGAGAGAGAGAGAGAGAGAGAGAGACTGAGACTGGGGTTGATAGAAGTGGTGGTGGTAGAGATATACGGGTGTTGTGCAGGAGACAGGTTGGCACTCTTTCACTAAAGGGACATTATCAGTAAATATTGGGAATGGAAGAGAGTGTGTGTGTGTGTGAGAGAGGGAGAGAGCATAAATTTACTCTTAAATACTGTATTTGTATATTAATTTATTATTTCTTGTAGGCCTACTTGTTCTAATGCAAAGATATGAATATGTAAGAATATGCAGAAATAAAATAGGAATGTTAGAATCAAGATCACACTGGATAGGACATTCGATCGTTGGTTGGGGTGTAGGATAATTTAATAAGGAGGGTTCACACGATCATTTTTTCCCAGGTTCTTTTCTCATCAACACTGGTGACTGACTGGTCAGTCAGTCAGAAGCTAATCCTGGCATTACCAACATAGGAGAAGAAAGGATCAGCTATTCACAGGATGATAGAGCAAGAGAAAAAGATTGCAACTAAAGAAAACAAAAGCAGGCAAATCCTCATTCAATCAGCATTCCCCCCATCAGCCCCAGAACTCTAGGCTTCCCCTCAAAAGTTATAACACTTCCACAATAAAGCGACTGCAGTGCATCATTTAGAGCGAAGGCCTTCCAAGTTTATTAACCCATACAGTACCATAGACGTCCTTTCCATCATATTCTGACTACTATTAGACGATATTATTCAGCTTAAGAAGGACCTCTAGCAATAATAAGGCTTCAACCTATCTCAATCAACCCTTTTAACTACCACAGATCCTTCCTAAGCAGCATATTATCATCTAAATACAGCTAGAATAAAATCTAACACACGTCGCTGGTACTCAAAGGGTTAAGCAAGGAAGGTGCGAGACTTTCAAACTTCCTCCGTGCATTGCTATCATTTACCACTTTTCTTGTTGCATTCGTATCCAAGTTCTCCCGGCTGGCACACACACAGACATACAGGCTTCCACTCACGGAATTTAATTTAACCAAGGATTCATTATATAGAATACTAAAGTGTTTATGCACTTTATAGATCCTGTTGCTATCAATAAAACATTCCCTTATCTTTCAGAAACAAATTTTTATTAGAGAGAGAGAGAGAGATATATATTTACATAGATTTACATAGATACACTGGCCACACAGACCTTACGAGAGAGAGAGAGAGAGAGAGAGAGAGAGATAGAGAGAGTAAGAGCGTAAGGTAAATTCAGACTACAATATAAATTCTTTAATAATGTTCCGGTAACACCCCTTTAACCCTTCCAGTACCATGATGGCTTCATTTATATTATTTTGGCTACCTTTACACGATTCTATTAAGCTTAAGAACGACCTGTAGAAGTCCTAGGTACAACGTAATGTATTCTCCTTAGTCTCCTCGTCAATATACCAGGACGCATGCAATAATTTATTTTAAACTATTACTAGACAATTTTAATAAAGTTTAGGAAGGATCTGTTTGAGTGAAAGACTTCACCCTATTTGGCCCGGAAGAGGTCTTTTTGTACATTACCGCCCCTGTTTCGCTCCAGTAGTTTGGAGATTTTAAGATGTTTCAACCTTTGAGTTTGAAGATAAGAAGACCCGTTAAGTATTCGATGTTTTTTTTGTTTTGTTTTTGTGGGGGCGAGCGATAGCGAGTAATTTTCTTTGAAGGAACTGGCCATCAGCCGGGACATTTTCTATCGAAAAATGTGCTTCAAGGTGGTCTGGGGTGGCATTATTTAGTTTGAAGGGAGTTTGGGAAGGTGTTTTGTTAGTTAAGGGGACAAACTAAAGGACATTACTTGAAAATGGCAACAAGCAAGCAAAATCCTCAATAATATAAACAAAAATTGATAACCCACAAGAGGTCGGACCAGATAGTGTTAATGATATCAGGTATACCCTTTAGAATTCTAGAGGTCCTTCTTAAGCTGTATAGAATCGTCTAATGCTAGCCAGAACACAAGGAAGAATAGAGTCCTAATACTGAAAGGGTTAAACTGAAAACATCGTTTAATGTTAGCCTGAATACATTGAAATTGAGTCCATCATATTGAAGGAGTTAAATGAGTTGTGGTGAAAAATAATGATAATACATACATACATACATACATCATACATACATACATAAATTTAGAGACCGAGTGCGTTCCGATCTCACATTTCTCCGATCTCCAGGCAGCCCTGTTCAGAGCTGCCCCACTTCATTTTTTTTTTTTCATTACAAATCTGACTGTAAGGTCTGATCCCACGTCTTTCTTGGTCTGCCCCATGATGCATCTCCCTCCACATCCACGGACTTGCATCTAGTCACACAACTTAAGCCGGTATCACACGAGCACTTTTCCCCTCAACATATTTTATTCTCAACACTGGTCTGGCAGCTTATGAGGTCAACATTTATAATATTTCGGTCACTTAAATTCATCTATCATCAGTCTAGTTTCCGATACCAGTGCAAAATATATCAAAAAATGTTGTCATAAAAAAAGTTGATTATCAAATGTTGACTAGAAAAGCTCTCGTGTGATACCGGCTTTAGTTCATCCATCCTCTCTACATGTCCAAACCATAATAATAATAATATACGTTTTATTCTTTTTCAGGTGGGTGGGTGAATATGGAGACTTCAATATTTGAGTGTTGTAATAAGTGAGTATATTCTTAGTGTATTGGTGTATGGCATATTGTATTATTGTTCTGATTCTTGGGGTAATGTTGTTACTTAGTTATGCATGGACACTATTATATCCATGTAAATAGATAGGACAATAGATAGTGAGAGATATATTCCTGGTAGATTTGGATATTATTTTGTTTCTCTCTCTCTCTCTCTCTCTCTCTCTCTCTATATATATATATATATATATATATATATATATATAGAGAGAGAGAGAGAGAGAGAGATTAAATAAATAAAATGAGGCAGAATAGCTGACACTATGACAGACACATTCCCACAGGTGGTTACCGGAGCTACTGACAGGGACATACCTTTTGTATGAGGATATGTTACAGGAAATATTCAATAAAATAATATAGCATAATTCGTATCAACAACTTAAATGAGATGATGTAGCAGTACCGTGCCAATATAATACATGACATATTGTAGCTTTGTATTACCAAAGGAATACACAAGAGAATGCATTAATGTATTAGTTGACCCTATCTGGTCCTGATTTCTCGTTTCGTCCCATTAGTTTGAAGATTTTAAGACGTTTCATCCCATTAATTTGGCGATGATGTGACGCTTCACCCTATTCTGGTGTCGATATTTTTTTTTCTGGGCGATAGCGAGCCTGTAACATAGAATATATCGGCGTTCGGCCGAATCATTTTTCTGTCGATAAATGTAAAAAATATAGCTTAAAGGGAGTCTGGGCAAGATTTTTTTTATGCATTTTAGTTAGCCTGGGGAACAAACTATAATGCATTGCTCGAAAATAGCAAAAGCAAGCAAAATCCTCAATAGTAATTTAACAAAATATAAGAGGTCGGGGCAGATAGTGACAAAGAATAGAGAAAATCATATACCCGTGTATTTTCCAAGGAACGAGGCTGGAAGGGTGAAGGTGAGGGAGGAAAGAGAATATATGTGGAGATTGTGAACGAGAGGTGGCCATGGAGCGGGGATAATAAGGGTGGAGAGAGAGTTTCGAGGAGTTACTAGGAATAGGTATTATCTCAAAGCCCTTGCAGTCCATTCCGGGAGATATTCGAAGTGGAAAGAGAGAGATTATGTTGTGCACTACACTCATTGCAGTGTGTGCAAAATACTATTTACTCTCTTTTTGAACTGCTTTACTGGCGAACTATTTACAACTTCTGATGGAAGTTTGTTCCAGGTAGAAAACAAATCTTACATAAGAATTTTGTTTACACAAATACTAGTGTTGAACCTGTTTTATTATAACTTCCAGCCATGGCTGCGTGTTTTCATATTGAGACTAAAGAAAATCGAAAATCCTCATTATCAAACCCACTATGTAATTAAAATGTTTATTAAGTTGACCTCGTAGTCTTCATGTTTCTAGTGGAAAGAGATCAGGAGCTCTCAACCGGTCCTCATTACTCAATATTATAATCGATTGAATAAGCTTTGTAGTCCTAGCTTGTACTCATTCCAGTTGCTCTATAATCTATATCTTTCTTGAGTGCTGGAGACCAGAATTGAACAGCATACTTCAGAAGAGGCCGTATCAGAGTGTTTTAAGTGTGAGGACTGCTTCCTTATTTCTATACTTAAATTGCCTCTTAATGTAGCCCAATAAAGTCTGAGCTTTCTTCTCTATTTCAATGAACTGCTCGACACATTTTAGGTCGCTGCTAATTAGTACACCCAAATCCATTTCAAAGTCAGTCACATTCAGAGTCTTTCCCAATAGCGAGTAGCCTGGCTTAGGGTTATCTTGGCCAATATGCATCACCTTGGAATTTTTCAAGTTGAGTGGCATCTGCCATGTCTCAGACCATTCACCCAGTCTGGTAAGATCCAACCTAAGTTGCTCAACCCCCTTAGGGTCCTTCACATCCAGTCCAAGCTTAATGTCATCTGCAAACTTGGAGATCACACTCAACAGACCAATTTCGATGTCATTGACATATACTGTATGATAAGCAAGAGTGGGCTTAGGACAGATCCCTGTGGAACTTCAGTGGTGACTGGAGTCCACTCACATTTATCAACATTGAATGGCATCTGCCACTTTTCTGACCATTCAACTATTGTATTTAATCTGTTTGTAGTTTGTTTCTATCCGCTCATGGCCAAGTGGTTACGGCACCCAGTTCTCCCAAATATACCTGGGGTGAGTGGGTTAGAATCCTGGTCAGGATACCTCTCTCCCAACCTGTCCTACACTATCATTAGATGTTTCTGTCTTCTTCAGTTAATACTGAGTGTCCTATTATTGTGTCCTCAGCAATTTGTGAGGTGTTATTTAGTTGTATCAATATAATTTATATATATAAGAAATAAAATTGGTCCCAGGACCGATCCCTTAGGCACTCTACTAAAAAATGGCTCCCAGTCAGATTGTACTCCGTGTATTACCACTCTCTGCCTTCTGTTTGTTAACTAGCTTTTTCATGCATGGATGTTTCATATATAACTTATCATTTCTAATTTATTCAACAGTTTTTTGTATGGTACTTTATCAAATGCCTTCTGAAAGTCCAAATAGATTATGTCTAGTGATTTAGTCAAGTCTTTATAAGTTTATATTCTGTTACAAAATTCAGTCATATTCGTCAGGCAAAACTTACTGGATCTAAAGCCATGTTGGCTATCTCTCATCAACTTGTTTGATTCTAGATAATCCACTATCTTGTATCTTGTAACTGTTTAAAGAGAGAGAGAAAGAGTGTGTGTGTGTGTGTGTGTGTGTGTGTGTGTGTGTGTGAGAGTGTGTGTGTGTGTGTGTAGAGATAGGGGAGGGGGGGGGGGGGTCCGTGTAGTGGGGATAATAAGGAGAGAGAGAGAGAGAGAGAGAGCAACACAATGCTCTTGTTCCTTTGGTTCAAAATAGTCTCATAACTTAGCCTAATGAGCAAACTTTAAAATTATATGGAAATTGGTTGGTCTTTTAAATAGATAATATGTTAACGCATATTCATTTCGCCTGTACAATTTGTCTCAACTAGATGGTACCTAAAAAAAATATTAAACACTGAGGATCAAGTGTCCAAACAGTGGTTTAGAGTGGGAAAGGGAACTACTGCCCTGGAACTAATGTCCGTAGCAGGATTAGGAAGTTAGTAGGGGACAGATGGGTTAGTAACTGAGGGGGGGGGATAAAATAAAGTTATTCATTTACAAACGCAGTCAGTCGTGGGTTTGATGCGAGATATTTGTCTAAGCGGAGTTTAAATGAATCAACGGTGCTGCAGTCTATAACGTCTCGGGGAAGCCCATTCCACAAGTTGACAACTCGATTGAAGAAGAAATTCTTAGATTCGTGTGAGTTAAAAGATTTACCAATAATTTTGCAACCGTTTCCCTGCGTGTAATTAGATTGGTCGATAGTGAAGTACTTACTACAGTTCATATTGTCGATGCGTTTGATGATTTTGAACACTTGCATTAAGTCACCTCTTAATCTGCGCTGGGTTAAAGGAAATAGATTTAATTCTCTAAGACGCTCTTCGTATGGTTTGTTCTTTAGGCTAGGTATCATTTTGGTAACTCTACGTTGAACTCGTTCTAGCTTGTTTATATCTTTTTGGTAATAAGGGCACCAGGATTGAACGCAGTATTCCAGAAGAGGGCGGACTAAGGAATTGTATAGGGTTAGGATAACTTCTTTGGATTTATGCTCAAATGACCTGCCTATAAAGCCAATTATTTTGTTTGCCTTCTGAACATTGTTGACTCGGTTTTAGGTTACTCGATATTGTTACTCCCAGATCGGTTTCTCTGTTTACATTCTTAAGCTGAGTGCCATCCATCGAATAGTTTTCTTTCTCATTTAGGTATCCGATATGTAGTACTTTACATTTATCCGCATTGAAACTCATTTGCCAAATTTGGGCCCAACATGACAATTTATCTAGATTGTGTTGCATATCGTCAACTTGTTCTTTTGAGAGTACGCTATTTGCAATTTTTGTATCGTCAGCAAATTTTGAGATTGTACAGGTGAGACCCTCATCTATGTCGTTGATGTAAATTAGAAAGATAATTGGTCCTAGTACCGATCCCTGGGTACCCCGCTACTTACATTGGTCCATTTAGATGCCTTACCGTTTATGACTACTCTTTGCTTTCTGTCGCTGAGCCAATTTTCTATCCATTTCAACACACCGTCTTGTATTCCATGCGCTTTTAGTTTTAGAAGTAAACGTTTGTGGGGAACTTTGTCAAAGGCCTTTTGAAAATCAAGGTATATAATATCTACAGCTTTACTCTCATCGTAGAGGTTGAGGATATCGTGGAAGAAGTCTAAGAGGTTTGTTAAACAGGAACGTTTTTTACGAAAGCCGTGTTGAGTATCTTTAAGTAAGTTATTTGCCTCTAAGTGATTTAAGAGTCTGTCTCTTATGACCGTTTCTAGCATTTTACATACAACTGAGGTTAAGCTAATTGGACGATAGTTACTGGGTAGGGATTTGCTGCCTTTTTTGAATATCGGTGTTACGTTGGCTAGCTTCCACTGATCAGGCATAGTCCCAGACTGCAAGGATTCATTGAATAGCAATGTCAGTGGTTTGGAGAGCTCATCCTTAGCTTCATTTAGAACTCTAGGCGAGATTGTATCAGGTCCAGGCGTTTTATTTACCTTGAGTTTATCTAAACAATTCAATACTTCTCTCTCTGTAACGGTGATATTGCTTAGAACATCTGAATTATCAATCTGAATCGGTGATGGTGTAGGGATATCACTGAGGTCTTCGGTTGTAAAAACTGATGCAAAGAAGGTATTGAGGGCATTACTCATTTGTACTTCGTCTTTGGTGTATTCTCCATTTTCATCGACAGTTGAAGTAACTACTTTTTTCTTTCTGATATAACTATAGAATTCTTTTGGGTTTGTTTTACTTTGATTCGCAACATGTAACTCCAGGGTCTTTTTACTTTGCTTAATTAACTTTTTGGCTTTGCGTCGTAGCTCTACAAATTTCACCCGTTCTTCGTCATTTTGTGAGGATTTTAATCTATCATTAGCAAATTTTTTAGCAAGCAGACAGTCTGAAATATCTTTATTCCACCATTTGGGCTTATCATTATGGCCTGGACGCCGTATTTTCGATGGTATGCAGTCTTGCACTGCCTTAAGGTAAGTGGTTGTGAAACACTCCCAAGATGTATTTATGTCGTTATTGTTAGTCAGAAAGCTCTAGTCAGTTTCTTTAAGCTTTGATTTAAGTTTATGAAAATTTGCTTTCTTGAAATTAGGTACTTTCTCAATGCTGCTATTTGATTTGTTACTAGTAAACTTTAAAGTGAAAGTTATCGTACGATGGTCGCTGTTACTGAATTCATCACCAACATTCAAATTCTCTATTAATTCTTCTTTTGTTGCGAGTACAAGGTCAAGCACATTATTACCACGGGTCGGAGATTGTACAAATTGAAAAAGTTAACTCTCTTGCAAGTTAGCATAGAGGTCGTGTCCAGAGTGTGAAGTAAGAATATCGCCCCATTTAGTCACGGGTAAGTTGAAATCGCCAAGAATTACGGTATCTTGTATGTTAGTTATTTCTGCAATTTGTTCATAAATTTCACTGTCAGTTTGCACTGATTGAGCTGGGGGTCTGTATAATAAAGCTAGTGTTATTTTAGTTCCTCGTTTATTATTTAATAGAACGTAAGATATGTCTATATTCGCAATTTGAGGTTTTGACATTAAGACGGGATTAAGACTTTCCTTTATAAAAAACAGAACTCCTCCTCCATTTCTATTGATCCAAATTTTCTCAAACATTGTATAACCAGGAAGCGTATATTCGGCTAAAAAGTCTCTGTCTTCCGTATTTAACCAAGATTCTGTAATGCCGATTATATCATAATGTTCTGTAAACACGATTTCCTCTAGATCTTAAAATTTATTGCGTATGCTACGAGCATTTACTTTAAACACCTTAAGAGTATTAGAGTTGGATGTTACTGAATGTGCATTGTCTGAATTTTCAGTTCGTATTTGACTTACACTACCCCCGGATACCCCCGGTTGACCCCGTTTTTTGAACGGAAATCCTTGACTGCATGGTTCAGCAGACGACCAAGACGTGCAGCTCCTACTTCATTGAGATGTACACCATCTCCTGAAAACAAAGATTTATCATAGTAAAAATTATCCCACGTGTTGACAAAGCCGATGTCCTCCTCCCTGCAGAGTTTGGCTAGTCGGCGATTTGTACTGGTAACTATGTTGTAGAATCGGTTTTCTACATCAATCCGGGGAACAATTCCTGAAATTAAGATTCTATTAGATTTTTCCTTGAAGGACCTGATCAGCCGCCGGTACTTGCAAAGTAGTTCCTCTGACCGCATCCGTTGGACATCGTTAGATCCAACGTGGATGACGTACGTAGTGCTTGCGGGGGCGAGCCTGGAAACCTCTTCCACAGCCGCAACAATGTCGTCCACGCCGCCACCTGGGATACAGAATCGCTTTCTGGTCCTGGGTGCCCTGGCGCAGAACTCGGCTAATTGGCCACGGACCATGGAGTCGCCCACAAGCCGAACTTCTTCCGTTTCCTCTTCCTCGTCAATAGCAAGAATTTTGAAGCGGTTTTGGCATGTTGTTGGGATGACCTTCCTGGTACTGGAACTGGGATGCACATTGTTTCTCACTAACTGAAAGTTGTCCTGGAGGGGAGTGAGAGTAGAGTCATTATTATTTTCTGCAACATCTAAGGTAGCTGCTGGTGTGGGTACCGATACCGGTACTGTATGCACTGGAATGGCGGTTGACATTGTAGTGGTTTCTTGGGCCGAGGGCACTCCTACGTTGAGTGTGGCAAATTTTTGAAGGGATTCAAGCTTCGTAGTCAGGGCATCGATCTTGCGGTGAGCTGCATTCAATTCATCCGCAATCTTCTCTCGGAGCTGGCAAAATCTACAAATTTGGACATCAGTATCAACAAACATGGTAGGGCCAAATTTACCGGAACAACTCGTGCAGGTTCGTTGCGGCGCCATGACGATATAATCACAATATGCCTGAAAATCACACAAATTTATGTTAGCAAAATGGTACAATTAAAGCCTGAAAATCACAAAATTTTTATGTTAGCAATGTGATACAATTAATTCCTGAAAATCACACAAAATTTTGTTAGCAATATGATAAAATTAATATGCCTGTAAATCACAAAAAATATGTTAGCAATAGAACACAATTTATGCCTGAAAATAAAACAAAAATTGATATTAGCAGTATGACACAGTTAAAGCCTGAAAATCACAAATGGACTAGAAATTTGTTACAAAATTTACGGGAAAAAAACAAAAAGTGGGAGAGGGTTAATGTAGCCTAGTGAGAAAACTGGAAAACAGTATACAGTACAGTAACAACAAGTATTTGTTAGCAATATGGTACAATTAATGCCTGTAAATCACATAAAGAATATGTTAATCACAAAAAGAATATTATGCCTGTAAATCACAAAAAATATGTTAGCAATAGAACACAATTTATGCCTGAAAATAAAACAAAAATTTATGTTAGCAGTATGACACAGTTAAAGCCTGAAAATTGCAAATGGACTAGTAATTTGTTACAAAATTTACTGGAAAATAGTGGGAGAGGGTTAATTTAGCCTAGTGAGAAAACTGGAAAGCAGTATACAGTACTGTAACAACAAATATTGGTTAGCAATATGGTACAATTAATGCCTGTAAATCACAAAAAGAATATGTTAATCACAAAAAGAATATGTTAGCAATAGAACACAATTTTATGCCTGAAAATAAAAATACAATGATGTTAGCAGTATGACACAGTTAGGCTAAAGCCTGTATATTAGTTTATACAGTGGTCGACACAATAATAATAATAATGGAGTTAGTAATATCCCTGGCAAGAGTGTGAAAGGCCTATTAATATGGAGACAAGTATCTGAAATGTGATTAATAAATAGGCTATCAAAAAGTATTACAGTAACTAAATTATTCTGACCCAATATTAAAACTATCTTGACAAATGTTAGTGTGTGCGATTTATATAGATAACCAAGATAAAAAGTTCAACCAAGTACAGTATTGGCTAGACTTTGATATATAAAATACAAGAAGAGGGTTTGTTTATGCGTACACAGGTGGCGCTGGTGTTGGCGGCGTCTCTACTAACTTGACAAATAGAATTTTGAAAAACAAACAGAGAAAAAACAAATAGAAAGAGAGAGAGAGAGAGTGATTTAATTTTGATTTTGCCCCGAGGGGCGAGTTTATTGAGCAGCGCCCCCCATCCTGTGAGGGGACAACCACTAGTAAGGCGATACATACTGCTCAAAGAGCCATTATTCCACTGAAACAACAGCATCGTCGTCTGGTTACATTCATATTTGTGTTTATAAATCAGGTTGGCATTATTCAGATGTGTTATTATAGTTTCCTCATTTAATTTTCACATGATTTGTATATACGTATCTCATTAAAAAAAAAAGAGCAAGCAAGCTTGTAGTGACTGAATTATGAATTGACAGGTTGTAAATAATAGCACTACAGAACTAGTGCAATCGTATGAGGAGACTATTCATATTTTCATTACATCAATGGTTATTGAGATCATAGTTAGCTGAATACAATTATTACAAAAATAGGCAATGGTATAAATCAACATAATACATAAATTAATACAGGCGGACATAATCATGATCCGGTTCGTTGTGCACTGGGAGCTAAGGTGTCTTGTGATCGTCTCGTACCTATACGCAACGAACGTATTATAGTCTGCATGGTTGGTATCTAATTGAATATACTTAGTGGGTATTTCAAGAATGTCAGGGGGTAAGGAAATGTGATTTGTATATTAGAAGACTGTGATTAACGAGACGTGTAACATATGGAGGGAGGTGGTAGAAAGAGAGGGATCTCGTTGGGGGTGGAAGTTTCGTTCCCAGGAATTTTCGTTCCTGTGGTATTTCAATAATAATAATAAAATAATAATAATAATAAGGGGACAACCACTGGTAAGGCAATACATACTGCTCAGAGCTATTATTCTACTGTAATAACTGTATCGTCGTCTGGTGTTATTAGTTTCCTCATTTGATTGCCACATGTGCTGTACAGTATATACGTGCTCATGGAAAAAAGAAAAAAAAAGTGACTGAATTATTAATTGACAGGTAAATAATAGCACTACAAAACTAGTGCAATCATATGAGGAGACCATTCATGTTTTCTTACATCAATGGTTATTGAGATCATAGTTAGCTGAATACAATTATTACATACATGATGTGACTAATATTTCGAACTATATAAATTATTATGCAATAATAGTACCACAAATATATTACAATCATATGAGGGACACTTCACATTCTTCATTACATCAACGGTTATTGAGGTCATAGTTAGCTGAATACAAGAGTTACATACATAATGTGACTAATATTACCAACTACCGAAGTTATAATGGAATTATAGTAATACAAATATTTTACAAACATGAGTGACATGGTTCAAATTCTTATTACAATAATGGTTATTGAGGGGATAGCGGAATATGACCAGTGGAGAAGTTTACATGCCGATAGTAATATAATATTTAGTAGGGTGTGTGGTTATGGGATCATAGTTAGCTGAATACAATTATTACATACATGATGCGACTAATATTTCGAACTACATAAATTATTATGCAATAATAGTACCACAAATATATTACAATCATATGAGGGACACTTTTATGAGGGAGGGGGGTTGTAGGAGGTAGAGGAATGGGTGGGAGAGGAGGAGGAGTAGGGGGGAGGGGGAGGAGGAGGAGGTAAGGTACTCCAGGGAGGAGGAAAGTGTGAGAGGGGAGGTGTGTGTGTGTGTGCATGTGTTGGGGAGGGTGGGACATACTACATATAAATAAGTTGTTTAAGGCCAGCCATAGTACTGAAGATAAATATGGTAGTTAAAAAAAAACAAAAAAACAAAAAAGGAAAGTTTGTATTTCAACGCAAGTCTACAGATATCAGCAGTATCGCTTAATCGTACCTGACACAACATATCAATAAGTAAGAAAGGAAACTGTATACATGCAAAGATCAAGATTCAATTACGTTTAGTAGCAAAACAATATTCAGAAGGAAGATACTAGTAGTCCTCCGGGATGGATATGCCGCATATCCGAAGGTACTTAATTGTAGATCAAACCATTAGCAAAGAATATTGAGGACAATTATGTTGCTTACATATGCAAGGGTCATGTATATTGGCTTGCAAAAGGATATGAATTGGCACTTAACAGATTATTTAAATAAATGCTGTGTTAGAGGCTCAGAGGGATATGTATATACTGTGCATTGTCAATCTATTAAATGAGAATAGCAGTGATAAGTAAAGAAATACTGACTACATGATCAATGAAAATATGAAATCGTGTAGAGGGCGTTACAAAGGGTTTAAGTGTGACCTTGTAAGAAAGAAGAGATGTGTGGAGGGCAAGGGGTGCATACTTATAAGGTTCATGTTTCATGTTTACAGTACATATTATTGTGGAGGGGCAAAGTTCTTGTGTGTTTTTAGTATGTTATTGATTACGTTATTCTTTAGCATGTATATTGCTTGATCCTCAATTGTGGTTAACTGATTATTCCTGTATTCCCTAATCATTGGGCATTCCAAGATATAGTGCTCGAGAGAGTGTTTGTTGGGAGCTCTGCAAACCCTACATTGCCTGTGCTCTTCTTCTACCTGCCAATTCAGCTGCCATGGATAACACTTGCCAAGCCTTATTCTTGCATGTACTGAGTCTACCCACCTACTCGTTGTACGTTTACCATAGGTGTATTTGGTCGTAAATGCTACTTTATTGTAGTAGTTTAATGATCGGCTGGTATTATGATGTCTAGCTCTGTCTTCATCCACTCTTTCTTCTTGTGTCTTTTTAATTTTAGTTCTCATTTGTTTCAATGACAGTTCAAGAATATGATCAGGTTCTTCTTTCTCTGAGGCCTCCTTGGCAAGCTTATCTGCCCTTTCATTGCCGGGGATGCCTACATGTGAAGGAATCCAGGCAAATTTTTACCCCTAGCCCCTTCTCCCTTACACATTTTATCCCCCGTCTGATATCTTGTACAAGGAAAGGATAGGTGGGTTGGGGGCTAGAGATAGCTTCCAAGGCCGCCCTGCTGTCAAATAGGATAAGAATATTCTTTCCCCTTCGAAAGATACTCCCAATTCCCATCGCTATTGCCACCAGCTCAGTTTGAGTGGAGGAGGCCCAGTCCTGTAGCCTGGATAGTTCATCGTCTTCCTGAGCAAAGTTGCCACCACTCATAATAGTGATGGCAGCTCCTGCCCTCCCAGTTACGGTGTTAAGTGAGCCGTCACAGTATACCTGATCAGTGTTCTCATCTGTCATATCTTCTATTAGTGACATAAAGTTTGTCTTCAGAGCGTAGGACGGGATCTCAGACTTTTTTGTGTCGAGTTGAGTCACTATAATCTCAATAGTGGCCTCTTCCCAGGGCGGAAGGGGGACACTCAATTGCCGGTCATCTGGATGGTAGTCTGTAAGCTGGCTGGGCGGGGTGGGGTCAGTCAGTTGCCAGTCACCGATATAGTAGTCTGTAAGCTGGTAGTCAAGAATGTCAGCAGCAGTTACATGTGGCCAGTCCCTGCCTTTTAAGTCATCTATTCTAAGTAGCTCCATTAGTGCAGTCTTAGGTCGTGTTTCTCTGTCGTCTCTCAGTGTTCGTATGCCTATTATCATATTTGTTTCTTTTATTCTATCAGTGATGGACGATAGATTTAACTCATATCTAAGGTATTTTACCTTGACATTTCTCGGACATCCAAAAATAAATATCATGGCCTCATTTTGCAGTTTGTCAAGTTTTTCAATCTGATTAGCAGGTAGACAGGAGAGAGCAGGTGCATGTTAGTCAATTACTGATCTAATATAGGAGAGAGAGTGAGAGAGAGCGAAAAAGAGTGAGAGTGAGTTAGAGTTAGAAAGAGAGGGGTAATACAAAGATAAGAGTAAAGTAAAATATTTGTTAAACCCATTTAATTGTAATCTTCTCTACATTAACGTATCCAAACCCAATCTACTTAAGATAACCTAAGCTAAAGTACCATTTGTTTATGTATTGTATAGTTTATGTTCACTTAAACTGTCTGCTTAATCAACTGTTACACATAAACCTACAAACATTTTAAATAATGCCCCCGTGTACCCACCATGATTACGCACACACACACACACACTTACACGATCGCACGCACGCACACACACACGCACACACACACACACACACCAGAAGATATGTTCATACACCTAAACACGAAAAAATGGGCAGGCTTCTGCAAAACTTTCTCCCCGAACTTCTCAGACAGAGAGATATAGAGAGATAGTGAGAGTGAGAGTGTGTGAGAGAGAGAGAGAGAGAGAGAGAGAGAGAGAGAGAGAGAGAGAGAGAGAGAGAGAGTGAGTGAGTGAGAGTAAAAGGGTAACGGAGATAACATATATAAAAAACAAAGAAGTTAAGAGTGAAGGAACAAAGAGTTAAAAGTGCAAGAAGACATAGCAGAGCGGACAGAAGAGGAGAGGCACTATATATGGACGATAAAGGGGGGATAATGTAAGAGTGCCAGGGGAACGAAGGAGGGAAGAGAAGGAGGAGTGATGGGGTGGTAATGGATAGAAGGAAGGAAGAGGGATGAAAGAGGAGAAGACGTGGGCGAGGCAACCAGGAGAAAGAGAGAGAGAGAGAGTGAGAGTGTGTGTGTGTGTGTGATGAAGGCCTTGTAGTTATTGCATTGGTACTCAATTATATTATGTGATACTAATTTGGTTTAAAGTTATATTAAAAATGTGGTTTCACTAATGATAATATTTAAAAGATAATGGATATATATATTATTGATACTTTAGAATCTGTTTTCATTGTTTTTCCCTGACAATAAAATGCATTATTATTTTGTTTGGCTTGGCTTTTCAGAACTGAGTGTTGTCCTTGTTTGTGTTTCTTTCTGTTGTTTGTTCTTGCTTCTTTGGTTTGGGTTGATACCGTACATGATAAGTACCGGAGTGATGTTTTGAACATTTGTTCATATGTGTTGGTCATTATGTGTTAATTAATTGATGCATACTACCTCTTTATTCTTTGTCACACACACACACACACACACACACACACACACACACACACACACACACACACACACACAGTGTGTCCCAAATTTGGTGTAACAAACTTCCAGATATGATTATATGGTTGATACTAAGGTTAAACTGTTCTATTGAATATATATATATATATAAATGCACACATACTCTCTCTATAGATCTGTTGAAAACCGCTAATACAGTGTTGTTCCATCATTTCATTACATCATATCCTGTTTCTGTTGATTCAAAATTACATCATAAGTTTTAGGAACGCGCCAAAGATTTATTCGTGTTATGTTTGGCACCCAAACCTCTATTAATATTCACTGTTGTTACATTCAGGCTGGTGTTGCATTATATATTGTCTGATCCCGTATCTGCCTCCTTAAGGGGAGGTTTTTAGTTTGGTCGCTAGATATCCTTCAAGCTTAAGATTACACCCCCTTGAGCCCCTTTCAAGATAAATTTGTACATTTTTCGGTGGAACCGGCTGAAAGCCGGTTCCTCTTAAATTACAGGCTCACTATCGCTCGCCAGGATAAAATCGACACCTAAATGGCACGAAATGTCTTAAAATTGACAGAAATGGGTTGAAAGTTCTTAAATCGTCAAAATAATGGGACAAACGTCTTAAAATTAGAAAAACAATGGGGCTAAACATGAGGGAGAAAGGAGTCAAGAAAAAAGTTCCTCAAGTGGAAACCTCCCCTTGACAGAGCACCACATTTGGGAGACACATTTAATCAGGCGAACATTTGATTTACCTTTTTATGCTACCGGTAGAAATTTTACTCGGTTTAGGAAGGATCTTTGGGATGAAGAACAAATCTCAATTATGCCTCTAACTGATATGTGCTTCCTTTGTTGAATGAAATCGTCTGTAGTTAGCTAGAATAAGAACATTAAGTAATCTAATAGAAATGGTTAACAATTTGCCTTAAGGGGAGGTTTTTAGTTGATTCCCTAGACTTCCATCAAACTTAAAATTACTCCCTCTAGACCCCCTTTCAAGATAAATTTGTACGTTTTTCGGTAGAAAAATGTCCCGGCCGAAGGCCGATTCCCCTTAAATTACAGGCTCGCTATCGCTCGCCAGGAAAAAAATCGACACCTAAATGGCACGAATGGTCTTAAAATTGGCAGAAATGGGGCGAGGGTTCTTAAAATTGTCAAAATAATGGGGCAAACGTCTTAAAATTATAAAAGTAATGGGGCTAAACATGAGGGAGAAAGGAGTAAAGAAAAAAGTCCCTCAAGTGGAGATCTCCCCTTAACTTAGATTGAGATCAACGCAGGAAAAAAATTGAATTCTCATGTTTGCCTTTATTTTCCGCCAGAACAATGTATTCACTGTTGTATCATGTCCTGCCTGGTCAGACTAACGGTGTGTTCTGCTTTTTCTATATGCACCCTTCAGTGCAAGCCGCAACACTCTGTGGAACATTGTTACTGAAGGGTTGTGTATACGTGATTATAAGTGTGTGTGTGTGTGGTATAACTGGTTAGACCTCGCACACCCTACCATTATAATAGTACACATATATTAGTTGGAATTGTACTATTTTGAATATTTTTTGACGGTTGGACATATATGTGTCAGCACCAGCACCTACACGCATGCTGCATCTCGAATTCACAAGACATTTTTCGAAAATTTACCGATTTGTAGAACATTTACAAAATATGTCTGCAGGATATGTTTCTTAACCACTTCGAATACCAGAGGCCTTATGTGAGTGTAATAAACTTGTATATTATTAGTCATTAAATCAAGGCATAATTTTACTGAAGGTTAACCGAGGTAGCCTTAATTGACCACTTGTGAGTTTCGTTCTATGAGGAAGTTGGAGCTGTAGACATCGATATTTAGCAGCATTGCCAGCTAGAATACGGTTATAGTGCGTTTATATATACAGAACACTCAATTCAACATACTTTTTATCCATCACAAGCCTACTTTATTATTGCCTTTCCTTTTAATATCGATGTCTACAGCTCCAACTTCCTTATAGCCTGAAACTCGCCAGTGGTCAATTCCCTGGACTGTGATACGTCTTTCCTAATGTGAACAAAACTGCTTACTGTTAATCAGAATGCAATGTAAAAGATACCTTACTGAAAGAGTTCATTACTGTCTCCTTGGATAACATGCTGGTAGATTAATTACATCTAACTTTCAAAGGCAAACCTCTTTTTTTTCATCGTCTTTGAAGTTGGGTTGAGTGATCTTTTGTTTGACTGGAGCTCTTAACTCTTGGTATACACTATCGTGTGTTTAAATTTTATTATGGCTATTATTAGAAGAATTTATTAAGTTTGGAAGGATCGGTAATATCGGTAGGAGTCAAAGAGTTAATTAGGAACAATTTACCTCTTGCATTCTTAGAGATCCTTCCTCAACTCCATATAATCGTCTATTGTTAGTCAGATTCAAAGCAGAATGACGTCATCGTATGCTGAGATGGTTGATCCTAATATTCAGCTTAGGATGATCCTGTGGGAGTTGAGACTTCTTTGATTCCTAGAGGTCCTTTGGAAGCTGATTGAGATCGGTTTGCGTTCTCTGTTCATGCGGCTGTCAGATAATTGTATGCAGCTTAACCCTTTCACGCACATATGACGCAGAGGTTGCCAGAATAGCAATAAGAAATAGTTCTCTCACTCTTATAATTACCTCTCCAAAATTAGTTTTCTGCCCACAGCTAACTCAAAGACAATTGCAGAGGTTGAAGTAACTAAACTAAAGGTTTCTAAACACCCCTGATGGTAACAAAGGCTTTAAAGTATCCCTAATAGGCTCAACATCGCGTCATATGTCGGAGAGGGTTAAAGAGGGATCCGTAGGAATCAACGGGATACGCAATACCTTAAAAATAATTCTTTCAAACTGACAGATCTTTACTAAGTTGCATAACATCGTCTGGAGGTAACTTGCATCATCTGACTGAAAGTGTTAAGGGAGCCCACCTCGCTTTTGTTCTCTTTCTCTCTTTGGCTTGTATCCATTCGGCCCCATTCAGCCTACTGTTTTAAGACGTTTGCCCCCATCCAGGTGTCAATATTTTCCTGGCGAGCGGTAGTGAGCCAGCATATATATATATTTGTTTTGACAGCAAGCTAAATTTGTACATTTTTCGATAGAAATTTTTTTCCGGCGAAGCCGGATATTTCCATACAATGCTGGATCGCTATCGCTCGCCAGGAAGAAATCGACACCTGGATGGAGATAAACGACTTAAAACAGTTGGCTGAATGGGGCCGAATGGATACAAGCCAGAGAAAGAGAGAAAAGGAGAGGAAGATAAAACAAAAAAGCCGGTGACCCTCCTTAATTAGTATCTTCCTGGATCACAGCTAACAAACCCGTTTTGTTGTTGGTTGTCTTAGAAGGTAGTTTGAGGGAACTTTTGTTTGGCCAGAGCTTAATGATGTCGCTTCCTTTCAAGGGGGTGGGCTTTTTTCTAGGCTCCCTTCTCCCTTTTGTTCAGCCCCATTAGTTTTTGAGATTTTAAGACGTTCGCCTTATTAGTTTGACGATTGTAATTCCTATCGCTTCATTTCTTTGTCAATTATAAGACCTTTTTTGTTAGTTAGGTGTCGATTTCGTTCCTGCCAAGCGATAGCGAGCTTGCAATTTTGGAGGAACTGGCCTTTGGCCTGGATATTTTTATACCGAAAATGTGCAATTAATTGATTAATAAGGGTGGGTGAGGGGGGGGGGGGGGGGGTTCCGGGGAGTATTTTTGATGGAGGTCTAGGGAGCAAAACAAAAAACACACAAAAACAAAAACGTTGAAGGTAAAGCGACGTTTAAGGGAGCCCACCTCGCTTATTTTTTATCTTTCTCTCCCTCTCTCTTTGGTTTGTATCCATTCGGCCCCATTCAACCTACTATTTTAAGACGTTTATCCCCATCCAGGTGTCAATATTTTCCGCGAGCCAGCATGTATATGTGTTTTTTTGACAAGCTAAATTTGTACATTTTTCGATAGAAAAATTTCTCCGGCGAAGCCGGATTTCTCCATACAATGCTGGCTTGCTATCGCTCGCCAGGAAGAAATCTACACCTGGTTGGGGATAAACGTCTTAAAACAGTTGGCTGAATGGGGCCGAATGGATACAAGCCAGGGAAGGAGAGAAAAGGAGAGAAAGATAACAAAAGCCGGTGACCCCCCTGAAGCTCATCAGCACACAAACAAATGGTTAGGTCGTCTTTCATTATTGTTTCTCAATCATCGTCGCAGTTTAATAATAAGTCAGGCCTCTTAGTTCATATTTAAGAGAGAGAGAGAGAGAGAGAGAGTGAGAGTGAGAGTTTAAATACTATTGGAATGATTGAAAGGACGGCAGTCTTAGCTCTACTCAGCAAGTGAACTCTGGAACACTCTCCCTCAATCAATCTGTCCTTCATCCTATGACTTGAACTGCTCTAAATTTCGTGTGTCCAGGCATGTTAGGCATGTTGACCCCAACGTCCCACGAATTTGGCTCTTGTCACTCTTTTGACTTTAGGGGAGACACTCGTTACAGACAGCCTGCCTTTTGTTTCCTTCATACACATGGATTAAATAAGACGTGTATGTGTGTGTTTTCGAGTGTGTGTGTGTGTGTGTGCGAGTGAGTGAAATATTTGTGTACATAAAACTTGGTCACTCATTGACATTTTTGTGACAATATTTAAAGACTTAGTTACAAAAAGACAGTTACAAAAATATCTGAAGACAATTGCAAGAAGTCGTGCCAAAGAAACAAGGCAACAGCAATTGAGCCCACCAGCTTTAATCCAGAGAGAGAGAGAGAGAGAGAGAATGATGAATAGATAGATACATAAAAATATATAAAGCATCATCGTATGCTGAAAGTGTATAATAAATATTGAATAATCTTGAAGAAGCACACTTCTTTTACCTCAGTACGCCTCTTTAAAGACTATATCGTAACTCGTGCTTTAACTTTTGAGCCCGGAACTTATTTTACTCTTCAACTTTATTTCCAACTTCTCTCCTTATCTTGTTCTTATACCAATCCCACAAACCCTCCAATCACCCCCAAAATATCTTCTACTCCCATGCTCCCCAACTCCTCCCAAAAATATTTGTAATAGTTGCTTATATCTTTACTCCAGCCATCGGTCGGTCGGTCGCTTTAACTATTGACCAAAATATCCAGGGGTATCCAGAAACAAACTCTAGGCAATAACTGAATCAGCTGCTCTTACCAGTTCTATCAATGGTGATGGGCTGGTCTATCAGAGTGAGAACTGAGCGATCTCTGCCATACCCATAGCTTACTCCGACTGTTCCTTTTACTTATGAATTTCCTAGATCTCAAGTGACGGCGTCTTTTCCGTGGATTGACCTCCCAATCTACCAAGATTGGAAGCCAAAGCGTCACATTTTTCCTTTGCCCCTCAACTTTCTCTTCATAATTGCTGAGGGACACAGGGCCCTGGGTGGGGCTTTGGTTTCCCGGGCGTTTCCGCACCCTCCTCAGCTCCCCGCCATGGAGTGGCTTCGGTCACCCAGGCTTTATTGTGGTAATGCTTCCAAAACCCAATTTCTCCATCTATCTACCCGTCAGGATCTCCCAGCGGACTATCCCTTATTCTTCAACAATACAAAAATCAACCCTTCATCTTCTCTCAATATTCTTGGTGTCTCTTTTTCTTCTGCTCTCATTTGGAAGGACCATATTACCAGTCTTGCTAAGGCAGCCTCCCAGAAGCTGGGTGTGCTCAACCGCCTTAGGGGGTTCTTTTCCCCTGCACAGCTTCTTGCTCTGTACAGGGGCATAGTGCGCCCTTGTATTGAGTATTGTTCACATGTGTGGGGAGGTTCCTCTCACACCGCTCTCCTAGACAAAGTTGAAAGGAAGGCCTTTCGTATCATTAACTCCCGTCCACTCACCAACTCTCTGCAATCTCTCTCTCTCCGCTGCAATGTTGCATCTCTCTCGCTATTCTATCGCTACTATAATAATCAGTGTTCCTCAGAGCTATCCCAGTGCATACCACCTCCTTTATGTAGGGCATGTGGTACCCGTCTTGCAACTCAATCCCACCCCTACTCTGTGCAACTCTCCAACCCAAGAGTGAAACGTTACTCTCAAACTTTCTTCTACTCAACATCTGAGCTCTGGAACTCTCTCCCAGAATCAGTCTTTCCCTCTTCCTATGACTTAAATTGCTTCAAACTCCGTGTGTCCAGGCATTTTGGCTCGAACGTCCCTTGATTTTGGCCCTGTCACTCTTTCAACTATGGGGGAGGCACTCGCTATAGGCAGTTATGCCTTTTGCCTCCCTCAATCACATAGAAAAAAAAAAAAACAACAAAAAAAAGGCAGGGAGGGTTCTGTGAGGGCGCTCGGCTATGGCCTTGCTCGGGGCCTTGGGGCTGTTCGGCCAGGCAGCTTGGGGAACAACAACAACAACCAGTTCTAGCACACGGTGATTGTTATGCCTTAAAGGGGGGTGGTGGTGTATTTTTCTTCATAAGCCTCTATTAAGCTTAGATAACACGCCCAAGACTCCTCTTGGAGATTAATTTGTACATTTTTGGTAGAAAAATGTCCGGCCAATGGCCGATTCTGCCTAAATTACAGGATCGCTATCGCTCGCAAGGAAGAAAGTCGACACCTAAATGGCACGAAAGGTGCTAAAAGTAGCACAAAAAGGGAGCGAAAAGCCTTGAATTCGCCAAACTAATGGGGCGAACGTTTTAAATTTTCAAAATTAATGGTGCTAAACATGAGAGTGAAAGGGGTCCAGAAATAATAAAAAAAAAAGTCTCCTTAATACTTCTACTGCCATATCCTTTTATTAAGCTTAGAAGGGCCCTCTATGGAACAAGGGGTTACAGGCTCTCATAATTAACCCTTTAACTCTAACATGTCCTTCCCAAGTTGACTAAAATCGCCGGGATGTAGCCAGGAGCCAGGGAGTCAGCGGATTTAATCCCGTGATACCATTACGGACGGACAAGTGAGAATTGGTGTGTGGGTGTGAGTGAGTTTATGTGTGTCTTTGTGTGTCTACAGTGTGTGTGTGTTTGTGTGTCTACCGTGTGTGTGTGTGTGTTTGTGTGTCTACAGTGTTTGTGTGTCTACCGCGTGTGTGTGTTTGTGTGTCTACCGTGTGTGTGTGTTTGTGTGTACCGTGTGTGTGTGTTTGTGTGTCTACAGTGTTTGTGTGTCTACCGCGTGTGTGTGTTTGTGTGTCTACCGTGTGTGCGTGTTTGTGTGTCTACCGTGTGTGTGTTTGTGTGTCTACAGTGTTTGTGTGTCTACCGCGTGTGTGTGTTTGTGTGTCTACAGTGTTTGTGTGTTTGTGTGTCTACCGTGTGTGTCTACAGTGTTTGTGTGTCTACCGCGTGTGTGTGTTTGTGTGTCTACCGTGTGTGTGTGTTTGTGTGTCTACCGTGGGTGTGTGTTTGTGTGTCTACCGTGTGTGTGTGTTTGTGTGTCTACAGTGTTTGTGTGTCTACCGCGTGTGTGTGTTTGTGTGTCTACCGTGTGTGTGTGTTTGTGTGTCTACCGTGTGTGTGTGTTTGTGTGTCTACCTTGGGTGTGTGTTTGTGTGTCTACCGTGTGTATGTGTTTGTGTGTCTACAGTGTTTATGTGTCTACCGCGTGTGTGTGTATGTGTTTGTGTGTCTACAGTGTGTGTGTGTCTACCGTGTGTGTGTGTCTACCGTGTGTGTGTTTGTGTGTCTACCGTGTGTGTGTGTCTACCGCGTGTTTGTGTATGTGTTTGTGTGTCTACAGTGTGTGTGTGTGTGTGTGTGTTTGATCTATTTTGTGTACATAATACTTGTTTCTCTCACTGATATTTTTGTCACAATGTTTGAAGTGTTAGAGAGGTTTGGAACTAATGTGGATGATTCTTGATACTCAATGTGTGTGTGTGTGTGTGTGTGTATTTATTTCAAGGTAGGCAGTCTTAAATGTGTGGGCTTGTGCTTCCTAAATACAGAGCTGTGTGTGTGTGTGGTTTTTTTTTTTCTATGTGCATGATAGAGACAAAAACAAAGCTGCCTGTAACAAGTGTCTCCCCCAAAGTTGAAAGTGACAGCAAAATTAAAGTTATTATTATATATATATATTTTTTTTTTTTTTTTTTTTTTTTTTTTTGCGCACAGTATTAGCAAGGAGAGTGGTTTCTTGTTTAGTGTGGTGAAATGGGTAGGAGGAGGTGTATTTTTAAGAGCTAGCTGGATTACTCTTTGTGTAGGTGAGACACAAACTGAAACAGTGAGGGAAGCCATGCGAATGAAACAAGAGTTCCAGCGACTCTGTGGGTTCGATTTCCGGCTAGGGACAAAAACATTTATATGTGCTAGCGTGTATTTGTGAGCTTCCAAACATCCAGTATTTATGTGTCTTTCTCTCCGGCTGTGTCTGTGAACATGTATGTGCGTGTGTGCGTCCTCGTCTCTAAAGGTGTGTGTGCGTCCCGGCCTGTAAAGTTGAGGTCTCCAGCTCCCAGTTCGCCATTTTACCTTTTTCCCAGGAGACGCTACCAAATGTGCCGTTCTTCTCTCACAGCTTGACTGCTGGGAGCCGCAGCCAGGTGAGTTGCTGGGAGTTACAAAGAATACACTGTACACATTGTGTGTTCAAATGTAACAAAATAAATACACATGATGTTTCGATTGTTTACTTGTGCTAGTTTGAGCACATAAACCAATCAATATTTTGTATGTGTGCCTATTATTTTACATTTGAACGTACAATTTGTAAGGTATATTTAACCCTGATAGTACCAGTGCCGTTTTTTTAGTTTTATTCTGGCTACTATTAGACGATTGTATTAAGTTTATCAAGGGCCTCCAACAATTAACAGGCTTAAAACAATCTCACTTAACCCTTTTTGGTACCACAGATCCTTCTTATACTGTATAAAATTGTCTAAATATAGTTAAAATTAAATTATTATGACGTCACCGGTACAGTAGGGGTTAATATTTCGAATGCCTTGCAGTCTATTCGAGGGAGATACTATAGAAACAATAATATAAATGAAAGCTTTCCATGCAAAATGTGCAAGAGAGTATCCACTGCTCTGCAGAAGAACTATTTACAATTTATGAGGGAAATTGGTTCTGGTTGAACAAATCTTACATGTGAAACCTTTTTCACGTATATATAAGTGTTGAAGCTCTTCAGCTTTTATTACCAGGCACAGTTGTCTGTCATACTAAGAGTAAACAAAATTATAAGTCGCGCCCTTGTAGCGTACGAGTTTCTAACTAATAAAGATTTAAATTCTCCACCAGTCTCCACAGCTCAGTCTTCTGAAACTTAGTAGCCCTAGATTGTTATCTTTGTAGTCGTTGATTCCTTCTCCAGAGGGCTGCAGACCAGAATAGTATTCCATATAGTAAAAGGGTTTGTATCAGAGTCATGGTAAGTATAAGGACCTTTTTCCGAAATTGAAACTGTATCGTATCATTGCCCAATCATTTATGAGCATACTTCTCTACTTCAGAGAGCTCTTTGGAACACTTTAGGTCACTATTGAATATACCACCCACATTGTTTGTCTGTCTGTCAGTTCTATACTCTCTCGCAATTATTAAAAGTTCAATGTGAGATTCGCTTAACTAATGTGCATCACATTGCACTTCTCCAAGCGTAATTGCATCAACCATCTCCCAGGTATTTCATCCAGTTAGTTCAGATCTATGCTAGCTGTTCAATCCAGAGAGAGAGAGAGAGAGAGAGAGAGAGAGTAGCGTAGAGAAAGCAGGTGAGAAACTTTTAGGAGACCATGTGATTACACAGCTGAGGGAGGAGAGAAAAGACATCGGAAGGCATGCACAGAATCCCAAACTAAAAGAAATGCAGAAGCGTGTGTGTGTGTGTGTGTGGAGAGAGAGAGAGAGAGAGAGAGAGAGAGATGGGAATTCATTAATGAGAACAAACAATCCATACTGTAGCCTGTAGGTGACAAACGGATGGTGAAAATGTCAAAGAAGTTTACTCCAGAAAGATAAAAAGTGGAAGGAAGGAAGCTAAGTGACAGAGAATATTGCAATACACACGTGGAACAATATATGAATGTAAGAAGCTTTAAAACATCGATGTGAATTTTACAAAATGTAACGTTTTTTGTTTTGTTTTTGGAGGGGGGGAGGGGGGGGGGGTGAACAAATAATGTATATACGACCAGGAATAATGTAGGAAAAGCAACCTATTATTTGTTTGCATTATATTTGTATTTATATATATTAATGTTTTATGTAGCGAAGCGTTTCCATAATATACTGTAAGTGGGAATGGAGGAAGATACAAGTGCAAGGTAGATATATAAATAGACTGGAATTGTGTTATAGAGTCGAAGCCCAGCCGGTTAAAGAAAATTGAAGAAACAAAGGCAATTGTATGCATGTTAGTAACAAATAATAATACGAATACGGAGAGAAATGTAAATGAAGAAAATAACTGAAACTCGATATACGTAACAAGAGATTTGTTAAGGGGGCCCACCTCGCTTTTATTTCTCTTTCTCTCCCTCTCTCTTTCGGTTGTATCCATTCGGCCCCATTCAACCTACGTTTACCCCCATCCAGGTGTCAATATTTTCCTGGCGAGCGGTAGTGAGCCAGCATATATGTATATTTTTGTTTTGACAGCAAGCTAAATTTGTACATTTTTCGATAGAAAAATTTCTCCGGCGAAGCCGGATTTCTCCATAGTCCATACAATGCTGGCTCGCTATCGCTCGCCAGGGAAGAATCGACACTTGGATGGGGATAAACCAGAGAAAGAGAGAAAAGGAGAGAGAGATAAAAAAAAAGGCAGGTGACCCCCCTTCAGGACATAGCAGGTAATACGACGAGAACATTGAACCAAGGTAGAAAATACATAGCGGGAACACATGAAAGGACAGAGAAGAAGGTAGATACGAGTAACTAGATTAAATGAAAAGATGGAAGAAAATAAAGCCGAAGCACGAACCAAACGAACATTTAACGATATCAAAGGGGTATAGCAGAAGATGAAATTAAATGATAGAAAAGATACATTGGAAGCACGGAACAAGATCAAATTATAGAAAAGATACATTGGAAGCACGGAACAAGATCAAATTATAGAAAAGATACATTGGAAGCACGGAACAAGATCAAATGATAGAAAAGATACATTGGAAGCACGGAACAAGATCAAATGATAGAAAAGATACATTGGAAGCACGGAACAAGATCAAATGATAGAAAAGATACATTGGAAGCACGGAACAAGATCAAATGATAGAAAAGATACATTGGAAGCACGGAACAAGATCAAATGATAGAAAAGATACATTGGAAGCACGGAACAAGATCAAATTATAGGATTGAAGAAGGTACAGTCGATGCAAGTAACTAGAGCAAATGAAAATATAGAAGAAGATACAGGAGAAGCACGGAACAAAAGACAATTAAAGCGCGAAGAAGAAGACTTAAGGGGAGGTTTTTAGTTTGGTCCCTAGATATCCTTCAAGCTTAAGATTACACCCCCTTGAGCCCCTTTCAAGATAAATTTGTACATTTTTCGGTAGAAAAATGTCCCGGCTGAAAGCCGGTTCCTCTTAAATTACAGGCTCGCTATCGCTCGCCTGGATAAAGTCGACACCTAAATGGCACGAAAGGTCTTAAAATTGACAGAAATGGGTTGAAAGTTCTTAAAATCGTCAAAATAATGGGGCAAACGTCTTAAAATTAGAGAAACAATGGGGCTAAACATGAGGGAGAAAGGAGTCAAGAAAAAAATCCCTCAAGTGGAAATCTCCCCTTAACCCCTTTCCTACCGGCAATGTTATTTGTAATGTATTCTGGCTACTACTAGACGACCTTGTTCAGCTTTAAGAGGGCCTCCAGGAATTAACAGGCTTCGGGCTATCTCACTTAACCATTTTTACAACCTAAGCTCCTTCATAAACTGCAGAACATCGTCTAAATATAGGAAGACAAAAATGACAATGACGTCGCCGGTACAGAAGGGGTTAAAGGTTTAGTAAGATAACAATGAAACACCTAGAAGGACATTAAGAAGCCTGAGAAATGAAACACCTAGAAGGACATTAAGAAGCCTGAGAAATGAAACACCTAGAAGGACATTAAGAAGCCTGCACCTAGAAGGACATTAAGAAGCCTGAGAAATGAAACACCTAGAAGGACATTAAGAAGCCTGAGAAATGAAACACCTAGAAGGACATTAAGAAGCCTGAGAAATGAAACACCTAGAAGGACATTAAGAAGCCTGAGAAATGAAACCCCTAGAAGGACATTAAGAAGCCTGAGAAATAGGAGAAGGAAGAAGGCCGAAATACATGATAAGGGGAAATGGAAAGACTGAAAAGGACATAAAGAACCCTGAATAAAGGAGAGGGAAGGAGGCAGAATGAGAGACAGGGCAAATAAGGGAAGCCGACTAAGAAACGCGCGAGAAAATGCGCAAGGAATGGAGAGACCGTGAAAAGATTTTATATGTAAAGAACTCCACGGTGTGTGTGTGTGTGTGTGTGTGTGTGTGTGTGTGTGTGTGTGTGTGTGTGTGTGTCTGTATGTATGTGAATAATGGAAGGAATGGGGAAGACGGGACACAAGAAAGAGAGAGAGAGAGAGTGGAAAAGGATATAGTGAGATTGTTTGGAGACTGAGTTACGTATGTGTTTGTTTTCTTGTAGTTTTATTTTGTTATGTTATGTTATTATTATTTGTGTTTATTAAATTAGGGTATATACTGTGTTCAAGTAAATCTCTGGTACAAGGTAGGAGTTAATTGGTTCATTCAAAGGTATATATAGCTCAGGTCGGCGGAGATGGCGCCCACACAATTTGTTGGTGTCCAAGTGGCCACACCAGTACACCAACTCGCGTGTTGAGGCCATAGCACGCACCTTTCAGCACACTCCCACCGCCATTCTGTCCAACTCTCTAACCCCAGACTGAACCGATTGTCCCCGTCTTTCTTCTACTCAAGAATTAGGCTTGGGAACTCTCTCCCTCAATCTGTGTTTCCTTCATCCTATAACTTAAACTGATTCAAGCTCCATGTGTCCAGGCATTTTAACTCTAACGTACCTTTAATTTGGCTGTCCTTCACCCTTTCAACTTTGGGGGAGCTTTACCTTTTGTATCCTTCACTCATAAGAAAGAAAACAAATCCAAAAGGCAGATGCTTGGGGCTGGCTGTAGGCGATAACCTAGTGTACATAAGAACATAAGAAAATGGGAGTCTGCAGAAAGCCGATTGGCCCATACAAGGCAGATCCCTCTCACACCTAACCCTCTGTATGTGTCGTCCTTCTGGGTGCTGCTCTCCTGGCCTCACGAATGAGCTACTTTTATCTGACGGAGTGGGAAGGGGATTTTTTTTAGGCCATATTGAAAAAGTTGAAAGGTATAAAACGTATAGTAAACCGTTGGGTATGTTGAGGGTGAGTTACCTTTATATCGTTGTATAATATAGGTTTATTACTACCATATGTATACCTTTCTTAGGGTACAATATTATGGACACTTTAACTACCCTTGTCATACCCATATTATTTGCCAGTGTATATATATAACTCGAAATTGAAACTTGAATTATTAGCTCACTGGAAAACATCAAGGGTATGAAAAAGATATATATCCATGCAAGGATAGAAAGATAAATCACAATCAGCATACCCAATGATTTTATATACTGTTTTTACCATTTTTAAACCCTTATTTTATTTTTATTTTTTTTACAATGCACCGTCGATAATGGTAATAATACTGATTCTGCCCATCTACATTCAACCCATGGAGCCCAGTTATTATTTGGTGCTAAAATGGGAATCATAGTAGTTTCCTTGTTTGGTTCTGGTGAGATATCCTTAATAAATACAAACATAATACTAAACAAAAGTATGGGTGCAGTGTGAGATATACAGTCTATCTATCTCTATCTATCTGTCTATCTATCTATCTATCTATCTATCTCTATCTATCTTATCTATCTATCTTATCTATCTCTATAATATCTCTCTCTCTCTCTCTCTCTCTCTCTCTCTCTCTCTCTCTCTCTCTCTCTCTCTCTCTCTCTCTCTCTCTCTCTCTCTCTCTCTAATTATATATATATATATATATATATATATATATATATATATATATATATAGAGAGAGAGAGAGAGCTTAAAAGGTAGACAATGGAAGTTTAAATCCGTTAAGGAGGAAGGAACTCAATGGGGGTATTCATAAAAAGAAAACTAACTCACCACAAAAATAACCTAGTGATAGAAAACTACCAACTAAAGCCAAACCCATTGAATGAAACGAGATCAAGTTTTAAAAGCTCGACCGACTGACTTGGCAGCGTGTATTTAGGAATCAAAGGCCTGGGGTGCGTGGGAGAAGATCGGCAATTAATGGGCGTGTGGGTCTTTATGGATGTCAGTAAAATACATGGGTGTGTGGGTGTATATGGATGTGAGAAAAATAGAGGGATGTATTGGTGTGTGGGAGAGAATGGTGGAGATATGGATGTGTGGGAGGTAAGAGCGAGATAAACACATGGATATGTGGGTGTGTATGGTTGGAAGAAAAATAAATGGATGTACAGTATATGTGTGTGGGAGAGAATCAATGGTGGCGATACAGATGTGTGGGAGATTTATTAGTGTGAGAAATATATGTGAATGTATTGGGCTGTGGGAATATATACAGTATATGTGAGAAAAATATATGGATGTATGGGTGCGTTGAGTAGGATGATAGAGAAATGGATGTGTACAGTAGGAGGTATATGGGTATATATGAATGTATGGATGTATATGAATGTATGGGTATATATGAATGTATGGATGTATATGAATGTATGGGTGTATATGAATGTATGGGTATATATGAATGGTATGGATGTATATGAATGTATGGGTGTATATGAATGTATGGGTATATATGAATGTATGGATGTATATGAATGTATGGATGTATATGAATGTATGAATGTATGGGTATATATGAATGTATGGATGTATATGAATGTATGGGTGTATATGAATGTATGGATGTATATGAATGTATGGATGTATATGAATGTATGGGTGTATATGAATGTATGGGTGTATATGAATGTATGGGTATATATGAATGTATGGATGTATATGAATATGGGTGTATATGAATGTATGGGTGTATATGAATGTATGGGTGTATATGAATGTAATTCAAAAATAAACACTGCAATTTCTCTGAACCAGGACCTTTCTAGAATTAATGGATGGGGACAAAAGAATCTAGTTTCCTTTCATGCACAGAAAACCAAATACATTCAATTTTCTAACCGACAGAATCTCACTGACTCCCATATATTTGTTAATGATGTAAATATTCCCACTTCCCCTAGTATTGACATTCTCGGTGTAACATTAACTACTAACTTGAGCTGGACACATTATGTTAGAAGCATTGCTAAGAATGCCTCTAAAAAACTGGGACTCCTGTACAGAGTTCGAGAATTCTTCACTGACGAGCAGTTGGCCGTGATATATAAAAGTCATGTGCGTTCTCAGATGGATTACTGTTCACCTCTGTGGGGTGGAAGTGGAGTGGTTGCATTGAGGCAGTTGGACAAAATTCAAAATAAAGCTATTAGATTAATCAATAACCCTGCAATCACACAGGACCTTCCTACATTATCCATACGAAGAAACGTTGCACCCTTTGCATTATTCTACAGATATTTTCACAGCAATTGTTCCGAGGAACTTGCTTCAATTGTGCCGCCTCTCCACATCTTTCCCCGTAGAACTAGGGCAGCTGAGAGCGCCCATGAATTTACACTTTCTCCTCCACAATGCAGAACTTCTGCTTATCAGAATTCATTTATCCCCAGAGCTACTACTCTTTGGAATTCACTTCCCTCGAATTGCTTTCCACAAACTTACAATCTACAAATGTTTAAATCCAGTTGTTACAAACATTTTATGAATGGAGGATGCCTTTAGGCACATGGACCTTTTTGTTTTATCTGTGTTTTTCCTTCCTCCGTTCATTGTCTCTTAAAAAAAAAAAAAAAAAAAAAAAATATGGGATGGATGATGTATGGATGTATGAATGTATGGGTATATGAATGTATGGGTGTATATGAATGTGATATATGTATGGGGTATATGAATGTATGGGTGTATATGAATGTATGGGATGATGTATGGGATGGGATGGGGGTTGTATATGAATGTATGGATTATATGAATGTATGGGTATATATGATGGGTATATGAATGTATGGATGTATATGAATGTATGGGTGATATGATGTATGGTATATGAATATGGATGTATAATGTATGGGTGTATATGGGGGTATATGAATGTATGGGTATATGAATGTATGGGTGTATATGATGAATGTGTATGGGTGTATCTGAATGTATGGGTATATGAATGTATGGGTGTATGATGTATGGGTGTATATGTATGGGTGTATTGAATGTATGGGTGTATATGAATATGGGTGTATATGAATGTATGGGTGTGCATGTATGGGTGTGTATGTATGGGTGTATATGCATGTATGGGTGTGTATGAATGTATGAGTGTATATGAATGTATGGGTGTATATGAATGTATGGGTGTATATGAATGTATGGGTGTATATGAATGTATGGGTGTATATGAATGTATGGGTGTATATGAATGTATGGGTGTGTATGAATGTATGAGTGTATATGAATGTATGGGTGTATGGGTATATGAATGGGTGTATATGAATGTATGGGTGTATATGAATGTATGGGTGTATATGAATGTATGGGTGTATATGAATGTATGGGTGTTTGAGAGTTTATGGGTATAAGACAAATTTATGAATGGATGGGTATATGGAGGATATACTGGTATAGATATACAGTAGATGTGTGCGAGGTATACAGTATGGTTATATGGTACAAATTGTACAGTATGGTTATATGGTACAAATTGTACAGTATGGTTATATGGTACAAATTGCACAGTAAGGTTATATGGTACAAATTGTGAGATATAAACTAAGAGAATAAAATCTGTGGATGTATGGCTGTGTCGCAAAATTGAGAGAAAGAAGCGGATGTGAGGAAGCTGAATGAACGAATAATGTATTGATTTGTGGGAGGAATGTGGATACATTTGTATGTGAACGCATGGGATAAAAGTAAGAAAATATTAGAAGATAATATGGTTTAGATATATAGGTATAGGATGGATTTGAATCTATAAATGAACTAAGGACGTGAGGATAATAAACATGAATGCAAGTGTGACTATGTATATTTATGGGACAGATGGCAGAGATGTAGTTGTGAAGGTTTACAGATATGCTAGAGATATAAGGATGTCTGGGGGATGATCAAGAAAAAATGGATCTTATTGATAATGGATAGATGTGTGTAATTGGGGAGGAAATAGATCTCTAGAAATCCTGGCTTAAAGGTGGTGGTGCATGACATGGGCTCTACTTATAATGGGAAATACCAACATGCAAGTAACGCACTTTGAGTGTTATTATTAAATTTTGTCAAACAATAATCTCAATATATCGAATTTTATACCTTGCGGAAGGTGTGCATGATTCGGAGTTAAGGCGATCTTCGTGACGTCACACCAGGAAAATTGTAAACAATAACAGCACCAAGAGGATTCAGGAAGACGCCTGAGAGGCTGAAAAGCTTGACTAGCCTAGATGTCTCGTGATTTGTGAGGCTGACTCTTAGAGTCCTAGGCCTATGAGCGGTAATTTCGTAACTTTAACTTCGTTGTATAACAACCTGCACAATGGACGATGATTATGAGAGCTGTGAAAGTAGCCTAGGCCTAGTGAACAATTTGAAATGCCTTTTAACCAGCGACGTGTCATATTTTTTTCTAGCTGTATTTAGACGATATTATGCAGCTTAGGAAGGATTTGCGGTAGTTGAAGTGGTTGGTTGAGATAGTTTGAAGTCTTATTATTGCTAGACGTCTTTCCTAAGCTGAATAAAATCGTCTAGCCTAACTTAATAGCCTAGATGCCAAAATATGATGAAAAGGAAGTCCCTGGTACTGAAGAGGTTAATTGTTAAATTGTGCAATGCACAATAAATTTAGTTCAACCGTATGATAGGCCTAATCTGACCATATCAGTTCGAACCAGAAGCTGCACAGCAACCAACAGTGGCAGAGGCGGCAGGACAGGCGCCGACGGACCGACAGAGTCTTCACTCTTCAGGCCGCAGGCGTCAGGCTCAAGCTGTTGGTGGACACTTGCTATTGCTTACACATGAACCCCAGGCCCAGAGAATAGTAGCCTAGCCTAAACATAGGCTAATCATTTTGCAATAATAAAGGCGTAGGCCTAGGCCTAATTATTATTTTTAGGGTGTCAAATGGGATAATTTTGTTTCAAGACTGGGCTGAAGATGAGAAAAATAGGCCCTACAAGAAAATTAGTTTGAAATTAGCCTAGGCCTAGCCTATATTGATCACTTTCAAAGACATATCCTAAGTAATAAGAACTGTAAAGCATAATTTTAACTTTGTATAGCCTAGGCCTAGCCTATTCGGCTAAATAAAAATTATGAAAAAGATGGAACTGCTCTTGTTTGATAGCCTGTTTTTGCATTAGGCCTAACTAGGCTATGAGGTTATTCTCTTTTCAGTCAAACATTTCCCTCTAGGCCGGTTTTTTTCTTTCTTACAAGCCTACTGTTAGCCTTTTTTTTTTTTTTTTTTTTATTTAGGCCTTTTTTTATGTGTGTGTAGGTCCTGTAGGAACCTAAGGAGACTGACAATATTCAGATTTTTTTTTTATATTAAATTGACATAGGCCTAGGCCTAATTCTTTAGACTAAGACTTGGGTTTTCTGTTTTTCAACTGCTGAGTGGATGGGACTCGTTAGCCTTGGTCGGCAACTCATCTAGGGGAGACAACCTTATACAAATCCGGGTGGATGGGACTCGTCAGCCTTGGTTGGCAAGTGGCAACCTGTCTAGGGGAGTAAACCTTATACAAATCCGTACTGCTTACCTAAGGGTAAGGCAGGTTAGTGGATGGATTAGCCGAACACCACTGTAGAAAAATAGTGCTAACAAGATACACAAGAGGGCCTCGGAGTTGGACGAATCCTAAATTGAGTGGTCAATCCTGTAAGTTCTTCATTAAACTGGCTCGGGTTGTCCCTCTCACAGGGAATAGGTCCGCTTGGGGGCATTCTGTGCATGGCCACCCTCGTAAGGGTAGTAAGGCGTCCGGCAATAGAGATAGATAGATAGACACATAGGCCCAGGCCTAGCCTACCTGTGATCCTCCTGAAAGATAACAAATTTTAAAAGGCTAGCCCAGGCCTTTTACGCTCTAGGGCGGCTAACCAAACCAAATCTAACTTACTGTAACCTAACTTTTCCAGGTGAGGTTAGGTTATTTAATGTTGAATGTTGTGGGTTTTGATATAAATATACATACAAATAGCCAAATTGCAAATCTAGGTGTTTTAATGCTCAATGGAAAAACTTAAAAAAAGGGTTGTGGTGGGGGGGGGTAAAGCCCCTTCATCCTATTACTGTATTGTGTCCCACAGCCAGTAACTCGACAATTTATGCAGCAGATGGCCGTGGGGTACAATAATGGGTAAAGCTCCTCCTCACCCCCCTTGAATTATTGTCATCATACTGTATATATAATTATGTTACCAGCAGGGGCATATAACGGCTGGCTGTGGGATAATTTTGTAAACAAAAATTATAAAATAAAATAAGTCAAATTAGAAGCGAACATAAGCCTAATTGCAAGCGTACAACTTATGCAAATAGTACAAAGCGATAGTATGCCTGCTAACACAACCCTTACCAAACTAAAATTTTATTATTACTAGATGTGCCTTTATATCTTTGGCAGTTTGTTTTTCTTTACATTATATACATACTGTTACTGGAATTACAGCTTTGTGTATATTTTAACAGCAAATGTATCGTAAAGTGGCGTCATTCTCCTGCAGAAATAAGCCTACCGGTACCTACGGTATTTTTTTTTTATTAAGACATGTTTGACAGTTTAAACAGTCATTGTGGAGATTATGCCTGGTTAGGCCAATACATGTAAATATATTTTTTCTTTGAAAAAATAATAAACTATTGAACTCGCTCTTATGCTTGCCTCGCCCGTTATGAAAACTCGTTCGTGTCTCGTGAACACAATAAAATACAAGTAGGCCTAGATACAGATTAACCAGGTGGACACCAGCGTCGGACGTGAGTCGACGGCATTCTAAATCCCTGCCAGTACCAGCGTCGGTTATAGCCGACGGCGCTAATTGAACATTGATAGAAGGCTCGTAGAGGGTTCAGATTTGTATGAGAACTGCTTTAGGATCCCACGGAACAATACCGATGGTTGGCAGCCCCCTACAGTAAGTCCAGCCGCGTGCACGCTGGAGTGATTTTCCAGTATTTTGCCTACCCATCACCCCATGTTAATTGCGACTTTCCGCCGCCCCCCCAGGACCCCTAAATGACCTAAGGGAGCGTTTTTTTTTTTGTGGTTTTCCCTATATTACTAACCCATCCCATGTGTTTTCAGGAAAAAAAAAATTGACAAGTGGCTGGGTCTGGAGTGTGCATTTTTATTAAATCAGCTGGGGCTTAATGGGTTAAGTAGGCTAGGTTTTTCATCGAATATGTAAACAATTGCCTCTCGTGCAAGACGCGTCCCTAAGCTTCTCAAACACTGTTGACTAGACCTAGGCCTATGTCACTTTCCCCCAGGAATAATAAAAGGCAGTGGACGGTGGATAATTTGTATATGTAATATGCAAGTGGTGACCCATAGCCTATGTCAGCAATTTGGCTGATGTTGGTACTGTATAGTGCTAACCGTGCCGCAGCAAGACTCGGTAAGGGTTATGTTAGCGGGCGTACCGTCCACTTTGTTTACATAGTCGCATGCTCGCATTTATATTCGCGTCTAATTTGAGTGCTGTTATTTGCCCCTGCTGGTAATATATATGAAGATGACAATAAGTCATGGGGGTTGAGGGGAACAAAGCTCCCCCTCGACCCATTATTGTATCCCAAGGCCAGGTGTTGGATAAATTGTTATGTTGAGGGAGGCTTTGCCCCCCACCCCCCATGACTTATTGTCATTATCATATATATTACCAGCAGGGGCAAATAACAGCAGTCAAATTAGACGCGAATGTACAGTAACTGCGAGCGTGCCACTATGTAAACAAAAGGTATGGTACACCCGCTAACACAACCCTTAACCAAGACTCAACTACAGTAGGTCCATCTGCAGTATCTGCAAACCATACCAGCCTCAACAGTGCCGCAACAAGACAGTACGGTACCATACCAAGACTCTACTGTACATTAGGCAACTTGGACTTTAGAACAACAAGATCCTGCCACAACACTGCCCTACCATGTAACACTGCTGCCGACTCTGGCGTTGCGCCAACAGCGCCCAGGTTAAACTAGTAGAGTCCCTTATGGCACCTAACCGCACTCTACCAGTCTCGGCATTGCCATACCAAGACAGTGCCTGAGTGCCAATAACAAGGCTTTATTGTATAGGCTACTAATGGCTGTTAGTCGACAACTAATTTTCCACGCCCCCTATTAGTCGCCTTATACAACATGCAGTAGGATGCATGGGGTATATTAATTTCTTCCTTCACCATAAGATGAAGGCCTCCTTAGCCCTGGGGGGGAATGCATTCCTCTCTTCGACCTATTGACCTTCGAGTTCCGTTTTTCACACAGCATTCTAAACATAATTACTAAACCAAACTTTGCAACGCTCACTCATAAGAGCAGTATCATCAGCTAACCGTAGCACAAGCAACTTCCATCGCTCCATTGCCTTACTAGTGTACTGCAACATCCTCTGCTTTTCCTTGGATTTATTTTATGACTCCATCCATACAATATGTGCTGTATAGGCTACTGAACATCCATGGGGACATTACACACCCATGCTTTATTGAAGAAATCGCTATGCTCATTCTCTACACGCATTGCTGCTCTTTCACCCTCATACATGCTTTTCACTGCTTCCAGCAACTTACCAACTACCGGTACTTGCTATATCTTCAGTACTTTCCACACACCTTCTCTACTTACTGTCTTAGGCTTCTCCAAGTCCATGAAGGCAGCATAAACTTCCATTTCTTCTGCAGATACTGGGTACTTCTTCACAAGGAGAAGATCTGATCTACACAGCCCTTCCTAAACCCACCTTGTTCCCCATCTACCCATTGCTCTGTTACATCACTATCCTACAGTACCAGTGATGGGTCTATTCTAACCCCCTCTTTCATTTCCCAGGTTAAAGTGCTTTCTTAGCTTGCTTCATCACTAGAACTCGCCCATTGTTATCTTTCACGCCCTTACTAGGCCTACTTCCATTGTCACCCTCCCTAACTTTCTTGACCTTCCAAAACAATTTCTTCTAAATTTGTCATCTACTGTTCTCGTACTCAGGCTCACTACTCTCTTTTTCTTCACTTACATTTCCCTTTTCTGCCTCTCCAAATTTTCATTCCCTCTACTACCCAACCACTCTTGTATGCTTTCTTTTTCTCTTCAACTGCTTGTTTCACCTCCTTAGTCCACCATACTGTTTAATCCTTTCACTTCCTTCCCCTCCTCCTAACTCCTCACATGCTGGCCGTAGCACGGTTGGTAGAACACTCGCCTGTAAACCTCACGGTCAAGGGTTCGAGTCTCATGCCAGCCAGTGTGTTATTGGCAGACGCCAGTGCTGTGGTGGAGGGTGCAATCTAGCAATCTGTGGCAACTGTTCATCAGGGCACCCACCTTAGTCCAGCTATTGAGCAGGTAGTGCATGGTTGTAAAAACTGCATCATTATCATCATGCACTTATCTCTTCCATAAACACAAAGCTCACCCCTTACACCTTCTCCATTCGCTTCAAGTCAAACCTATCTAGGTGTCTTCTACTGCTTTTTTTAACTCTTCCTGTAACCTTTTCCCTCTCTACATGGCTCCTCCTCCATCCTGCCTTACTCTATCTTTCCTCACCCACTTCGTCTGTAGCCTACTCACATATTTGCTACTACCACATTATGGTCAGACAACCCCCATCCCCTCATTGCCCCAAATACCCTCTATTATGAAACACAGATTACCTCATTCGTTCATCTATACATATAAAATCAGTCGGCACATTTCGTTCAACCGTCTCTACTTCCCTTCTCCACTCCTCTCATTGTGTACCAGTACCGTACCTTTTTATCTTTCTCTGCCTGAAGAAGTGGCAACCATCAGCCTCCTCCCCACACATACGTCCACAGTTGCATAGCTTATTAACCCAGGAACTACTATGTTCCTTCCGCCAGGCACGGTATGTAAACATGTACATCAAATCAAATACTGTGCCAGTGCCGGGAAATGTCTCAAAATTGGGCGACACATAGAAAGTAGTGGCATATCTCCATGCCACATCCTTCACTCCCTCCTTCACTCCTTCTTCCCCCCCCCCCCCTTAACTATACCCTTTTCTTTGTACAGGTTCTAGCAGTTCATGGGTTAACTAGTATATTTTGTTATGTGGTATAGTTTGGTAATACAGTATAAGTACTGGTACGGTTGCTTGTTAGCAGTTTGTGATACGGTACTGTACCATTCTTTTACCACATTAAAACTCTAGATAATTGCAGGTGTCTGTGTGGGAATTGTGATGTGATGGACACCTATGAGGAGTGTAAATGCTGTCAAGAAATAATAAATGTACGAATACATTCATGTTGTTAATAAGAACATAAGAACATAAGAACATAAGAAAATGGGAGTCTGCAGAAAGCCGATTGGCCTAAGCAAGGCAGATCCCTGTCCCACACAACCCCAATTACAAAGCCCAATTATAGGCTCAACACTCTAATACCCTGAGGATCATCTTACCAAAACGGTTAGAGATTAACGCAGGATTACGGGGGTCTGCAGAGCGCTGATTGGCCCAACCCTGCTGATCCCCCTTCACACCCAACCCTTCTCGTCCATATGCTTATCCAATTTTATCTTAAAGCTCCCTATCGTTTTTAATCCCACTATAGCACTTGGTAGTCCATTCCACCCATCTACAACTCTGTTACCAAACCAATATTTGCCTATATCTTTTCTGAAACGAAATTTATCTAATTTGAAACCATTGGTACGAGTTCTTTCGCTATCACTGAGCTTTAGTACATTTGTCATGTCCCCTTTGTTAATCCCACTAACCCACTTGAACACCTCTATCATATCCCCTCTAACTCTGCGTCTCTCTAACGAATGTAAGCCTAATTTCTTCAACCTTTCTTTATACGGAAGATTTCTAATATTATGGATCATTTTTGTCATTCTACGTTGTACTCTCTCCAATGAATCTATGTCCATTCTGTAATAAGGACACCAAAATTGAACAGCATAATCCATATGGGGTCTCACTAATGACAAGTAAAGTTTTAAGATAACATCAGCAGTTCTGTTACTCACACTCCTAGAGATGAACCCGAGAATCCTGTTTGCCTTGTTTCGAACGCTTATACACTGTTGTCTAGGCTTCAAATCATTGCTAACAAACACACCTAGATCTTTCTCACAATTCGAGTTTTCTAATTCCACATTAGCTAGTTTATATTTAACATTTGTATGCATCTTCCCTATCTTTAATACCTTGCATTTGTCAATGTTAAACTTCATCTGCCAATTTACTGACCATTCGTGTAAGGTATCTAGATCCCTTTGGAGGCACTCTATATCTCTATCTGAATCAATTGTTCTCCCCATTTTGGTATCGTCTGCAAATTTACTTATCCTACTAGTTATACCTAAATCAAGGTCATTTATGTATATAAGAAACAACAGGGGACCTAATACAGATCCCTGGGGAACACCACTGTTATAACCAGGGATGGAGTGAATACAAGAGTTCAGTATTCAAATACGAATACTTTATGAAAGTATTCATGAATGCAGTCATGAATACTTTTCCATAAATTAATTAACTTTTTTACTATAGGCCTAGCTAATTACTGTAGCTTATGCAATGGTTAACTATTTTATGACTGATAACAGACACTACCTGTATTCAATACTGGTATTTAAACTTATATAGTGTAGTAACTAGATATATGGTATGGTATCAAATTTGTGAATATGACGAGATACGAACGATGACAGCTCTCTCTTGCTCTCGCTCTCTTTGTATTCGCCATATTATTCTAAGAATACAAATAATTTGTCCAAATATTTGAATACGAATGCACATACTTTTACTTTTATTTACAAGAATTTGAATACGAATACCCTGAATTACTGTATTCGAATGCATTCGAATACGAATAACAAAAACGAATACTCCATCCCTGGTTATAACTTCAACAGTACGGTATATGCAGTAACTGTCTCGAGTGAGAATTGCCCGGCGCGACCGCAGCCGCTCCAAGGACGCGTGCCCCCAGGGAGGGGTCAGGGGATAGTTGTGGCGGTTTGGCTCCCGGAAACTGCTCCCCACGGTCGGCAGCCTGCTGTCCTCCACTGTCGGTGATCTTGTCCCCGGACGGGAGGGTCGGCAGTTTCGGGAGGTGGTCCCACGGCGTAAACGCCCTGACTATACACCCTTCACCAACAACTAGACAAAGCATATCATCAACAATCTCAAGCTCTAACCCGCCTGTGGCCTAGACAACATAAGCAACATTCACCTCAGACACCTGGGACCACAAGGCATACAAGCACTCACTAACATATCAAACTACAGCTACTCACACAACACAATACCAGACATCTGGAAGCATGGCATCATCATCACATTCCCCAAACCTAACAAAGACCCCACGTTACCCTCCTCACACCGCCCTATCACACTCCTTTGTACCCCCTCCAAAGTCATAGAGCACCTTGTACTACAACTGATGACACCTGACTTACCCCATTCTCCAACACAACACGGCTTCAGGCCATTGCACTCCACAAACACTCTTCTTACAGACCTTACACAAAGAGCTTTGACGGCATCAACTCAGCTAGACCACCACACAGATCAGTACTTGCCACACTCGACATTAGTAAAGCCTTCGATACCATCCCCCGCCACAACCTAACAAACAAAATCTACAACACATACATGCACAACAACACAAAAAGATGGCTGGCCAACTTCTTAGCAGGCAGATGTGCACACGTATCTTTTGCCGGTCAGTCATCTAGCATTAGAAATTTCCCAAACGGAGTCCCGCAAGGATCCGTCCTGTCGCCCGCACTCTTCAATCTGTACATGCATGATATAAATACACCAAATTTACCCCAAATAACCATAGCCTCCTACGCAGACGACATAACACTCACAAGCACGCACCAAAACCCAGACACAGCAACAAGACTCCTTCAAGACTATCTCGACACATTACATGAATGGTGCACTACAAACAGACTCAATTTAGCCCCAGCTAAATCCACTGCAACCCTCCTCACAAGCTGGACAGGAGAGCACGATTACGTCCCGGGACTCAACATAAACAACACACCCCTAACACACACCCAAAATCCTAGGAGTAACACCCAAATGACATTCAAACAGCACACCACAAACACGAAAAAGAAACTGACACCCAGACTTAACGCCCTCAGATCACTTGCCCACACGAAATTTGGACACAACAAAGAAACCACCACCATAGTCTACAAACAATACATAAGATCAGTTATGGAATACGCAAGCCCGGCCTGGGCTTCCAACCTAGCTGAAACACATCATAAGACCTTACAGACCATTCAAAATAAAGCCCTGAAAATAATCACAGGATGCACAGCTACGACACCCACAGATCAGCTACATCAAGAAACCAAAGTCCTCAAAGTCAAAGATCATCTAGACATGAGAGTCACACAATTCCTGGCAGCAGCCTCCACGAATCAACACCACCCACTACACTACATGGTTACACACCCACAGACACCAAGAAATATCAAAACAACACCCAGCACACGCTATCACACACAAATACTGTCTTCTCTCCCTCCCTGCCCACCCCAAACCAACTTCCGGAAGCACATCCATACTCATATCACTCGCCGTTCCATTCACTCACTCATAGACAACACCCAGCTGCAAGCACGACCTCCCGAAATCCATCCTTCTGAATCCTCCCTTCCTCGCGAGGACAGAGTCCACCTGGCCAGGCTGAGATGCGGACACCATCCGGCTCTTCTGAGCTATCAGAAGAGACTGGATGACTCCGTCGTCGACACCTGCCCGGGTTGTAACACAGCACCCCATACCATTAAACACATCATAGAAGACTGCATTTCACACAACCACTTATGCCAACAACACAATATACACTCTTTGAGAGTTCTGTGGGAAAGCCCGACCGTGGCCATGGCCTTCCTTAGGGACTCGGGGCTGTTCGGCCAGGCAGCTTAGGGAACAACAACAACAACAACTGTTTCGAGTCGGCCACCCCTAGCTATGGGATATGTGCCTAAGTATAGGCCTATTCACACAAACTTAGTAGTATATCTTCACACCTATTGAAACTTCACTATGCCAGTATGTAATATTTTAAAAGGATTAGCAAATTTGGAACCAAATAAAAAGTTTATTTGCTGTGTAGAGTAGTTCTGCTAAGACAGGTACGGTACAGTATTGTAAATTGGGGTGACTTTGGACTGGGGGTACACTTTTGACCTTTCACGGTATTTTGTAGACCTACCGTCATCAAGGCAATATGAAAGGTATTTAAAAAAAAAAAAAAATATATGGCACTTAAGAGATATCATTAAAGTAGGTAGGAAACAAATCCCAAATCAATCACACAAATATATACCGGTACCGTACTGAATAGGCTAAAAAAAAAAAAAAAAACATTGTAAAGTTGGTGGGAAAATATATACAGTATAGGCTATCTATCTATCTATCTATTGCCTGACGCCGTGATCCCCGAAGGTGTGGCCACGAACGAACCGCCCCCGTGCACCTCTGTCCCCAGTCAGTCGACGCCCCTCCCTCCCCCCAAACCAGCACCGCCTTCGTTCATGTACAGTATAGGCTATACCTGGTATAATTATAAAGTATGTATATTTTTTTTTTTTGTTACCCTGGCTACCTTTGCTCATACAGAAGAAATGAGATTATACAGTACCGGTACTGTACAGTGTATATGCTGTATGTGAATGACTGGGTCATCATTTATTGTTATTATATTATTATTTTGTTTTTCTGTCTCAACTTCTGGACTGTAGGCTTTTCAATAGCCTGTAACTCGTACGAGGCCCCAGGATTATCAATTGAAGCTTTGAGATGATGGGTGCTTCATGTGTCGCACTAGATGAGATGGAGACAATGGAGCTTCAAGGTGTTTGTTGCTTCCTTTCTGCCACAATAGATGTATGTTCATACACAGGGACATACCCCATAGCTTGAGATGGTCTTAACAAAAATATATATTCACACACATCTAGATCACCTAGGAAAAGACCCAGAGACCAAAGATCACTAGGGGCCTCCAGCATTTCACTGGCCCCAGCCCTCCCGGAGAGGTTCCGGTCTTAGCATGCAGACACGCAGCGGGGCACACCACAATGCCCGCCCACCTCACATCCAGACATGACCCTTCATAATTATACACTGGCTCCCCGGGCCAGACGCTTGATGGACTACACATTATCTAGTCCAACTGGCGCCTGACCCAACGCCCGCGCTATCTCTCAACTATTCACAAGCATTCTCTAATCATTCCTATTTATTACCACTGCTCTTGCCTGTTCTACAGTCATCTCTCTATCTTTCAACGCTTGTACTCCACAATCACTCCATCTCAACGGAGGTAAGTCTTCCTCCCTCCCTTTGTAGCTGACTCATATACAGTACTCTCTTTGTAAGCCTTTCATATCCCCTTCGCTCAACATGTCCATACCAGCACAGGACCCTTCTGGCTCATCTCTCATCACATCCAACTTCCTTCTCTCTTTTGCCTTCAAAGCCCATGTCTCAGCCCCATACATAACTGTTGGTACAACTATTCCTTGTTTCATTGCACTTTTAGCTTTCATTCCGAGATTTCTCACCTTCCACATACTTACCATTGCTCCGAAAACTTTCTTTCCTTCACATACTCTCTCTTTTACTTTCATTTCCACACATGTGTCCTTGCTTATCATTCCTCCAAGATATTTAAAACACTCAACTTGTTCCAGTATTTCATCATCCAGTCTCACATCTAGATTCCCCCTACAAGCACCTCTACACACCATCACTTTACTTTTATTGATGTTCAATCTCAGCTTCCCCCTCCGACATACCACACCAAACTCTTTGACTTCTCGCTGCAGTTTCTCTTCAGAATCTGCTACCAATGCTATATCATCAGCAAACAGCAACTGGTAGAACTCCAAATATATACCACTCTTTCCTACTAAACCCAATCCTCTACCCATAGTTCTCATTTTCACCTCCCTCACCACACCATTAAACAGCCACGGTGACATTACACAACCCTGTCGTTGACAACACTAGATGGCGACACTTTATTTATAAACGTCACTTGATTGGAGAGGGCAGCTATTCGGTACCGGTAGTTCACAGCATCTTTGAATATGGCCGGGCATCTTTTATGCTATGAATTGGTGACGATATAGGGGGTATTTTCTTGACATGTTGGTGTAGCCAGGATACTGTACTTGTAGATCAGCAGGAAAGAATGTTGTGAGGCTGAACCCATACCTGACTGCATGATTGATCATCCAGGGTTTATATCTGTTGCCTTATGCCCGTGGAATCTTCAGGCTGTCTACTATGCTTATAGGCAACAATATGGACAAATACAAAGAGAAAACTGAATGAGTAAGTGTAATGCCTTTAAAAGTACAGTACCGTACTGTAACTAGAATATGTTTTATCATACATAATGTACTGCTGATCACAATTATTTTCTTTTAATTTTTCTGAAGTGAATATACATAATTATGTCTATTTTGTCACGCCTTCAAAGTTTAAAGTTTGAATTTTGTGACTAAACCAGATTCTTCAAAATAGCAAACTACAGATAACAAAATTTTATCATCTTAGCATATAGATTTTTAGAGTAGCTTTAGCCTATGCTTATTATTCTGTACCAGCTATACATATAGAGAAATAGGTGAACAAGAAAACAAATATCACTTTTGACCAGATAGTAACAGACATCATACTATAGTGTGAATTTATATACTGTACTAAAACACTTATGATAAGTATACTCAAAGGATGACCCTGCTAAAGGATAAAATGGTGCAATATGAAGTCATACTATAAACAGTAGGCCTACTGTACTGTAATTGAAAAGCAAGTTAGAAGAGGAAATACTGAAGATGTGTCAGGTGGTATAATAAGGAGCTTACATGAGTAGAAGATGGAAGGTGATGGTATGGTATGCCTGTATGCATGTTATTCTGTCTTATTGTTAGAAAATGTGGAACACTAGAGTAGATAACACTATAGGTAAAACTTTGCAGTGAGGTAGGCTGTGATGCCCATCATAAACATTATGCAACACATTTTATAATAAAAGAAACATATTTGCTTTAAAGTATGACAGATCTGTTGATCAGTTGTACTTTCCAGCATTTACATCAGAGTGATTGACCTATAGCCTGGGTATGAGCAAGTGAAAAAACAAAACATTAAATGGGGACCATTTTGGGATGGGTCATAAGGGGCATGTCTGGACAAAAAAAGCTGGAGGTGTTCCCACCATGGTCATCCTTTAGTAGGGTATTCCTGGGAAGGAAAAAAATAGTATCTAAGATATTGATATTATTTCAGTAGTACCGGTATTCATAAATATAAAAATACAGGTGATACACTCTTAACCCCAAGATAAAACAGTACAGTACCAGTATATACTGTACATTATACAACATTGAAAGTACTGATAGGGTTTCACCTAACACATCATCATCATCATATCATCTCCGACGCCTTGTTTCCCCCTGGGAAACCCCCACTAGAGGATGACCATGACAGAAACGTCTCCAAGCTACTTTGTCAAGACATGCCTCCCCTGCCCGTGCCACAATGCCCCTTCCACTACGTGGAAGTTTTTCTTCAATATATTTTTCCACTTTCTTTTCCCATACCATAGGTGGTCTTCCACTACTAGCGGTTCCACTCACCTGACTCCCATATATCTTTCTTGGCATTCTGTCTTCATCCATTCTCTGAACATGACTATACCACCTCAAAGTACTTCTCTTTATCCACTCAACCACACCACAATCAATGCCCAAAGCCTGCTCTTCCATTCCAAAGGACTCGTACACTTCCCTATTACTTGGCCCATCTAGCCTATTCATGCCAGCTGCCATTCTGAAAAAGCTCATATCCACAGGTCTGTTTGAAGAGGTCCTCGTCACTTGCCGTCCATGTCTCGCTTCCATACGAGAGTGTTGAGAGCAGCACACTGTTTCTCAGTGACTTTTTGACTTCCTGGCTAACCATTCTTCCTTTGAGAATACTATCAAGTTCTCCAATCACCTTTCTCCCTTGCATTTTTCTCTCTTTTATCTCACTCTCCATTTTACCATATTTGCATAGTACAGCTCCCAAATACTTGAAACTTTCAACCTCTTCTAGTACTTCATTTTTCAATTTTATTTTACAACTTTTCTTGTGTTCTTTCTGATTCTATATTTTTCCTTAAAATCTATGGTTTCATGCATTCTTCTCTCAAACACCATTACCTTACATTTCCCTACATTTCCCTTTAACTTTCTCTTTTCACATACCCTGTCAAAGTCAGTGACCACTCTCTGAAGTTCTTCAGCATTTTCTGCCAACAGGACTGCATCGTCCGCATATAGGCATGTTAAAATCTTCCATGTTCTTCCCTCTGATTACAGTCTAGCTCCCACACCCATTGATACAGCCCTACATTCCCTAATCACTCCATCCATGTATATATTGAACAACCAAGCTGACATGACACATCCCTGTCTTACACCTACACTGACCTCAAAACTTTCACTTAACTTATCCCCTACCTTCACATTTGCCATTGCATTCCTATAAAAAGATTTTACTGCCATTAGCAACTTTCCTCCCACACCATATACTGTTAACACATCCCACAGGCCCTCCCAGTCTACTTTGTCGTAGGCTTTTTCCAAATCCATGAATGCTGCATAGAGTTTTCTGTTTTTGGCCAGATACTTCTCTACCAACAATCACATTGAGGCTATCTGCCCTTTCTGAAACCTCCCTGTTCCTCGCCTATTTTGTCATCCGTTATCTTCTGTAGCCTCTCTGTTACTACTCTTGCGTGTACCTTTCCAGGTATGCTAAGCAAGCTAATTCCCCTATAATTCTTACACTCTTCTTTACTACCCTTCCCTTTGTACAAGGGTACTATCACTGCTTTCCTCCAGTCCTCTGGTACACTTTCCTTTTCCCATGCTAATTTACATAACCTATGCATTATGTCAACAGCTTCTTCTCCTCCATATCTCAGCATTTCACCTGGGATGTTATCTACTCCAGCAGCTTTTCCCATTTTAAGTCTATTGATTGCTTCTTTTACTTCTTCTCTGCTTATCTGGCTTTCAACTACCCTGTTTATTCTACCTCCCTCCATTCCTATGGAATGGAGTTTATTCCTATACAAGTTTATAGTTAGGCATAGAGATAAGATAGAAACATGCATATATATATATATATATATATATATATATATATATATATATATATATATATATATATATATATATATACGGTATATATTTACGTCTCACATTTTACTACCATTAGAAGCTATGCTATACCGTATACTTAATGTATAGTCGTGGTCATGAATTTCTGGATTTTTTTTGTAGAGATAATTATAATACACATGATAACTATATTGGAAAACTGTTGGAACCGCACAGACAAATTACTGGGATTCACTAGTTAATGTTCATTGTCTTGTACTGTATTAGGTGTATTCTGACCACGATTGTACATACCCGGTAGATTATTGAAGCGTGGGGTTTAAATTAACAGCCCACTAACATTTTCTAGAATCTGCATAGGGCAGATTCTAGATATCTGCATAGGGCAGATTCTAGATATCTGGAGTTCAGCCGTAATGCTCTGAGAACCTGCAAAAAGTGCTTATTACCAGTATATGGAATGCAACAAAATGCAGTGTTATAGGATAATCGCATAAGGGAAATAAACTGGGAACATACTCTTTATTGCATTAATCTAATAAGTTAGTATTTCTATGAAAGGGTTAAAGATAAAACAAATTCTTACTAATTATATTTTTTATTTCGTAAGTGTCATTGTATACTTGTACTTACATGTTTTAATGTTTTAATTTAGTTACCAACAAGCCTAGGAAATTGTTAAAATTCAACAGTTTGGGAAGTCTTACATTTAATCAAAATGTCTATAAAATACAGTACAGTATATCCTCATACATGAATTTATACTCAATTTTATGTATGAAAGTGAAATTTGAATGATTTACAAGAAAAAAAAAAATACTGGTACAGTACTGTACAACAAATCTGAGTGAAGTTTTGAGAAAACTTACCAGTAAGTTTCTCCAATTTTGGTTTCCTTAAATAAAAAAAAAAAAAAAAAAAAAAAAACCCAAGCCAACTTTATATTTGTTTAAGTATTATCATTGTTTTATGTCTTTCAATTAACCCAACATTTTGGTAAAGATGTAGTATTCGGGCGTATCGCCCGTCTTGTTTACACTACTCACAGGCTCGCAATCACGTTCCTGTCTATTTTAACTGCCTTGGGATACAATAATAGGGTACCCCCCCCCCCTATTACTTATTGTCATCATCATATATTTTGCCAGCAGGGGGAAAATTGCAGAATAAAAGCAGTCAAAATAGACGGAATTTAACCGCGACCGCACGACCTATGTAAACATGACGACCGTAAGCCTGGATACTACATCCTTCCCCATATTTTCCCTAATATTCATAGCCTGCCCCACTGCAGCTCCAGACAGCACATATGTATAATGAAGCATTTCATCGAGAGATAAATGATCGGTAAAATGTAGTTACTTTCGCCAGTTTTATTTTTTATTTATTTATGTTTTTTACCTAAAAACCTGGTGTATCTGTATATTCAAGTAGAATATTATGGTAAAACCCTATAAATCAGTAATATACGGGCCCATTACACCGAGAATATAAAAACAACAACAGAACAAGTGGGGAGGGCTTGGCAATGATGCAGTATTCGGGCGTACCGCCTGCCTTGTTTACACAACACAGACGCTCGCGATCACGATCCCGTCTATTTTGACTGCCGTGGGCTACAATAATAGGTTGATTGCCCCCATGACTTATTGGCATCATCATATCTATTGCCAGCAGGGGGTAAATAACAAAAAATAGCCGGGAACTTAACCGCTGGTGATCTACTGTCGACTTATGTACAGTAAACATGACAACTGTATGCCCAGATACTACATCCTTCCCGATGGCTTTGAAGTTCAGGGAAAATGAGGGGTTAAGACGTTTAATGAGTGAATAGGGATAAAAACACCTTGTCCAAACCTTTAATTATTTGAATAGTACATAACTACGGAAAGTCGTCAAGTTTTGTAGTTACGAGATGTAATATAGACATAAAATACGATATATGCGGGTCGATCCACACTCGAACATCATCCGTTCCTCAGTGTAAACACACGACTGCAGGCGGATCGCTAGATATACCTAAAACTAACCAAACATAACTTAGGCCAACTGATTTAGGGATAGATGTAGAGTTCGGGCGTACGGTCGTAATGTTTACATAAGGCGATCGCCCGCGGTTAACTTCGCGTCTATTTTGACGGCAATGTTTTCGGTTATTTGCCCCCTGCTGGCAATATACATGATGATGACAATATGTCATGGGAAGGTGAGGGGGGGCATGCCCCCCTTATCATATTATTGTTTCCAATGGCATTTAAAATAGACGGGAACATGATTGTAAAGGTCCGACGCCTCCCCCGCCGCCGTCATGTTTACATCTGTCAATTGCTGTGGTTAAGTTCGCGTCTATTTTGACAGCGATTTTTTTGTTTCGGTAATTTGCCCCCTGCTGGCAATATATATGATGATGACAATATGTCATGGGGGTATTATTGTATCCAAAGGCAATCAAAATAGACGGGAACATGATGGCAAAGGTCCGACGCCACTAATGCGTAGTGTAAACAAGGCTGGCGGTACGCCCGCACTTAACATTCTTGCCTTTATTTACCCTAAAGTAAGCAAATCGCACAAAGTCGAGGTAACAATTTGCTCCGTTTAGTTTTTCTTTCAAGGGGGCCTAATCAGGGATCCGAATCATTATAAGATTGGTTGAGGGGGGCACTCACCCCCTCAGAACTTAGTGTAATCATCATCTATGTTGCCATTACGGGGCATCAACCAAATACAGATATGATAATCCCGCGCACGAGTTGATATGAACGGATCGCCAGGATCGGCTAGATAGTCAACAAAACTGGGATTCAAACACAAGAAGTGGCGGATCTATCACAGACTTTACTCTTACAGGCGCCTGTGCACATATTAGTACCGTACCTAGGTAATGGACTAGTGCCAGGGCCCAGGGATGTACATTCTGCTTTACAGGTAGGAGTACAGTACCAGAAATTGTGTTCACGGCGAAAATATAGGCTAGTGATAAATTGACACCAAGCCACCAACACTTCTAGACTAGTACGAAATAATCAAAATACACACATAGGTCTAGCATTAAAATATAGCAGAAAGGGCAAGGATGTAGTATGCGGGTTTACCGTAAAACCGCCCGCCTTGATTACACTACACAGACGCTCGCGATCAGGTTCCCATCTATTTTGACTTACATGGTTTACAATAATAAGTTGAGGGGCCAGGGGGGACTTTGCCCCCTCTCACCCCCCCCCCCCCCATGACTTAGCCTATTGTCATCCTCATATATATTGCCAGCAGGGGGCAAACAACTGTAACAACATGACAAAATAGATGGGAACTTAACCGCAATTTATCAACCTAGGCTATGTAATCATGCCGACCGTCGGCCTGTACACCCGGATACTATATCCGGGTAGAACGTAGAGTTCGGGCGTACCGCCAGCCTTGTTTACACTACGCGTAGGCCGTAGTGGCGTCGAACCTTTGCCATCATGTTCCCATCTATTTTGACTGCCTTTGGATACAATAATATGTTGAGGGCTCAACCTCCCCCCCCCCCCCATGACATATTGTCATCATCATTTATACTGCCAGCAGTGGGCAAATAACCTAAAAAAAACGCCGTCAAAATAGACGCGAAGTTAACCGCGGCGATCGCCCTATGAAAACATGACGACCGTACGCCCGGAATCTACATCCATCCCCTATATCCTTCCCCAGAAAAGTATGTTTAGCCTACTAATAAAAACTCATGATGGTGCACTTATAGAAATTTACCAATATCATAAGTTGTCCATAGGCTCACCTAGGCTAAGTGTAATAATAATAATAGGCTAATAATTCAATTGTTCGACCTAGCCAGTAGCTGAGTAGCATAGCCTATAGGCTACTGCGAAAGATTAGGCTAGTAGCCTAAATGTCATAAACTGCACTAGCCTTAGCCTAGGAGTTATTTTAAACGACACTAGCCTAGGCCTACTGCAGCGTTATGAGAAACAATTTATTAGGGAAAATAGGCACCAATAGATTTGCCATATAGGCTAGGCTAGTCCTCATGGAGGATTTTCGTTATCGATAAATTGAAAAAATACCCACTTCACATACAAATAGCCTACACCAAATATCTAGGCTAAGTCAAAGATGTAAAACAGCGGGGGTGGCAGCCCCCACCCATAATATTAGGATAGGTTAGGTAAGGTTGTTAGGTTAGGCTAATGTCATTTCAAAGGGGTATAGGCCTAGTAAACACTAGGATAGTCTAGGTCTATACCCGGTCAGAGGTAAGTCCTGCAGTAGTCTCCTTGAATGCAACCAATATTGAATTTGACGTTTCATTGCTGCTGGCCTCTGCAATGGTGAATGGTTTAGCAATAGGCAATGCACTCTCCTCGAAATGTAAAGTAGGCTACACAGCCTAGGCCTACAGCTAGACTTTGGCTTTTCATTCCAAATTCTTGTCTGGTTGACAAAAACATACCATTTTCTAACATACTGTTCTTCCTCAGGAAATTTATAAAGACATACAGTACATGGTCCAGGTGTGTGAAAACACCCAAATACCACACAGCAGTTCGGCAAACATAACCACTCCTGACGAGGGGTGAGGAGGCACTGCCCGTGACTGACGTGAAATTAATTCATTCCCAAATATTTTCGCACTCTATTCCTGGTGTGACGTCACACATCGTTGCCAGTGCGTATTGTTAATAATGTTTTTTTTGCCATTACGGAGTGATATTTTTGGTAAATTATATATAACCAGTTATTTATCAGCTCCTGTAGAACCTCTCAACCACGATAAAAAGTAAATGTGTTAATTCATGCATCACCACCTTTAACCCGTACAGCCCCAGCGACGCGCCTGACGCGTCGGCGATGTATGTAACGCACAGCCCCAGAGACGCACCTGGCGCGTCACCCTAATTGCGCCGACCGTAACCTCAGGTGTAGCCACTCAAGAGGGCTCAGATTTGTATGGGAACTGTGTACGTATCCCACGCAACCGTGCCGATGGTTGAAAACTCTCAAAGTCCACGTGCTTGCGTGCGAGCGCGCAAAAACCTGTTTTTTTGGGATAATTGCCTTCAATTTTTTACTCTTATAAAATCCGTTTTCGGGGGCTCTGTAGGACCATTTTTTAAGCTTTTTGAGCGGTTTTTCGTGGTTTTTCCTTCATTCCTAACCCATTCGCTATTGTTTCTGAAATAAAACCATTTTTTGAAAACCGGCCGGGTTCTGGTGCGCAAACATTACAAAACTAGCCGGGGCTCCACGGGTTAAGGCTTTGAAAATGTAGTTTTCTCTTGAGTTTCCAATGCTAAAGTATTCGTCATGTTTTAGTGAGGTAACTAAAATATAAAAAACATCTCTTACATGTTTATTAATTACATTGTTCTACTGTACCTAATTGGCTTAGTAAATTAGGTAATGCAGTCTAATATAAGTATGTCTATTGTTTTGTGTGTGTGTGTGTGTGTTCAAAGCGGGTGTGAGTGTAATCCCGAACAAGGCAGTAAATTCCCGATAACGCTGGATTTAATGGTGAAGACGGGGGTCAAAATTACCCCCCCCCCCAAGCACCGTTAACCACCACGATAAAGGACAACCCATTATAGGCGGATACACATTACATTTCACTACTATGCCACCATAGTTCACTACTACGCCACCATAATTTGCGTCGTGTTATAAGTTTGCACGCATAGTCTAGCTTAGCATAGGGCAATGACTGGTTCATTAGACTGACTTGACCATTATGTACTGCACCACAGAGAGTACACGGGTAAACAATATCACAATTTTATACACATAAATAGACAGATAGATAAATAAATAGCTATATAGACAGACAGACAGACAGACAGACAGACAGACAGACAGATAAATAAATAAATAAATAAATATTTAAATAAATAAATAAATAGATAGATAGATGTATAGATATACAGCTATATAGAAACATAGATATAGATGGATAGAGTTGGGAGTGTGTGTGTGTGTGTGTGTGTGTGTGTGTGTGTGTGTGTGTGTTTTAGAGTTTGTGTGTCTGGGGGTGTGTGTGATGTGTGTGTGTGTAGGGGGTGTTGCGTTTGGGTGCATTGCGTGTGGACTTGTGCCAAACCATCCCACCTAACCCCAACCAAAACACACCTACCCACGCACGCAGTCATGAATAACGACCTAAGGAAACGAGTCAGAGGACCCCCCAAAATAGACCCCCGTGCTAAAAATAGGAACCAGCCATAAAGAAGAATGGAGAGATCTTTCTGGGGCAGGTTATATACACGTTCCCTTACAGCTTCGTCAGCGTCTATACTGTATGCAGTTATATACTGAAGGCGGAGGCACACAAGACATTTGCTGCTAACTTTTCCACGGTAACCTGTGTCTTACCAATAACACTCCTTTTCAAAATGGGGGTAATAATTCCTAAAGTTTGTATGTTTTTTAAATATTTGGTATTAACCCACTGGACCCCAAGCGATATAATAATATATGACACTCGAGGACCAGCCTATTTTTGTATTTCCTGAAAACACATGGGATGGGTTAGTAATGAAGGAAAAACAACATAAAACCGCTCACCTAGGTCATTTGGTGGGGGGGGTCACCACCATCACTGGGTGATGGATAGGTGAGGGTAGGCAGTATACTGGCCTCTCACTCCCGTGCGCGCCCACACGCACGCGGCTGGACTGGGGGGGGGGGGGGGGGGTTGCCAACTATCGGTATATTTCCGTGGGATCCTAAAGTAGTTCTGATACAAATCTGAGCCCTTTAGGTGCCATAGAATAAGAGTAATTCAGGCTGTCACATACGCTGCGTCGCTGGGACTGTGGGTTACATACAAAGGCGACACATAATGTGCGTCCCTGGGGTCGGAGGGGCTAAAAACCAAATATATTTAGAAAATTCTCAAAAATATTGTCTGGAAGTACAAAATGTAATAGAAGTGGCAAATTTATTTAGTATGCTAACCTCTTTAAAAACAATGGTGGAATTTGATTTGATTATCCTGATCAACATATTCAACAAAGGAAGGACTTCTAAGATTCAAAGAATATTAACCATCTCAACTGACCATTTGATTTTCACTAACATCAAAGAATATAATCATCTATTGCTAGCCATAATCATAATAAAAACAGAGCTGTAGTTGTCCCTGTGTACCCCAAGTCCCCTAACGCCTTCCAATATCTCGTATACGACATTCTTGGCTGTTTATGTGAGTTATGTCCTCATACCGTTCTCAATATGCGTCATGGTCCTTCACATTTTACAAACTTTAAACGGTTTGCTATACAACACAACACAGCGATTTGCTTTACCGTTGCGTGTACAGTATATATTTTTGTTTAATAATACAAAGTGACGAATGCCAGGTTTATTTATCTACTGTTCTATTCATAATTTGACACGTATTTCACACACACACACAAACATTTTCACACACACACACATACACACACACATACCCACACACACACACACACACATCTATGTATTGTATAATGGTCAAGGTTTGTGAATATACAGCAAGGTATTACAACTGATTATCCTTTGAATAATTAAGGGGAGACGGATTTTGTTTTTGTTTTTGGTCTATTAATTCATGTATTCCTTTATTTCTTAGCTTTTTCGCTAGACCTCCATCAAGCTTAGAAAAACACCCCCTAGACCCCCCTTCAAGATAAATTTGTAAACATTTTGGTAGAAAAATGTTCCGGCCGAAGGCCGGTTTCTCTTAAAATTTCAGGCTCGCTATCGCTCGCCAGGATATAATCGACACTTAAATGGCACGAAAGGTCTTAAAATTGACAACGAAATGGGGCGAAAGGTGTTAAAATCGCCAAACTAATGGGCGTTCGAACGTCTTATAATTTCAAAACAAATGGGGCTTAACACGAGGGAGAAAGGGGACCAGAAAAACGACCCATCTCCCCCTAACCTCAACAGTCTATCAGCCTCACCTTAATTAAGCCGTAATATTTCGACCTTTTGGCCATGTCATTATATAAGCCCGGCTGAGCACACACACAGACTACACACACATACACACACCCACCCACACACACACACACGCACACACACACCCACCCACACACACACACACACACACACACACACACACACACACACACACACACACACACCCATCTATGTATTGTATAATGGTCTAAGCTTGTGAATATACAGCAAAGTATTACAACTGATTATCCGTTGAATAATTAAGGGGAGACGGTCGTTTTTCTGGTCCCCTTTCTCCCTTGTGTTTAGTCCCATTATTTTTTTTATTTTTAGACGGTCAGCCCATTTGTTTGGCGATTTTAAAATCTTTCGTCCCATTTCGTTATCAATTTTAATATCTATCGTGCCATCTGGTGTCGATTTTTTCCTGGCGAGCGATTCTATCTATCTATCTATTGCCTGACGCCGTGATCCCCGAAGGGGTGGCCACGAACGAACCGCCCCCATGCACCTCCGTCCCCAGTCAGTCGACGCCCCTCCCCCCAACCAGCACCACCTTCGTTCATGTACTTCCTCACTCCATCCTGGCGAGCGATTGCGAGCCTGTAATTGTAAGTGGAATCGGCCTTCGGGTGGGACATTTTCTACCGAAAAATTTACAAATTTATCTTGAGGGGGGTCTAGGGGATGTTTGTCTAAGTTTGAGGGATGTCTAGCGAGGAAACTAAGAATTTATGAATGAGTGAATTTAAAGGCCAAAAAAGCAGTCAGTGTCCCCTTAAGCCGTAATATTTCGACCTTCTGGCCATGTCATTAGCCCAGCCGAGCGCGCGCGCACACACACACACACACACACACACACACACACACACACACACACACACACACACACACACACACACACACCTCATTAATTCAAACCTTCACAATAAAATTAATCTACTAAAAGCTTTTCAGAATTCACAATTACCCTACCGTACCCTCCACATTAACATATTTCATATATTAGCGGCATACTGTATTTCCCGTAGTATATGTTAATTGAAATATATTTGTGTATATATTTATATAATATTTGATAGAGAGTATAGTTTTATTTCGCATATATTAACATCATATTCTCCTTAGTAAATGCTATCGACATTTTTGGTAGCCAACATAGTAATATTTGTCATATT
>CM064521.1:19206457-19215383 GCA_032716605.1 Paralithodes platypus
TGAGAGAGAGAGAGACCGAGAAGGAAGGGGAGGAGGGGTGGGGGGTGCGGGCTAGTTATAAAACACAGCTTTAGGGCTTTGTCAATACAACCCCTTACCGGGTCGTGTGTAGTACGTGTTTCTCCCGTGATACAGGACTTAGGGAGACGTTATATCTTGTACTTCTTTGTTGTATATTTTTTACCGGTACATATACAGTATATATATATATATATATATATATATATATATATATATATATATATTCGTTTGGTCCCTAGTCCTCCATCAAGCTTAAATAAATACCACCCCAAGACCCCTTTTCGAGATTAATGTGTACATTTTTCGATTGAATAATGTCCCGGCCGAAGGACGATTCCTCCTAATTTACAGGCTCGCTGTCGCTCGCCAGGATAACATCGACACCTAAATGGCACAAAAGGTCTTACATTTTATATAAATTGGGTGAATTGTCTTAATTTCGGCAAACTAATTGAGCGAACACTTTAAAATGTCAAAACAAACGAGGCTAAATACGAGGGAGAAGGGGATCCGGAAAAAACAACTCCGCAAGTGAAAATTTCCCCTTAACCCTTTCAGTGTAACACGACGCAAGTCTTTCACTTTATTTGTCTATCATTAGACGATTTTATTCAGTTTAGGAAGGTAGTAAGAGTTAAATGAGATAGTGTTTGCACCTTCGATTCCTAGAGATCCTTTCTTATCTCCCTAAAAAACTCTTTTAGTGCATCAGGATTTCAGTGTTGTCAAATTATATGGTTATCATTAAACGATTTTATTCTGCTTAGGTAGACGTTGTGGGAGTATAAAGGTTAATTGAAATAGTTATTACCTTTCCCTTCCTGGAGATCCTTCCTAATCTGCCTAAAACTGCCCAATGATGATCAGAATATATATAATGCTGAAAGGCGTCCTGGGACACTGAAAAGGTTGACACCTTCAGCACCATGACGTATTTTCATCTCATTCGGGCTACTATTAGGGGCTTTTTTTTTTTGCTTATAATCTACCTTTAAAACTCTGAGGGTACATAACGATCTCATTAAACCCTCTGAATAACATAGACCCTTCTTAAACTGCATACAATTGTCTAACTTTAATTATTATGTTCTCTCCACAAACCAACTTTACTCCTAAACTCGATTAATGAAATTAACAAACACATGTGGCAGTCTGGGGATTCTAACCCAGGACGCTCGCATCGAAAATCAACACACTTATGCATTGCGCCACGAAGACAGTTAAAGAATGCTGCACAAGCCTACGATTTATTATACAGTTTCGAATCCTGCATACCAATCTTAGCATGTACATTCATTCCAACTGCACTATCAGAGGCCATGAATAGGTGAATGGAAGAAGTAATTAATGGGGCGCTCAACCCTAAGGAAGGCCTCTCTATAAACTACTCCTGAACCAGAATTAATGATTATGTTCTCTCCACAAACCAACATTACTCCTAAACTCGATTAGCCAGAATCCAAGGTGCCAAGGTGCCACGGTGCTGGAGGGATTAAGAGGTTATATATGAGCGCGTTTATCATCAGTCTGCGATGCCTTAGTTTCCACCATCATTCCTGGGATCTTTTACATTGGCAGCCAATCGGAAACTAGCCTGAAGATGGATAGTGTAGGTGACTATATGTTTTTAAGGGAGACCACCTCGCTTGTTTTTTCTTTCTCTCCCTCTCTCTTTGGCTTGTATTCATTCGGCCCCATTCACCCTACTGTTTTAAGACGTTTACCCCCATCCAGGTGTCAATATTTTCCTGGCGAGCGGTAGCGAGCCAGCATATATATTTGTTGTTTTGACAGCAAGCTAAATTTGTACATTTTTCGATAGAAAAATGTCTCCGGCGAAGCCGGATTTCTCCATACAATGCTGGCTCGCTATCGCTCGCCAGGAAGAAATCGACGTCTGGATGGGGATAACATCTTAAAACAGTTGGCTGAATGGGGCCGAATGGATACAAGCCAGGGAAAGAGAGAAAGATAAAAAAAAAAGCCGGTGACCCCCCTTAACAGTTTAAGGGGGGAAGGGTATATTTATGGGTCGATTTATATACTGTATGTTTTTATTATTCTTTTTAGTTTCCTCCCTAGACCTCCATTAAGCTTAAGAAACATCCCCAAGATCCCCGTTCTAGATATATTTGTAAAAAAAAACGCTAGAAAAATGTCTCGTTCCTCCTAAATTACAGGCTCGCTATCGCTCTCCAAGAAATAATCGACACCTAAATGACACGAAAGATCTGAATATTGACGACGGAATGGGGCGAAAAGTCTTAAGATCGCCAAACTAATGGGCCGAAGATCTTAAAATCTTAAAATTGATGGGGCTAAACATGAGGGAGAAGGGGGGCCAGGAAAAAAATACATCCCCCCATAACTCTTGGTAGATATGGGTACTAGTGTGGTAGATATGGGTACTAGTGTGGTAGATATGGGTACTAGTGTGGTAGATACGGGTACTAGTGTGGTAGATACGGGTACTAGTGTGGTAGATATGGGTACTAGTGTGGTAGATACGGGTACTAGTGTGGTAGATACGGTTACTAGTGTGGTAGATATGGGTACTAGTGTGGTAGATATGGGTACTAGTGTGGTCGATATGGGTACTAGTGTGGTAGATACGGGTACTAGTGTGGTAGATACGGGTACTAGTGTGGTAGATACGGGTACTAGTGTGGTAGATACGGGTACTAGTGTGGTAGATATGGGTACTAGTGTGGTAGATATGGGTACAAGTGTGGTAGATATGGGTACAAGTGTGGTAGATATGGGTACTAGTGTGGTAGATATGGGTACTAGTGTGGTATATATAGGTAGTAGTGTGGGTAGATATAGGTACTAGTGTGGTAGATATAGGTACTAGTGTGGGTAGATATAGGTACTAGTGTGGTAGATATAGGTACTAGTGTGGTAGATATAGGTACTAGACTGGGTAGATATGGGTACTATTGTGGTAGATATAGGTAGTAGTGTGGTAGATATGGGTACTAGTGTGGGCAGATATAGGTACTAAAGTGCATTCATTCGACATATATCGACAGGCCCCGCCCACTTCCCCATACTTTATCATACGGCTGGCATGACTGTGCGAGGTACGGGTGTCCAACAGGGTTACCAAATCAGCACAAAAATATTATTTAATCTGTTTGCAGAAGTAACTAGAAGAATACAAACTAGTAAATGCCTACCTAATATTGCTAGAATATTACTCCAATATTGATAACATGTGCTAAAAGATTCGGAGTATAGCCAGCATTCTTATTGCTAGGTGTAAAATTTTGCCGCTAGATCAAGTCAATATTTATTGATAATTTTAAATTATTAAATATGGCCTACAAAGCCTTTCTACCTCTTTCTACCTTTCTACATCAACGAGTGAGAAAGAAATGTTAAGACTGGAGCCTGTCTTTAACAGCTCCATTCCCTTGTTCAAGTAAATACTTTTTGATCTAGCGGTAAGGAAGCTACATTGGCAACGCTTCTCTCTCAAGGTTTCAACTGACAGAGCTGCCATTCAAAGTTTCAAACGTCAGTTCAGTTCCCTCCTGTCTTCTGAAGGGGGAAGATGGCGTCTCCTGCCCATACCCCTGGCAGACCTGCTGGTTCTCCCCGACTTGTCAGTCAAGCCAGGAATATTGTCTTGAATGTATTCATGTATTTCGATAAGGAGAAAACTGAGCCAGTTGATGTGGTGGTGAAGAAAACCTCTGAGGCAACGAAAGTTTCACAGCCATTAATTAATAAGATCAGAACTCAAGGCAGGAAGATTGAAGGAGTCTTTCATTAACCAGTTTACCAGCAACGGCTTTCACGCATACTTGGACCATTGACAACTTTGATCACTTCACAATATGGGAGAGAGAGATAGGGAGGGAGGGAGAGGCATTACGGTTACGGTACCGTACCCTATACGCCCAAACGCAGTCGCTCGCTAAGCCTAGCTTAATAATTTTCTACCTCTGCTCTGCCCAAGTAGACGAGGTAACAATGGTAATGGAGTTTACTTATCTGTACTATGGTAATATTGTATAGTAAAGAATAACTGCAAATATGCATGTATTAAAGCGCTCTTACATCGTATAACTAATCTTACTTGGAGCTCTTATCAGCTCCGTGGTAAGGTGACAAGTGACTTGTCCGAGATTGCGGTATGATAAGCTCTACTTCGTCGACGGCGCTGGTGGAAGCGGGCGGGGCCTGTCGATATATGTCGAATGAATGCACTGTAGTGTGGTAGATATAGGTACTGGACTGGGTAGATATGGGTACTAGTGTGGGAATGTATGAGAATGTGTGTGGGTGTAGGTACAAAAATTACAAATTAAACCATCTGGGTGTCAATTGCTGTGGGTGAATGTGGTTGTGGGTGTGGGTGTAGGTTGGTTTGGATGCAATTGTGGGTTGGTGTGGGTGACTGGGTGTGGGTGAAGTTGTGAAAATATTTTGTGAGAATGGACCTGTCTCGCTTGTTGGACAGAAGTGTAGGAGAGTTTGTGGAGTTGGAGGAGGGAGAGGAAGACAAAGATGAGGAAGAGGAGGAGGAAGACAAGGAAGAGGACAAGAGAGAGAAAGAGGAGGAAGGGGAAAATTACAGGATCGCTATCGCTCGCCAGGAAAAAATCGACACTTAAATGGCACGAAATTTCGAAATATTGACAAAGAAAGGTTTCAAAATCGCTAAACTAACGGAAAGAACGTCTAAAAATCTCAAAGCTACTATGGTAAACATGAGGGAGAAGGGGGTCCTTTAAGCGTTCAATTTGTACAGAGCAGACAAGCAATATCAATATATGGGCGAGTTATAGGAACTTCTAGAGCCAACTGTACCATGTAACATACTATTTGCATCGACCACCCCGAGTAAAGGTGACCTAGGAGAAGACCATGAGTTTCGTGACCGAGGCAAATGATCGATCATGCCAAGAGCTTCTAACTGGAGTTTCGCCCTTGGGAAAAACGAACTAGTGAAGTCAGTATTATTTGACAGATTTATTTCATATTTTTGTTTGGGAAAACAAACAAAAAATGCGATCTGTTATACATTGTTTATCTGTATTCCAAAGGTCCACAAGCTGTCCAGGCAGGACATTACATAATTCGAAATTCGTTCTTGGAATGACTAAAGCGAAGTACAGTATATGTTATCTGCTGAACAAATATAAGTCCCGAGTCCTGGGCGTGTTGATGTCAAAGTGATGATGGCGCCTGTGTGATAAAGTAGAGTCTGATGCCCTATATAAGCCGGGTATTAACACTGGCACGAAAAAAACTACTCGGCATCACGACTACGTTGGCGACAGCGGGAAAAAATATAGAAGAGCTTGAGCCCGGGTTGCGAGTGTGTGTGTGTGTCTGTGTGTGTTTAAATACAACACATGCGGGGAAATTCATATGTATGCCACAAGCTTATTAGTTAAACTAGGGGGGGGACACAAAATTTCTATTGTCGTATTCCCCGTTTGTAATTGTAAAAGTCAGTTAATTTTTAGGGTGGAGCATTGGGCTGGTGTTATACATACGAACCTCTTTCCCCATCTCTGCACAAAAAAGTCTCCACTGATCCCAAGCTGTTGATGGTGCCCGGGCGATAGAGTATTATTGCCTAATGCCCTTTTTTGTACCCGGTATTAAGGGGGCATTACTCGCTTTTTCTGGACCCTCTTCTCCCTCATGTTTAGCATATTAGTTTTGAGGTTTTAAGACGTTCGTTCCTTTAGTTTGACGATTTTGAGACTTTTCACCTCATTTATTTGTCAATAGTAAAACCTTTCGTGCCCTTTAGGTGTCGATATTTTCCTGGCGAGCGGTAGCGAGCCTCTAATTTTAGAAGGAACCGGCCTTCGGCCAGGACATTTTTCTACCGAAAAATGTAAAAATTTATCTGGAAAGGGGGTCTTGGTTTTGTTTTTAACTTGAGTTTTGTTTTTAAGAAGCTTGTCATGAATCATTGTATAAAGTCAGCTAATAGACAATAAGAATAAGCATTATGTAAGGAGACAATAAATAATGAAATTAAATAAGTAAATAATGCACCAATTCCCCCCTTAAACGAGATAACCCTTAGTGGGGGGAACTCAAACCTGATAGAGAGGATTATGTGTGTGGGAGGAGACAATAAAGGCATTATGTGTGTGGGGGGAGACAATAAGCATTATGTGTGTGGGGGGAGGGAGACAATAAAGCATTATGTGTTGTGGGGGGAGACAATAGGGCATTATGAGTGTGGGGGGAGACAATAAAGCATTATGAGTGTGGGGGGAGACAATAAAGCATTATGAGTGTGTGGGGAGACAATAAAGCATTATGTGTGTGGGGGGAGACATAAAGCATTATGTGTGTGGGGGAAGACAATAAAGCCATTATGTGTGTGGGGGGAGACAATAAAGCATTATGTGTGTGGGGGGAGACAATAAAGCATGTGTGTGGGGGGAGACAATAAAGCATTATGTGTGGGCTGCATGGGGGGAGACAATAAAGCATTATGTGTGTGGGGGGAGACAATAAAGCATTATGTGTGTGGGGGGAGACAATAAAGCATTATGTGTGTGGGGGTACAATAAACATAGCATTATGTGTGTGGGGGGAGACAATAAAGCATTATGTGTGTGGGGGGGAGACATAAAGCATTATGTGTGTGGGGGGAGACAATAAAGCATTATGTGTGTGGGGGGGAGACAATAAAGAATTATGTGTGTGGGGTAAGACAGTAAAGCATTATGTGTGTGGGGGGAGGGACAATAAAGCATTATGTGTGTGGGGGGGAGACAATAAAGCATTATGTGTGGGGGGAGACAATAAAGCATTATGTGTGTGGGGGGGAGACAATAAAGCATTATGTGTGTGGGGGGGAGACAATAAAGCATTATGTGTGTGGGGGGAGACAATAAAGCATTATGTGTGTGGGGGGAGGAGACAATAAAGCATTATGTGTGTGGGGGGAGACAATAAAGCATTATGTGTGTGGGGGGAGACAATAAAGCATTATGTGTGTGGGGGGAGACAATAAAGCATTATGTGTGTGGGGGGAGACAATAAAGCATTATGTGTGTGGGGGGGAGACAATAACGCATTATGGGTGTGGGGGGAGACAATAAAGCATTATGTGTGTGGGGGGAGACAATAAAGCATTATGTGTGTGGGGGGAGACATAAGCATTATGTGTGTGGGGGGAGACAATAAAGCATTATGTGTGTGGGGGAGGGGGGCTGGCTGGCAGGTGTCATAGACATTAACCCTTTGTGGACCGTCGACAACCTTTTTTGTATTTGATTCTGGCTTCTACTAATCGATTTTATTCAGTTTAGGAAAGATCGCTAGTGATTCTAAGACTTCGCACTATCTCATTCAACCCTTTTACCTCCCACAGATCCTTCCTAAGCTGCCTAAAATCGTCTAAATATAGCATAAAATATCACAGACGTCGTTGGTACAGAAAGGGTTAAGGGGACTGGTTATTTTGGGGGGTCTATTTATTTATACATTCATTTACTTGTTTAGTTTCCTCCCTAAACCTCCACTAAACTTTAAAAACACTATTAGATCCCCCTACGAGATTAATTTGTTCATTTTTTTCGGTAGAAAAATTTCACGGCCGAAGGGCGGCTCCTTCACACTCGCTGTCGCTCGCCAGTAAAAAATCGACACATCAAGGGCACGAAAGGATTTAATATTGACAGGATATGGAGCGAAAGGTATTAAAATCGACAAACTAATGGGGCAAACGTCTTAAAATGTCAAAACTAATGGGGATAAGCATGAGGAAGAAAGGGGACCAGAAAAACGGCCCATCTTCCCTTAAAGGTGCCGTAAGATGCTGCTCACGTTCGTCAACGAGAGTCATGAGGGTAGATAGGAAGGTTAGAGGAGCCAAGGCGGTAGAAACTGATGGCATTTTCTGATTTATAGGTTACAGTACTAAAAATCTATACCTTATTACCCTATCTATACCCTCATCATCTATACCTTATTATCCTATCTATACCCTCATCATCTATACCTTATTATCCTATCTATACCCTCATCATCTATACCTTATTATCCTATCTATACCCTCATCATCTATACCTTATTATCCTATCTATACCCTCATCATCTATACCTTATTACCCTATCTATACCCTCATCATCTATACCTTATTATCCTATCTATACCCTCATCATCTATACCTTATTATCCTATCTATACCCTCATCATCTATACCTTATTATCCTATCTATACCCTCACCATCTATACCTTATTATCCTATCTATACCCTCATCATCTATACCTTATTACCCTATCTATACCCTCATCATCAATACCTTATTACCCTATCTATACCCTCATCATCTATACCTTATTATCATCATCTATACCTTATTATCTTATACCCTCATCATCTATACCCTCATCATCTATACCTTATTATCTTATCTATACCCTCATCATCTCGTGTACGATATTGAAGAGTGACTTGGGGTTATCTTTTGAAATGAAACTAATTTACAGCATTATAAAAAATCAACCTAGTTCAAGTATAGCATATATTGGGACTCAATAATCGTAATTGTAGTCAAACATCTCATTATATTTTCTAGGCATATTCTTTTAAGTTACAGGCTCGGTATCGCTCGCATAGAAAACAATCAACACCTGAATGGGGTGGAGCGTCTTATTATCGCCAAACAAATGGGGTGAAAAGCCTTAAAATCTCTAAACTAATGGAGCGAAACCAGGGAGGTCCAAACAGACTCTCATCGGACCAAATGGTGTTAAACATCAGTTAACCACCAAACACAAAGCCCGTATCCCCTTTAAAAACCCAATCATTGTTACTGCTAGTTACTATAGATATACCGAGTGTGTGTCTGTGTGTGTGTGTGTGTGTGTGAGAGAGAGGGAGGGAGTACGTGTGTGTGTATATGCGTGTGCGG
>CM064521.1:19215483-19302983 GCA_032716605.1 Paralithodes platypus
TCTACCGAAGTCCCGAAAGGAGGATGACCAAGAGTTAGTAAGATATGAAAGAAGATCACCAGTAGAGCTGACCCTTAAGGAAGCCATACTGGCGATCTGAGAGCAGATTATGAGAAGAGAAATGCTTAAGAAATTTGGAAGCAAGAATAGTTTCAAAAACTTTAGAAAGACAAGAGATAAGAGCAATTGGACGATAGTTGGAGGGTTGAGAGCGGTCACCCTTCTTTGGGACAGGTTGAATGTGAGCAAACTTCCAGCATGAAGGGAAGACGTTAGAGGATAGACAGAGACGAAAGAGTTTGCCTAGGCAGGGAGTCAGCACGGAAGCACAGTTTTTGAGAACAACAGGAGGAACACCGTCCGGACCGTACGCCTTATTAGTGTTAAGCCCAGAGAGGGTAGAAAGTACATCTTTAGAAGAGATTAGGATATTAGGCATAAGTAAGAGAGAGGAGGGCGGAGGAGAGGGAGGAATAGCACCGGAATCATCCAAGGTGGAGTTTCTAGCAAAAGTTTGAGCGAAGAGTTTAGCTTTGTCAGAGGAAGAAGTGATGGTTGTGCCATCAGAGTGGGAAAGGGGAGGGAAAGACGAGGAAGAAGAAGTTTTGGGGAGGGTTTGGGTAGATGCCAGAAAGCTTGGGAAGAGCTAGAGTTGGATAGTTCAGTGCATTTATTATTGATGAAAGAGTGTTTGGCAAGTCGAAGAACAGATTTGGCTTGATTCCGGGCAGAAACATATGAAGAATGAGAGTCTTGAGTTTTAAGGCGTCGGTACCGTTTGAATGCTTCCTCCTTATTGCGGACAGCAGAAGAACAGGCGTGAGTAAACCAAGATTTTTTAGCATTAGTCTGAGAGAAAGAGAATGGAATGTATGCTTCCATGCCCGATAGGATTACCTCGGTAATGCGTTCAGCACTCTCCGAGGGTCCTCGGCCATGGAAGCAGAAATCATTCCATGGGAAATCAAAGAAGTACTGCCGAAGAGCCTCCCAGTCGGCAGCGCCAAAGTGCCACAAGCGCCGCCGGCTAGGAGGATCGGGTGGCTGTACTGGAGAGATAGGACAGGTGACAGAGATAAGTTTATGGTCGGAGGAGCCCAAAGGAGAGAAAAGATCGACAGTATAAGAAGAAGGGTTAGAAGTTAGAAACAGGTCAAGACTGTTGGGCCGATCTCCGTGCGATCCGGGATACGGGTGGGTTGCTGAACTAACTGCTCTAGGTCATTTAGGATAGAAAAGACGTAGGCTTGTTCACCAGGTGGATCAGTAGTGTGAGAGGAGAGCCATTGGCGGTGGTGAACGTTGAAATCACCTAAGATGGAGATTTCTGAGAAAGGAGACATGGATAGAATGTGTTCCACTGTAGAGTTTAGATAGTCAAAGAATTTAGGAAAGTTGGTAGAGTTAGGGGAAAGATAGACAGCACAGAAATATTTAGTAAGAGAATGACAGGAAAGTTTGAGCCATAAAGTTGAGAATTCAGAGGAGTCGAAATCGGGAACACGAGAGCAAGTGAGTTTGTTGTGCACATATGCACAACATCCGCCTTTGGCTTTGAAACTAGGATAGAGAAAGTAGGAGGATACAGAGAAGGGGTTGCTGGATGTTGCTACAGACACCTGGGTTTCGGTGAGGAAGAGAAGATCAGGTTTGTAGGAGGAGAGATGGTGCTCAACAGAGTGAAAGTTAGAGGAAAGTCCGCGAATGTTGCAGAAATTAATAGAAAGAGTAACAGGCGAAGGTCCAGGTAATTGTGTGGGGTCGTCAGGGGATGGTCGGTCGGGTGAGGGGGCATTTATGGTCCCCCCCCCTGGGGACTCCGAGGCTGGGCTAAAATTCATCATTTTGTGTTTTTTTAATTTTGGTGTGGAGGAATGAAGTGTGGTGTGCATGTTTAGTGTAGTGAAGTGGATAGGAGGAGGAGGTGTTTGTGAGAGCTAGCTGGATTGCTCTCAGTGTAAATGAGGCACAAAGAAAATCAGTAAGAGCGGCCAAGCAAATGAAACAGGAGTTCCAGCGACTCTTTATCACATGCCTTTAACCTCACATTACCTTTCTTACCTGCTTTCTTACCTTTCTTACCTGCCTCCCTACCTGTCTTACCTGCCTCCCTACCTGTCTTACCTGCCTCCTTACGTTTCTTACCTGCTTTCTTACCTTTCTTACCTGCCTCCCTACCTTTCTTACCTGTCTTACCTGCTTTCTTACCTTTCTTACCTGCCTCTCTACCTGTCTTTCCTGCCTCCTTACCTTTCTTACCTGCCTCCCTACCTTTCTTACCTGCCTCCCTACCTGTCTTACCTGCCTCCTTACCTTTCTTACCTGCTTTCTTACCTTTCTTACTTGCCTCCCTCCCTGTCTTACCTGCCTCCTTACCTGCTTTCTTACCTTTCTTACCTGCCTGCTTACCTTTCTATCTAACCTGCTTGTCTACTTTGCTTACATTCAAGTTACCTCTCACTATTAATTATATATATATACAAAAAACGTATTTTTTATATATTTATATTTGATAGTGACAGATAACTTGAATGTAAAGACAATAATAGGGTTGAGTGGTGGCTGATAACTACCGTGTTTGATGAAGGCGCAATAATGGTTTGGTGGTTTCACAGGTAAGCCAAGGTAGCCTTGTCCGTTACCTAGTCATTCAGGTGTGACTTTAACCTCATGACACAGGGACAAGTAGCTTAATTATCCACTTTTGGTAATGCATAATATTAAAACAAATTAGGGGACAGTGTGAAACAAGTTGTGGCAAAATATCATACTGATCCAACTGTTTGTTCATAAGTTATTCCCGAAAAACGATGAAACACAGCCTCTGAAACCCATAGTAAGAGTATGGCCAATAATAATACCAATATAATTGCTTCCCAACACAGGCGGCTCTGTCGCTTCAACAGATATTCTCAGAGCTTGCCATTCAATATTAAAAAAAATCTTGATAATTACATGGGGTGTTATTAGTGTTGACAGTCAATATAATACCGGACTAGCTACCTTCAAGGGGGGAGGGTATATTTGTTGGCAGTTTTTGTTTATATTAATTATTTGTTTTAGTTTCCTCCCTAGTCCTTTAACAAAACTTTAACAAATAATCCATTAGATCCCCCTTTTAGATTAATTTGTACATTTTTCGGTAGAAAAATGTCCCGGCCGATGACCTATTCTTCCATAATTACAGGCTCACTATCATTCGCCAGGAACAAAATCGACACCTAAATAGCACGAAAGTTCTTAATATTGACAAAGAAATGGGGCGAAAGGTCTTAAAATTGACAAACTCATGGGGCAAACCTCTTATAATCTGAAAACTAATGGGGCTAAACATGAAGGAGAAGAGGGTCCAGAAAATAAAACCGACCCATCTCCCCTTAAATCTTACCGGACTGCCTACTTTAACTTCTATCTTACCCTTCTATTAACCTGACTACCTACCGTTCCTACCTTTCTTGTTTACATGCCTGCCCACCTTTCATACCTGTCTACCTGTCTCTCTACCTTCCTTTCTCACGGACCGCCTGTCTTCCTGTATGCCACCCCACCCCTCCTTTCTTTTCTACATGCTTATACCCCCTTCCCTCCCCCCTCCCCCCATATTTGTTTTGCCTCTTTCATGCCTCCCTTTCTTACCAGTTTCTCTCACTTGTTTGCCTTTCCCCCGTGCTTACCTTTCCTGCAGGTTTTTCCCCTTGAGTATTCTCCTCTTCCATGTCTGTTTCTCCCCCTCTTCCATTTCTGTTTCTCCCCCTCTTCCATGTCTGTTTCTCCCCCTCTTCCATGTCTGTTTCTCCCCCTCTTCCATGTCTGTTTCTCCCCCTCTTCATGTCTGTTCTCCCCTCTTTCCATGTCTGTTTCTCCCACTCTTCCATGTCTGTTTCTCCCCCTCTTCCATTTCTCCCCCTCTTCCATTTCTATTTCTCCCCCTCTTCCACGTCTGTTTCTGCCCCTCTTCCATTTCTGTTTCTCACCCTCTTCCATGTCTGTTTCTCCCCCTCTTCCATGTCTGTTTCTCACCCTCTTCCATGTCTGTTTCTCCCCCTCTTCCATGTCTGTTTCTCCCCCTCTTCCATGTCTGTTTTTCCCCCTCTTCCATGTCTGTTTCTCACCCTCTTCCATGTCTGTTCTCACCTCTTCCATGTCTGTTTCCCCCTCTTCCATGTCTGTTTCTCCCCTTCCATGTCTGTTTCTCCCCCTCTTCCATGTCTGTTTCTCCCCCTCTTCCATGTCTGTTTCTCCCCCTCTTCCATTTCTATTTCTCCCCCTCTTCCATGTCTGTTTCTCCCCCTCTTCCATTTCTGTTTCTCACCCTCTTCCATGTCTGTTTCTCACCCTCTTCCATTTCTATTTCTCACCCTCTTCCATGTCTGTTTCTCCCCCTCTTCCATGTCTGTTTCTCCCCCTCTTCCATATCTGTTTCCTCTTCCATGTCTGTTTCTCTCCCTCTTCCATGTCTGTTTCCCTCTTCCATGTCTGTTTCTCCCCCTCTTCCATGTCTGTTTCTCCCCCTCTTCCATGTCTGTTTCTCCCCCTCTTCCATGTCTGTTTCTCCCCCTCTTCCATGTCTGTTTCTCTCCCTCTTCCATGTCTGTTTCTCCCCCTCTTCCATTTCTGTGTCTCACCCTCTTCCATGTCTGTTTCTCCCCCTCTTCCATTTCTGTTTCTCACCCTCTTCCATTTCTGTTTCTCACCCTCTTCCATGTCTGTTTCTCCCCCTCTTCCATTTCTGTTTCTCACCCTCTTCCATGTCTGTTTCTCCCCCTCTTCCATTTCTGTGTCTCACCCTCTTCCATGTCTGTTTCTCACCCTCTTCCATTTCTGTTTCTCACCCTCTTCGATATCTGTTTCTCACCCTCTTCCATTTCTGTGTCTCACCCTCTTCCATGTCTGTTTCTCCCCCTCTTCCATTTCTGTTTCTCACCCTCTTCCATGTCTGTTTTTCACCCTCTTCCATGTCTGTTTCTCTCCCTCTTCCATGTCTGTTTCTCATCCTCTTCCATGTCTGTTTCTCCCCCTCTTCCATGTCTGTTTCTCACCCTCTTCCATGTCTGTTTCTCACCCTCTTCCATGTCTGTTTCTCACCCTCTTCCATTTCTGTTTCTCCCCCTCTTCCATGTCTGTTTCTCACCCTCTTCCATTTCTGTTTCTCACCCTCTTCCATTTCTGTTTCTCACCCTCTTCCATTTCTGTTTCTCACCCTCTTTCATTTATGTTTCTCACCCTCTTCCATTTATGTTTCTCACCCTCTTCCATTTATGTTTCTCACCCTCTTCCATTTATGTTTCTCACCCTCTTCCATTTCTGTTTCTCACCCTCTTCCATTTATGTTTCTCACCCTCTTCCATTTATGTTTCTCACCCTCTTCCATTTATGTTTCTCACCCTCTTCCATTTATGTTTCTCACCCTCTTCCATTTATGTTTATCACCCTCTTCCATTTATGTTTCTCACCTTCTTCCATTTCTGTTTCTCACCCTCTTCCATTTATGTTTCTCACCCTCTTCCATTTCTGTGGCTCACCCTCTTCCATTTCTGTTTCTCACCCTCTTCCATTTCTGTTTCTCACCCTCTTCCATTTCTGTTTCTCGCCCTCTTCCATTTCTGTTTCTCACCCTCTTCCATTTCTGTTTCTCACCCTCTTCCATTTCTGTTTCTCACCCTCTTCCATTTCTGTTTCTCACCCTCTTCCATTTATGTTTCTCACCCTCTTCCATTTATGTTTCTCACCCTCTTCCATTTATGTTTCTCACCCTCTTCCATTTATGTTTCTTCCCCTCTTCCATTTATGTTTCTTCTCCTCTTCCATTTCTGTTTCTCCCCTTGTCCATATATATTTCTCTCTCTCTCTCTCTCTCTCTCTGTCTCTCTGTGTGCATGTACGTGTCCTAATTACCTGTCTTACTCCTGTTTCACCTGGCCTTTGTCTCACGTTTGTTTTACTCCATGCCTCTTGGCCCCTAACTTTTCCATGCGACATTTACTTGCCTCAGCGCTATCGCTTTCATTCTCTCTCACTCACACACACACACACACACACACACACACACACACACACACACACACACACACACACACACACACACACACACACACTGTGGCCGAGCGCAATTAGTACACTGTATTGGGAGCGCTAGCTCTGGTGTTGGGGGTTCGATCCCACGCGCCGGCAGGGGAAGTTCTCTCAAAAACTTTCCCTGGCCATGAAGGCAAGGTCTGGACGGACCGTCTCGGGGGACCCACAAAGTCTCCTGCCCACGTCCTACTCCCTCGGGGGTATGTAGGCGCTCTCATTAGCAGCCAGGATCAGTCTGTTGATCCCTTAGGATAAGATCTAGGTTAAGTCTGTGTATTTTCAGCCCCATTGGCTGCCGGCTTGAAATAAACCGATTATTATTATTATTATTATTATTATTATTATGCACACACACACACACTTTCTCTCTCTCTCTCTCTTTCTTCTTAAATTGATACATTTAAAAGAGTTCAGGTTAAAAATGTTCAGCATATGTATTTGTTGAAACTTCTTCACATATAAGATTTGATCTAGCTAGAACAAGCTTCACTCAAAATTTGTAAATGGCTTTCAGTAGAGCAGATCAATAAGAGTATATATTATTGTGTACACTCTGCAATTCGTGTAGTACACTACACAATCTCTCTTTCTCTCTCTCTCTCCACTTTTGAGTATCTCCCCGGTTGGCAAGGTCTTTGAGATACAAACTTTCCCTTGTTTTGCTCTTTGTAACTCCTTCTGAAATATGCTGTGCAATAGGCCCCTTCACATTAGTTGTATGTCTGAAATTTCTGTCTTGGCTATATCTGGGCCATTGCGGACAATCCAAAAATCTGTCCAGGGCCCATCAATATTATTCAAAATCCTTACTCTTATCAACCTGTTGATTTGGATGGTGTCGTTGAATAAATGTAAGCCTATAAATGAGTTCAACAAGCATCTATATATGACTCATTCCAAGCCACTTATCTCATGACTGGAATACAACACCCCATGTGTGAAGGCGCCCATTCGGGTCTACAACACTCATAAAGGACTATTAAACGTATCCCATTATTTAGGGCAATTAAATTTATTTCAATAATTAGGAGACTGGGCTACGAGGACCGGTTGATAGATCTCGATCTCTTTTCGTTGGAGAAGCGTTTGGAGCCTTTAGAATACTAAATTGCTCTGGCAATGTACATTATAACAAAAATTTTAGCCTCAAGACGAATGCAGTTTGCAAACAATGACTAAATTTTCAGCTGAAGAGGTTTAGCACTAGTATAGTGGACACTTTCTCACCTATATTATCTTTCCTACTTGGAACAAACCTCCCTTATATGTTGCCAATAGTTTTTCAACAGACCAATGTAAGAAGAGAGTATATAGTATTTTTTGAAGACTGCAATTTGTGTACTAAGCAACACATTTTCTTTCTTTTCACTTACAATATCTCCCTAAATTGGACTGCAATGTCTTTGGGATACTAGCTATTCATTGTGGTTTCTTGTAACTCTCTCGTTATCACATTGCCTGTTCACCTTCTTTCGTATATGAAACTTTATCTCCCCTCATACATATTCTTCTCGGGTCCAATTTCCTCTTTCTCACTGTTTTCAATTTCTCGGCCTTCTCCCCTGGTTATTGATGTGCCTCTCTCATCCTCCTTCTTATTTAATGTATCTTCCCCTAGACTCTTTTATGCCTCTTCCTTTTATTCTATTGTCATACTCTGTTTTATTCAGAGTTTTATAACGCTTATATTAAACAAAATATTTATTATATATCTTCGCAACGCCGAAAGAACTTGAACAAATATTTGTCCTTTAGCAATAGGAATGTTAATTCGTGTTTTTTGTGTAAATAACACTCATTCCCACAGTATTCGTTGAAAAAAAAAAAATCCTTTAGTAATAGGATGCTAATTCATGTTTTTTGTGTAAATAACACTCATTCCCACAGTATTCGTTCGGTATCAGTCGCTGCGAAGGGAAAAATAGTTTAAGAATACGAACATAAAGGTATTTCGGTTTTAATGTTTTCTTTAGTCTTCCCTATATCTTATCATCCGGCATTCCTTCTTTAATTGTTCCTTGTTCTATTCCTAGTATATTTTCAAAGCCTTCGACAGTTTTCATTACTGTTTTTTTGTTTTGTTTTTAGTTTTTGCTTGCTGTCGTGTTTTCCGTTGTTCGTCCTTCCTTGTCATCCCCTTGCTTTGTTTGTCTTACCCTTCCACTCTTGTAATTATTTTTTGTTGGCTTGTCTCTCCCTTCACAACTCCCCTCCCTGACCTCACACTTCCCCTCACCCTATCTCACACCTCGCCTCCCTTCACCTCTCCTCAACTCATTACACCTCATCTCACCTTACCTCATTCCTGCCCCGTTCACCTCACCTCGCCCTTTTCATCTCACCTTACCTAACACTTCCCCTACATATCTCCTCCCTTCACTGCTTCCCACCTCATTCCACCTCACATCTCCTCACCTCTTTGAACCTCACTCCCAGCACACATTCTTCCACCTCTTCCCCTTACCTCATTCCTGGTTCTTCCATCTCGCCTCCCTCTCACCTCACACTGCATCTCTTTCCACGTCGCCCTCCTTTCACTTCTTCTTCTCCTCACCTCACTGCTTGTCCCTCCACCTCGCCCCCCCCCCCCCCCTTCTACCTCACCTCTCGTCTCACACCTCGTCGCCTTCCAATATCACATTAATTTCCTTCTTCCCTCAAGGGCCGACCTGTTGTGCCCTGGAGAACACTGTCTTCACGGGAATTACACACACACACACACACACACACCTGTAGGTCCTGTAGGTAGTAGTTGCAGGCAGTGTTGTCCGCCCGTGGTCACGCTGATGCGCCACCACTAGTACATTCCATCTGCCCGTCTCTGCGCCAGCTGGTCCATGATGCTGTTGCTAGCGGCGCGGAGGTGGTAGTGGGGCAGTTTGGGTTGATCAGGTAGTGTCCAGAGAAATTTGTCCAGTTGATTTTTATATTTCTTGAGACTTGGTTCATTTGAGTCACGCAGATATCTGGGTAGGGCGTTAAAGAGAAGAGGTCCTCGTGTCGCAAAGGCGTTCTCCTTGAGCGTCTTAACTCTGGTGGCTGCTCTGGGGTGTACCCGCTGTATGTGGCAGAGACGGCCCAGTCTATGATGGATGTGAAAACCTATATTAAGGTTGTTGGTTGTGATGCCAATCAATATTTTGTAGACATATAAGATGGCATATCTGTCCCTGCGTCTTTCTAATGAGAAAAGCTTGAGAGTTTCCAACCTCTCCCAGTAGTCTAGGTGTTGGACGGCAGAGATTTTATTGGTGAATGAGCATTGAACTGCTTCGAGTAATTGCTTCTCTCCCACCTTCCATGGGCTCCATAGCTGACAGCAATATTCCAACAGTGGAATGACCAGTGACTTGTAGAGCGTCAGCATGGGGATCATGTCACGTGTTCGGAAGGTTCGTAGGATCCATCCAGCTTGGTTACGAGCATCCTTTGCCACATTGGTTATATGCATTCCAAATGTACCATCTCGACTGAGTGTAATACCAAGATCTTTTACATAATCATTTGTATCAATGCAAGAGCCGTCATCTGCTGTGTATGTGTGGATATTCATATTTCGGTCTGCACTGTAGTTCATGTGTTCAAATTTGTTATTATTAAAGGACATGTTGTTTTGCTCTGCCCATGAGTAAATTGTAGTGAGATCTGCCTGAAGTAAATCAGCATCTGTTGTAGAAGACACTTCCCTTAATACACGAGTGTCGTCAGCAAAGGAGGCGACAGACGAATGTATGACATGTTTATTTATGTCTGATATGTGCAGCATAGGTCCAAGAACTGACCCTTGTGGCACCCCACTAGTGACGATGGATGGCTTGGACACTGCACCACCAACCGCTACAGCTTGTTCCCTGTCAGTGAGGAAACAGTGCAGCCACACCCCAAGTGGTGGTAGATTGTCTAAAATATCTTTAATTTTTGTTAGTTGATCCATAAACTTATTAGTTGGACATGCTGGGGGTCTATATATAGTGATGTAGATCATATTAATGTCTGTAATGTTTAGTACCTGGACCTCTGTATAGGAATTAGATTCTGATAATAGAATGTTAGTGAGAGCTGCAAGGTGATTTTTAACGTAAGTGATAATACCCCCTTTTTTCCTATGACCAGATCTATCAGTTCTGAAGGAGGTGTAATTTGCTATATCTATTTCAGCTTCTCTTATACTTTGAGTAAGATGCGATTCTGTTAGGGAAAGTATGAGAGCATTATCTACTTGTGCTATTTCTGCAAGCAGCTTTACTTTGCCTTTGAATTTGTAAGGTAATAGGCCTGCTATATTGAGTGAAATTAGTGTGTGTAGGGTGCTGCTGTTTACCTCTTTCCTTGTTACTGTAGTTCCTGTGATGGAGGGATGCACCACTGAGTCGGATGGATTTTCAGTGCCTGCATTATTTGTTGTTGCACTTTTTGCATTTGCTGCATCTGTTGCACTACAAAATGTACCGTGGTATCATTTTGGGGAGATTGATTTACCCACGTATCTTGTGTTCGTTGAGGTCTATTTAACCACGCACTCTGTGTTTGGGGATTTGGTGCAGGAATGGCTGAACGAGAAGGTGGTGGTGGTGGTGGTGGGTAAGTGGTTGTTTGTTGCTGTTCTCTACACTGGTCAGATGGATATCGACGAGTGCCCTTCAAATGAAGTCTTTCGCACTCCAAGTTTAAACACTCTCTCCTCCTTTCTGAACCATTACATATAGGTGGGTGTAGGTATTTGCACTTATCACCATGTTTACATCCCTTTACGGGATCACGACCGTTTATCTTGTACCTGTTACATAGGCTTGGGTGAGAAAAAGGGCAGTCACGTCCTTTTCGGCCAAATTTACACTGATTATTTTTGTAGTAGTAGCATAATTTATTTTTCCTTTCATAATTTTGAAGATTTCTATTATTTGTTTTATTTGTTATGGGTGGTGTGCCACTTAGTTCTCCGGAAAAAGGTTCATCACACTTACCACCATTTTCAGTGGTGTTTTCCTTGTCGTTGTTTGGCTGTTTAGCCTCACTTTCCTTTTCCTTTTCCCTGTTCAGTAGGGTATAGACGAGCGCAAACTGCCGGTCGCCTTGTTCACCCAGCTGTTGTCTAACACATCCCTCGCAGGTGTATTGACTCCTTGTGTTCAGAAAATTCACGATGGCATAGACAGGGAGGTGTGTGCAATTGGCATGTATATATTGTTTACACGTTCGGCATTTCAAACACTCTAACAAGCACCGGCTGTTACATGATAAACAGTTTGTGTCTGCAGGAGGATAGTTACTTTCGGGTATAGTACTCATGTTGCACTATATATTTTCCGGTTTCACTAATTTACCTGCACATGCCTAGACTAATTAAGGAACAAATGCAAGTCACTGGTAATTATAAACTAGCGATGAGGGTACCGGTAGTGGTAGTTAGACTGGTAACCAGCAGGTGGTGCTGGCTGTCAGGGCAGACGGCAGGATATGGTATCAGGTTTTCACTAATATTTCAATAATCACTGGCCTAACTTCGTTCCAGACAGCTTCACAACCGCCACGGTGTTTCGATGTTTATCTAGGTAAAGTCAGAGTACCGCCACTTCACTACTTTCGAAGATATTGATGAAAACAGAGGAGCGCGGGAGTCACTGTTCACACCGGGCACCGCCAAAACACACACCCACGCACACACACAGAGATATGCACAATTGCACATATATGTGTATTCATTCTTATATACATACATATATAAGTACATACAGTATATACACCCCTTTTATGTGTCGAAAACATTGTTTTTACGGGACACACACACACAGATATATTTTTTGATTTTTTGTTTGTTTTCTATGTGATTGAGGGAGGCAAAAGGCAGAACTGCCTATAGCGAGTGCCTCCCCCATAGTTGAAAGAGTGACAGGGCCAAAATCAAGGGACGTTCGAGCCAAAATGCTTGGACACACTGAGTTTGAAGCAATCCAAGTCAGAGGAAGAGGGAAAGACTGATTCTGGGAGAGAGTTCCAGAGCTCAGCTGTTGAGTAGAAGAAAGTTTGAGAGTAACGTTTCACTCTTGGGTTGGAGAGTTGCACAGAGTAGGGGTGGGATTGAGTTGCAAGACGGGTACCACGTGCCCTACGTAAAGCAGGTGGTATTCACTGGGAAAGCTCTAAGGAACACTGATTATTATAGTAGCGATAGAATAGCGAGAGAGATGCAACATTGCGGCGGAGAGAGAGAGATTGCAGAGAGTTGGTGAGTGGACAGGAGTTAATGATACGAAAGGCCTTCCTTTCAACTTTGTCTAGGAGAGCGGTGTGAGAGGAACCTCCCCACACATGTGAACAATACTCAATACAAGGACGCACTATGCCCCTGTACAGAGCAAGAAGCTGTGCAGGGGAAAAGAACCCCCTAAGGCAGTTGAGCACACCCAGCTTCTGGGAGGCTGCCATAGCAAGACTGGTAATATGGTCCTTCCATCTGAGAGCAGAAGAAAAGGAGACACCAAGAATATTGAGAGAAGATGAAGGATTGATTTTTGTATTGTTGAAGAATAAGGGATAGTCCGCTGGGAGTTCCTTACGGGTAGATAGATGGAGAAATTGGGTTTTGAAAGCATTAAAGGTAACAAGGTTTTCTCTGCCCCAATTGGAGATAGTATTTAGATCAGAATTTAGAGTTCTATGGCTTCATTACGTTTGTCGTTGAGGGATTGCTGGCTGGGGCGTTCTGAAAAACTAATGGAGTAGTGTAAGGTTGAGTCGTCTGCGTATGAATGGATGGGAATTGAGGTACAGTTGAGGAGATCTATCGTATAAATACGATAGAATATGACTCTTTTGTGATCTTGTATGTCTCTGTGACGTCACGATCTCTCCTACAGCACGACGTAGGACGAGTAGATCGTATATTATAAGATTGTAAATAAGTTAAGTTATAAAAGGCCTAATATGCTATTAAGCAATATTGCCATGGTCTTATGTAGTATATATGAATTTATCGTATATATTAATATAATTTATCGTATAGAGCAACCTAAAATGCGGTACGATAATTTGGGCTCATGGCGGTTTGCCAAGGCAGCAAGGTGTGCTTTTGAGGTACGCCAGAGCCTTCACGAACACCAACCAGTTAACATCTAATTTTCCGCCCTCAGTTGATCGTGCTTTTGTGCCTCTAATCACAATACACATACAGCAATACACACAACTACACCATCACGACGCTCTCATCGACATCATGAATGACTGATAGATAAGCATATTATTCATATCCATTCCCATGTAATCATTTATTCTTTCTTTAACTTGACTCGTGTCTTGGGACCGAAGTCTCGTTCCCCATTGTCCACCGCCATATTGGGTAAAACGTTCTCCCTTGCCTCATTGCCACGTGGAACTATTGGTGAGTTAATTCCTGGCTAATATTAACCCTTATAACCTTACCCTATAATTACTCAAGGAGTGTGAGTAACAGAACTGCTGATGTTATCTTAAAACTTTACTTGTCATTAGTGAGACCCCATATGGATTATGCTGTTCAATTTTGGTGTCCTTATTACAGAATGGACATAGATTCATTGGAGAGAGTACAACGTAGAATGACAAAAATGATCCATAATATTAGAAATCTTCCGTATAAAGAAAGGTTGAAAAAATTAGGCTTACATTCGTTAGAGAGACGCAGAGTTAGAGGGGATATGATAGAGGTGTTCAAGTGGGTTAGTGGGATTAACAAAGGGGACATGACAAGTGTACTAAAGCTCAGTGATAGCGAAAGAACTCGTACCAATGGTTTCAAATTAGATAAATTTCGTTTCAGAAAAGATATAGGCAAATATTGGTTTGGTAACAGAGTTGTAGATGGGTGGAATGGACTACCAAGTGCTATAGTGGGATTAAAAACGATAGGGAGCTTTAAGATAAAATTGGATAAGCATATGGACGAGAAGGGTTGGGTGTGAAGGGGGATCAGCAGGGTTGGGCCAATCGGCGCTCTGCAGACCCCCGTAATCCTGCGTTAATCTCTAACCGTTTTGGTAAGATGATCCTCAGGGTATTAGAGTGTTGAGCCTATAATTGGGCTTTATAATTGGGGTTGTGTGGGACAGGGATCTGCCTTGCTTAGGCCAATCGGCTTTCTGCAGACTCCCATTTTCTTATGTTCTTATGTTCTTATTTATTATGTGAGACCTTTGGATATAAATTAGCTTGTTCCAGATTGAATTCAATTTAGATATAGAGTATTCATTTAGATTGATTTTATTTGATTCATTATAGCTTAGTAATATTTAACTTCCATTGATAGTTTACCACATTGGTGCCCAGACCCGGGAACAATGTGGTAAACTATCAATGGAAGTTAAATATTACTAAGCTATAATGAATCAAATAAAATCAATCTAAATGAATACTCTATATCTAAATTGAATTCAATCTGAAACAAGCTAATTTATATCCAAAGGTCTCACATAATAAATGTATATAATTATAGGGTAAGGTTATAAGGGTTAATATTAGCCAGGAATTAACTTACCAATAGTTCCACGTGGCAATGAGGCAAGGGAGAACGTTTTACCCAATATGGCGGTGGACAATGGGGAACGAGACTTCGGTCCCAAGACACGAGTCAAGTTAAAGAAAGAATAAATGATTACATGGGAATGGATATGAATAATATGCTTATCTATCAGTCAGTAATGATGTCGATGAGAGCGTCGTGATGGTGTAGTTGTGTGTATTGCTGTATGTGTATTGTGATTAGAGGCACAAAAGCACGATCAACTGAGGGCGGAAAATTAGATGTTAACTGGTTGGTGTTCGTGAAGGCTCTGGCGTACCTCAAAAGCACACCTTGCTGCCTTGGCAAACCGCCAGGAGCCCAAATTATCGTACCGCATTTTAGGTTGCTCTATACGATAAATTATATTAATATATACGATAAATTCATATATACTACATAAGACCATGGCAATATTGCTTAATAGCATATTAGGCCTTTTATAACTTAACTTATTTACAATCTTATAATATACGATCTACTCGTCCTACGTCGTGCTGTAGGAGAGATCGTGACGTCACAGAGACATACAAGATCACAAAAGAGTCATATTCTATCGTATTTATACGATACACTCCCCCCACAAAAAAGACCTGAACCCCACCTTAAACCTAAAGTTGCCCAGAGGCTATCTTCTGACGCCACCAATCGACGGCGCCAGCAGCAGCGAGTCTGGGACGCGTCCCGGTCCGAGAATGATCACCATCAGTATGAGGTGAGTCGTTCCTTTGAGAATCCTCGGACCCAGCAATAACAGGTGGAGCCTCAGATTGCAATGCGGAATCGAGCTCCAAAGCGTACAAACGTGCGATAGGACGAACAGTAGTTCCAGTGGCTGTCTTTAATAGCGCCACCCGCTCTACAGAGTCTGCCCCCTTGTATACCTCCAATACGCGGCCTAATTTCCAGTATAAACGAGGACTATCTTCTTTAATTAAAACAACGTCACCAACTGTAGGGGCCGTTGGTCTACCAGAGGGAGTAACACTCCTTTCCCTCAATGCTAGCAGATATTCACTAATCCACCGTTTCCTAAAATCCTCGATTATCCTGGATATATACTGGTATCTCTTAGACACCGCTACCGCAGAGTACAACGAGGGATCCTCTAACTCTACTATGGACTGAAAATCAGATGGAAACGCAGTCAATGGTTTTCCATATAGCAAGTGAGCTGGCGTTAATGGTAGTGGTTCTTGCAGGTCGGTGTACACATATGTAAGCGGGCGATCATTCACGACTGCCTCTATCTCTGTGAGGACTGTCGTCAACTCACTCTTCTTTAATAGAGCACGTCCTACAACCGCTCTTAGTCCTGACTTTACTATGCCGACACATCGTTCCCACATTCCACCAAACCAAGGTGCCTTAACTGGAATGAACCTCCATTCGCACTTCTTCTCTCCCAAAAAAGTGATGATAGTAGGATCACTACTCATATCCTTTAGATATTTTGATGCTTGGACATAAGTGGGAGCATTGTCGCTAAGAATGAGTTGAGGGAATGAACGACGGGCACAAAACCGTCTGAACGCCAGCATAAATTCTTCGCTAGACATATTATCACATAGTTCTAGGTGTACTGCTCGAGACGTCGCACAGGTAAACAATAATATATAAACCTTCTCACTCTCCCTCGTCTTCAATGCCCCTGTGTAATCTAATCCTACCGCTTGGAAAGGTTCTACATGCTTTACACGGCATTCAGGTAGGGGTGGAGCTGGTCCAGTCGCATATGGTTTACCCTTTAGTCTCTGGCATATTACACACTTTCTCACTACGCGTCGAGCTACTTGTCGAACTCTGGGTATCCACCATGTGAGACGTAGATTTGATATAATATGACATACCCCGTAGTGTTTTACTTCCCTATGTGCACGTATGATCAATAGATCAGTAACGTGATGTCTTGTTGGCATAAGTATAGGTCGGTTTGTGCCGTCTGGTACACCCGACCACTTCAGGCGACCCTCACACCTGATGAGGCCATTGTCTAGGTGCAACCTTAGTTGACGCACTATATTAGGCATTAATGTCTTATTCAAGCTTTTCAAGGATTCTAATTCATTGGAAAAGGTTTCTACTTGAACCCATTTGATCAAAGTTACTTCAGCTGCTTTAAATTCACGAGCATCAATGTTGTGACCCCTGTTGCAGAGTTGGCCCGTTACTTTAAGCTTAAGATTGGATACATATCGCAACACCCAAGCTACAACTCTGACTAGTTTATTATAGTCACCGAATCTTGCCCACTTTATGATAGGACCCGGTGGCTCATTTGGTTGGGCTGTAACTGCCACTGTTTCCAGTGGCAGAAGTCCCTCACCAACAGCATGCCATATCGTCCATTCACTTTCATGGAGCAGCCACTTTGGACCATGCCACCACAATTCGGACTTCATTAACTGGCTAGCCGTTATACCCCTAGTTATGAGATCACTAGGGTTTTCCTTTGTATTTACATAATGATAAGCAACGTCTGGCAAAAGGGCTCTAATCTCATCTACCCTATTCCGCACATAAACTGGCAGAGACTTCTTGCTATGTATCCAGTTGAGTGCGACCTGGCTATCGCACCATACATGAACGATTTCAATATTTAATTCGCTCTCGTATGCTGCGCGTACATGTTGCACCAGACGTGCTAATAGCAGCATGGCAGTCAATTCCATTTTAGGGATAGTTACCTTTTTAACCGGGGCTACCTTGGCCCGGGCTGTAACTAAATGTGCCCCAAATGAAGTAACAACATATATGGCTACCCCGTATGCCGTGGCGCTAGCATCGCAAAACGTGTGTAACGTAACGTCACCGAACGCCGCCACTTTACGAGGTATAGGTTTAGGTATATTATGAAGGGACTTTCAGAGTCGCTAATGTCGCCGAACCAAAGAAAGCGGGTAACATCTCTATCTTCCTCCTTTAGCTTCACCATCAAGAATGCCTTCTCGATGTCACTGGTATAGGCATACTTCCCCAGCCTAAACCGCAATAGATGTTGGGACAGGTCCGACACCATGGACGGACCTGTCAACAGGCAGTCATTTAGACTGGGTTGTTGTCCTTGTCAGGTCTTTTTTGTGGGGGGAGTGTATCGTATAAATACGATAGAATATGACTCTTTTGTGATCTTGTATGTCTCTGTGACGTCACGATCTCTCCTACAGCACGACGTAGGACGAGTAGATCGTATATTATAAGATTGTAAATAAGTTAAGTTATAAAAGGCCTAATATGCTATTAAGCAATATTGCCATGGTCTTATGTAGTATATATGAATTTATCGTATATATTAATATAATTTATCGTATAGAGCAACCTAAAATGCGGTACGATAATTTGGGCTCCTGGCGGTTTGCCAAGGCAGCAAGGTGTGCTTTTGAGGTACGCCAGAGCCTTCACGAACACCAACCAGTTAACATCTAATTTTCCGCCCTCAGTTGATCGTGCTTTTGTGCCTCTAATCACAATACACATAAAGCAATACACACAACTACACCATCACGACGCTCTCATCGACATCATGACTGACTGATAGATAAGCATATTATTCATATCCATTCCCATGTAATCATTTATTCTTTCTTTAACTTGACTCGTGTCTTGGGACCGAAGTCTCGTTCCCCATTGTCCACCGCCATATTGGGTAAAACGTTCTCCCTTGCCTCATTGCCACGTGGAACTATTGGTGAGTTAATTCCTGGCTAATATTAACCCTTATAACCTTACCCTATAATTATATACATTTATTATGTGAGACCTTTGGATATAAATTAGCTTGTTTCAGATTGAATTCAATTTAGATATAGAGTATTCATTTAGATTGATTTTATTTGATTCATTATAGCTTAGTAATATTTAACTTCCATTGATAGTTTACCACAAGATCATTTATAAAAATTAGAAAGAGAATAGGAGATAGGACAGAGCCCTGAGGAACACCGGAGTTTATAGGGTGAGGAAGTGAACAATAGCCGTCCACAACCGCGGCTATGGAACGGCCGGAAAAGAAATTAGAGACAAAGGCACAGATAGAGGTTTAGAAATCGAAGGAGGGTAGTTTAGAAATTAAAGATTTGTGCCAGACTCTATCGAAGGCTTTCGATATGTCTAGTGCAATAGAAAAAGTCTCACCGAATTCACAAAAAGAGGATGACCAAGAGTTAGTAAGATATGAAAGAAGATCACCAGTAGAGCGACCCTTAAGGAAGCCATACTGGCGATCTGAGAGCAGATTATGAGAAGAGAAATGCTTAAGAAATTTGGAAGCAAGAATAGTTTCAAAAACTTTAGAAAGACAAGAGATGAGAGCAATTGGATGATAGTTGGAGGGTTGAGAGCGGTCACCCTTCTTTGGGACAAGTTGAATGTGAGCAAACTTCCAGCATGAAGGGAAGATATTAGAGGATAGACAGAGACGAAAGAGTTTGCCTAGGCAGGGAGTCAGCACAGAAGCACAGTTTTTGAGAACAACAGGAGGAACACCGTCCGAACTGTACGCCTTATTAGTATTAAGCCCAGAAAGAGTAGAAAGTACATCTTTAGAATAGATTAGGATATAAGGTATAAGTAAGAGAGAGGAGGGTGGAGAGGGAGGAATAGCACCGGAATCATCCAAGGTGGAGTTTCTAGCAAAAGTTTGAGCGAAGAGTTTAGCTTTGTCAGAGGAAGAAGTGATGGCTGTGCCATCAGAGTGGAAAAGGGGAGGGAAAGACGAGGAAAAGAAATTGTTGGAGAGGTTTTTGGCTAGATGCCAGAAAGCTTGGGAAGAGCTAGAGTTGGATGCACATATATGTGTATACATTCTTATATACATACATATATAAGTACATACAGTATATACACCCCTTTTATGTGGCGAAAACATTGTTTTTACGGGACACACACATACTAAGACACACACACACACATACTTTCATGTGTAGATGGAAAGTTAGAGACACTTAGAATGAAAAAGAAGAGAGAAAGCCATAAAGAGAGTGAATGTGAGTTGCAGCAGTGAGTTAAGGCAATGGAGAATAGTGGTGTCTCCGGCAAACACACACATAAACACGGATTTTTGGCCAGGATTTAGGAAAGTGGCGTCATCTGCTATCCTCGGGGCTTGGGTAGTAGCTGGTGGTAGAGAGTGGTGGGTGCATTGCAGAGAGAGAGAGAGGTTGGGAAGGGGGGTGAGGGAGTTGTGTGGATGCAATAAAGGAAGGTAGAGCCGCACTGGTTGCAGTTGTTCTTGCTGGGAGGCGTGTTTTGTACGAGAGAAAGAGAATGAAAATTAAATACAATACTAGACTTAATTTAGATGTATTACCCCGCAGAGTGGAAAACACGGGGAGACAATAATACAGTGTGATGCTATAACTAAGTTATACAATTAGTCAGTTACAATCGGGCATAGAAAATCAACTATTGTTGATGTGCAGCTTGGGCCTATTATATTTCTCGTTAGACACAATACAGTTTATATATATATATATATATATATATATATATATATATATATATATATATATACAGTATATATATATATATATATATTTCTCGTAAGATACCGATACAATACAGTTCCGATACAGAGAGAGAGAGAGAGAGAGATGCAATATAGCGAGTCTAAAGGTCTGTTATGGCTGTTGTACTGTGTTGGGAGGCGTGGATCTGTACTGCGAGTGAGATATACTGTATATATATATATATATATATATATATATATATATATATATATATATATATATATATATATAATCTTTCTCTGTCCGCCTAAAGAAATGCTCCTTAAAAGGCATAGCTCACCAAAAATCATATCCAGTTTTTGTCGCTCTTCAAAGCATGTACATTTGACAAATAATGCATTTGTTTTAATTTGTTATCATATTTACTCTATAATAGTAAATAAATTCATACAAGATATTTCGATTTTATGGGGCTGATGACGTGCCGATACACAGGCCACTTCATAGTTTATTCTGAACATTTTCAACAGACTTACTACTGTTACACTGATTCCTGCTCCAATACTTGCAAAATTAGTGTTTATTCTATTTATGATTTACCCACCCACATTCTCATAAAGGTCAAATTTAATCTACACCAGAAAATGTAAAACAAAATATAAACAGCTCGGTCCCAGGATTATCAAAACGAAAAACAAAGTACCGCTAGATCCGTTCTCAAAGGTTTCTAGAATGTCGCTAGATAGTAAATGTTATGGCATAAATCATTAGAACACCATGTTCTCTCTAATGTTGTTTCACATGGTCGAAATTCCTAAAATATTGCTAGAATTCGTCACTAGATGTAAGAAAATGCTTCTAGATCGAAGTAAATACCTCTAGAACTAGCGGTAAGCTAGCTAAATTGGCAACACCGTTTGATTACACAAGAAGCCCTTAAAGCTATAAATGGGTGCATAATATTGTAGGGTTCCCTCAAAGTTAGCAAATATGCCATCTTGACTCCGCTGTAGCCGTACAGTATATCATAATACATTGTTCTTTGTAAACTTAATGAATAAAGGTTATACCACTTATACAATTAGACACTTGCTCTTTCTCTATCTAATTGCATCGAGTGTACCACAACCTTGATCACAATTAAATATTAAAGAAAATTGTTTCTCTTACACTAAGTTTTCTATTATTGTATACTATATGGTAGACTCAGGCATAAACATTTAATATTTTGCATGTCTCTACGAGTTTGTTTCCTTATTTTCTCGTTATTATATCACACCAAATAGTAATTGGCATTTAGATAATATTATGATATATCTATGGATGAAGTTTTAATAAATATCTAAAACCCTTGAATAAACTCGAGTAAAGTAAAATGCAAAATCTGGCGGCCTTTGGCAACTTGCGTTGAATTGACGAGACGAGTCCTAATTCCCAAATAAAAGTTTATTTTATCTGGCTATATGGATTACTTGTGTTATTACCAATGTTATCTATTTTAATTTACTAATAAATAGAACATTATGTGATGGGTAAGACATCCCTTTGTTTTCCATGGGGCTAGATATTTTGGGGAAAGGTTATGAGACAAACTGGCACCTCCAAATAGCAGGACAAAGGGAGTTGGTTTGACTGTCGGTGTAAATTTGTTAATATATATATATATATATATATATATATTTTTTTTTTTTTTTTTTTTTTTTTTTTAAAGAGACATTGAACGGAGGAAGGAAAAACACAGATAAAACAAAAAGGTCCATGTGCCTAAAGGCATCCTCCATTCATAAAATGTTTGTAACAACTGGATTTAAACATTTGTAGATTGTAAGTTTGTGGAAAGCAATTCGAGGGAAGTGAATTCCAAAGAGTAGTAGCTCTGGGGATAAATGAATTCTGATAAGCAGAAGTTCTGCATTGTGAAGGAGAAAGTGTAAATTCATGGGCGCTCTCAGCTGCCCTAGTTCTACGGGGAAAGATGTGGAGAGGCGGCACAATTGAAGCAAGTTCCTCGGAACAATTGCTGTGAAAATATCTGTAGAATAATGCAAGGGATGCAACGTTTCTTCGTATGGATAATGTAGGAAGGTCCTGTGTGATTGCAGGGTTATTGATTAATCTAATAGCTTTATTTTGAATTTTGTCCAACTGCCTCAATGCAACCACTCCACTTCCACCCCACAGAGGTGAACAGTAATCCATCTGAGAACGTACATGACTTTTATATATTACGGCCAACTGCTCGTCAGTGAAGAATTCTCGAACTCTGTACAGGAGTCCCAGTTTTTTAGAGGCATTCTTAGCAATGCTTCTAACATAATGTGTCCAGCTCAAGTTAGTAGGTAATGTTACACCGAGAATGTCAATACTAGGGGAAGTGGGAATATTTACATCATTAAAAAATATATGGGAGTCAGTGAGATTCTGTCGGTTAGAAAATTGAATGTACTTGGTTTTCTGTGCATTAAAGGAAACTAGATTCTCTTGTCCCCATTCATTAATTCTAGAAAGGTCCTGGTTCAGAGATATTGCAGTGTTTATTTTTGAATTATAAGATCGGGTTGGGTGAAAGAATTGGTAAATGTGAAGGAACTGTGGAGTGTTGAGTCATCTGCGTAGGAATGTATTGGATTATGAGTGGTAGATATGAGATCATTGATATGAATGAGGAACAGAGTTGGGGCCAAAACTGATCCCTGGGGAACACCAGCATTTATTGAGTGAAATTGAGAATAAAGGCCATCTACCATTACACATATTTTTCTGTTATGAAGATAAGAAGAAATTAGTGGAACTAATGATGCAAGGCCGTAGTGTGACATCTTCGACAATAAGGATTGATGCCAGACTCTATCAAATGCCTTTGATGTATCCAGTGCTATTGTATGTGTTTCACCATGTTGGTCTGTAGCTTGGTTGATTTGATGCGTAAGAAGGCAAAGAATGTCTGCAGTTGATCGACATCGTCTAAAACCATATTGCCTATCACTGATTAATTTATTATTCTCAAGATGCTTAATTATGTGATTATTTAATATAATTTCAAAGACTTTACCAAGAGTGGAAGTTATAGCTATTGGTCTGTAGTTTGATGGATCTGAAGAGGCACCTTTTTTAGGAATTGGATGGATGTTTGATTCTTTCCAGGGTACTGGGAAGCATGAGGTATGAGTACACAGACGGAAAAATTTTGCCAATACAGGAGCGAGCACCAAGGAGCAATTCTTAAGTACTATTGGAGGAATTTCATCTGGACCAGGAGCCTTATCTACTGAGAGATTCTGCAACATATTTTTGACATGTCTGGTGTGGATCTTAAGTGAGGGAATTTGAGGCGAATTAAAATTAAGTACAGGGACATCTTGATTTATTTCATCTAAGGTTGAGTTGGTGGAGAAAATATCCGCAAGAAGGTTAGCTTTACTTCGTGGGTCACTTACAAGATTGCCAGTCAGAGATTTTAAGGTACTCTGGAATACGCACCAGGCGTCACTATTTCCCCTCCCCTCCCCCCCCAAAAAAAAAAATCACAAAATTGCTTTTATTTAGTTATATAAAGAAACCAGTCCCATAGTATTGTACGTAGGGATACCCCATATTGTACATGGACAATGATGATTCTGAGGATTTCCTGCCTTCAGCAACCACGCGCCAACATGTCCAGATACGGATCATGGTGCTTTTCATAGGCAAGGGGTTTCTTAATGCATCATAGGCAATAATAGCCCATCTTAGTTCATCTTAGGTACTCCTTAGCTCGTCTTGATGCATCTTAGCACTTCGCAACACAAAAATATAAATATGTTGCAATAACGTACGATATGTCCAAGATAAGATACGAAGTGCATGAAGTGTTCGCGATGTTGTAAGGTCACAGGCAGAAGTGGGACTGGGTGGGAAAATTCTCTTGGTAATCATTTTATAGTGTGTTCGAGTATTTTTTCATAGCACGTCGTGATCCTCCGTAGCTATGTTTAGGGTTTGTACTAGTTCTTAGGACTTAGGCAATCATAGGTGTACCGTAGGTCATCGTGGACAGTTAATGACTGTTGAAATTTAAACTTGACAGTTATCGTAGCAGTCCCTAGTGCTTTGTAGTGTTTTGTGTCTGCGACGTAGGTCTGCCATTGGTACTTTGTAGCACTTCGTACCTATACCGTAGCAACTCTATATCTATACCGAACACAAAGTTTGGGTTAATTTTCTCAAGATACACCAATATTTTCAGATCGAAACATGTCGGTGCATGATTCTTGAAGGGGAGAAAGCCCCTTTAGGTCAAAGAATGTGGTCAGTATTTCATAATTCTAAATTTTTTACCAAATTTCACCATATTAGAAATACTAGTCGCTGTTGAAATTGGTATTATGCTTTTCAAATTTTAGATAAATATTCCAAAGGTCAAAGGTCAAAGTCAAAGAAAATAGTTAATATATCATAATAAGATTTTACCAGTACTCAATTTTTTTGCTGCTTATATTTGAATTGTGCTAACCAAATTTTAGATCCATATTCTAAAGGGTAAGGCCAAAGGTCACGGTCAAAGGTAAAAATAAAAAAAATAGGTGTGCTGTAGCCTACTTCCTATGCTAACATGGATTTTCATCAAATTGCAGTGGTATATCTGGTTGCTCAAAGCGAACGTCAGACTGGAGGAAACATAGTTTTCTCAAATGTCAATGTCAAATGTCCAATTAGCCTATATTATATATATATATATATATATATTTTTTGTTTTGTTGGTCACAGTGTCTGCCTGAAATCTTTCTAACAATATCTGTCCTCTTTCTTCTTGTGGTTGTGGACGTTGAGTGTTGGTGAGGTCTGGTGACTCCCGAGAGAGAGAGAGAGAGATACATAGAGAGATACATAGAGTTACATAGATGCACAGACTACACAGACCTTGCGGTCCCTACTAGGTAGTCCGGACTTAATGCTAGAATAGAATTTGCTACAAAAGTGGAAGGCAAGGATAGCAAAGAAGAAGGCTCTCTCCCCACCCACCTTTCCCTCCGACCGTTGGTCGGCATGAAATTAAGTTGGGGAAAGAAGTCACCCAGCAGAATGAGAACAAAATAATAACTTCTGGGAAATTTGAAGTAAAGAACGAAGATTCGAAATATTATATACTACTATACTACGAGAGAGAGAGAGAGAGAGAGAGAGAGAGAGAGAGAGAGAGAGAGATCCATTTTGCTCCACGTTGGACACCTGCCTGCTTCTTGTCTTTATTATATACTTGTTTATACTCGGGCATGGAGGCATATATTCCTTCTTCTTTTTTTCCATAGATCTAAAACTCAGCGTTTTACGAAAGCTCTGATATTAAAAGCGTGTCGTGTTTCCCAAGGAAACCCATATTTGTTCTGCATCAAAAGAGCGGCAGAATTTTGTATCATAAGATCGTTTTTCACTCACACTTCTAGACGTTAACATCACGTCTGTTGCCCCCTGCTCACCCCAGGTAGGGGGAAGTAGGACTTTATAACCCGATATTTTTGGCCATTTCGGGATAGCCCTTTTTTTATAGTAAAAGTAGATACATATTTTGGTCCGGTCTCTTGTCAACTTTACGAGGAATTTCTGGTCTCATTGGAATGAGCATTGAACGATTCACGGAATGGTTTTCATGTTTTTAGTTCGTCAAAATACTGTCCACTCAGAAATAGTACAATTCATTGTAAAATACTAAGACCAGTTTAAGCACGTTGACTATACTGAACGAAATCATCCTACTGACTGTGATTCAAGGACTGACTGAGGTAGTTGAAAACCACGCCTTTCTTTTAATGGTATATTTTTTGCGTATTTTGAATATGGTCTGGGTATTGAATCCGCACTTTTGTTATGCACCCATTCTACTGCTGTCCACAATAAAGAGGAAACACTGAAACAGTACCGTCACCTTCAAACTCAAGAATCTTGTACTCTTTATGTTTCTGCTCAGAATCGAGCCAAATCTGTTCTTCTATTCGCCAAACATTCTTTCATCAATAACGAATGTATTGAACTTTCTAACTATAGCTAACCAGTCTTTCTGGCATCTTGACAGAACGTTCTCCAACAATTTTACTTTCTCGTCTTTCCCTCCACTTTCCCACTCCAATGGCACCACCATCACTTCTTCCTCTGACAATGCTGAACTCTAAACTCTAACTTTCACTAGAAACTCAACCTTGGATGATTTTGGTTCTATTCTTCCCTCTCCACCCCTCTCTCTTTTACTTATGCCTAATATCTTAGTATCTTCAAATTATATACTTTCTGCTCTTTCAGGGCATACTAAGTAGGCATACAGAGCAGATGGTGTTCTATTGTACTAAAAAAAAATGTTCTATGGTGATGACTCCCTGCTTAGGCAAACTCTTCCGTCTCTGTCTATCTAACATCTCTCCTTCTTGTTGGAAGTCTGCTCTCATGCAACCTGTCCCAAAGAAGGGTGACCGCTCTAAACTCTCTAACTATCATCTAATTGCTCTCATATTTTGCATCTCTAAATGTTTTAATCTCTTCTTATTTCAAAATTTCTTCAGCATTTGTCTTCCCATAACTTAATTTCAGATCGCCAGCTTAGTTTCCTGAAAGGCTGCTCAACTGGTGACCTGGTTTTTTATCTGACTAACTCTTGGTGATCCTCCTTTTGGGACTTTGGTGAGACCTTTCTTATTACTCTAGGTATATTCAAATCCCTTTGCTTGACTCTGGCACAAATCCCTTGTTTCTAAACTACACTCCTGTTTCTATCCTTCTATCAGTGCCTTTGTCTCCAATTTCCTTTTATGACCGTTACATAGCTGCGGTTGTAGATTGTAATTGCTCGCTTCCTTAACCTATCAACTACGGTGTGTCTCAGGGATTTTGTTCTATTTCTAATGATTTTTAATGATCTTCTTAACTGTACCTCTAGTCCTTTCCACTCATATGCCAATGGCTCTACCCTACAGCATTGAACTAGCTTTCTACAACAACCTTCCATGCAGTTACTTCAAAACTCAGGTGATGAGGCCATAGCAGACTTATCTTCTGATCTACCGACTATTTATGATTGGGGCAGAGATGACTTTGTTGCTCCCAGTCCTTCAAAACTCAATTTCTTCATCAAACCACCCGTCACAATCTTCCACGTGACTGTCATCAAATGCTAGCGTATCTACTGAGAGAGAGAGAGAGAGAGAGAGAGAGAGAGAGAGAGAGAGAGAGAGAGAAAGAGAAAGAAAAAGAAAATGCACACAGGACAGCAGTAGCAGAAGAAAAGAACGAACACCACAAAGAACAAAGAGAAATTCCAATATTCCGCCATTTACCGTCATATAACTCTCCGCCACCCAGACCATTTATATCTGCTCCCTCCCCCACTCGCCGGAACTTATTGGTGATTTTCTGTACGGCCGAGTGTAAAGAGCCAAAGGTTATGGAAATGAGGAGGTGGTTCGGGGCTGGTGGGTTAGCAATATGAAGAATATTAAGTCGGGCTGTGAATGAAGGCTCTTGGCGTAGATTTAGGATGATAAGCGGTCTTACTTTATCTATCTATCTATCTATATATATATATATATATAGAGTACCGGTATGTATTAGTTTGCTCCCTATTCCTCTATCATGCTTAGAAAAACACCCCCAAGACCTCCCTTGCAGATGACTCTGTACATTTTTCGGTAATAATGTGTTTCGGCCGAAGGCCGGTTCCTCCTTAATTTCAAGCTTGCTATTGCTCTCTAGGAAAAAAATGACACCTAAATGGCACGAAAGATCTTGAATACAAAGAAATGGGGCGCAAGGTCTTAAAGTCGCCGAATTACTGGAACGAACTTCTTAAAAAATTCAAACTATTGGGGCTAAACAAGAGGGGCAAAGGGAACCAGAAGAAAACTAAAAAAAGAAAGAGAAAACAAAACAAATTGATGTGAGAAGGGGGTTTCATTTGGGAGATATTTACATCAAAGGAATTCCGAGCTGTGAATTGATTTGATTTGATTCTTTATTGAGAAAGCATAAATACATGGGAATACATAATTACACGTCTCAAAAGGGCAAAGGTGGTAAAACAGTTTTTTACCCTACTCATATTATACATGTACAATATAAACACAAACATGAAAACAACATTTAGTAAGTTTTATCTCTATACTTGTTAGCAAACCAGTTGTCCCTAACTGTTTAAGAAGGACCCTTAGCTAAGCTGGGCTTAGGCTTAGCGCGGGTTTGTTATAATCCTGCTACTTTCCTTAATATCATAGAATGACCCTGCCACTCCAGTTTAATACATAAGAACATGCCTACATATACACACACATACATACACCCATATATACATATACAGTATATACATACATATACATACACACAACACACATATGCATGTTCATAATTATACCTACATACATACATAATTATACACACATTCATTTATACAATAACATACAAATTTCACAATATACAGTATATACATACACATTTATTATTATAATAACAATAATGATATAATGAAGCTATCAATTACATAATAATCATAACACTAAATCCTAAACTTTGTTTAATGAATATTTACCTTACGATGTATTGTATATTTTTGCATTTGGCTATTATTTGAGTAATGATATTATGATTGAACATCCATATAATTTGTTCATCGACCTTATCTATGACATTGTTTCTATATTTCGCTAGGTGTTGGCAGTGCAGTATATAATGATTTAAGGTATGACTTCTTGGTTTTTTACATAGTTGACAACATATTTCGTGTTCTCATTTATGAACACCAAGTTCCCACATGTAACAATATCCTAACCTAAGTCGTGTGCACAAGGAGTCCTTCCAAGCACTTCTTAAGTTTCCGTATATGAAGCTAGTTCGCCGTGCAACGTTATTATAGTGATAGAATGTTGCACTATTCGCGTGTTTTTCTTGCATCATAACAAGTTCCGCATCCTTTTGTTTTTTTCTAATTGTTGATTTAATTTGTCTTAAAGATTGAATGCACTCGTAATCTATTGTGTCTTTCTCCGTTCCTAATTTAGCAAGTTCGTCCGCTCTTTCATTATTTATTATCCCAACATGTGAAGGTATCCACGTAAATTTTACCATTCTCCCATTATTGCGTAGTTCATCTATAATAACCTTGCACTGAGATACCAGCTTTTCATACACGGGTTTTTTGCTGTTCATAGATTCCAAAGCACTTCGACTGTCTACGAAAAAGCACACATCACCTTCTCCCCCTCTTATTTTATTTAACCCGTATAACATAGCACATATTTCTGCCTGCGTAGAAGACACGTTGTTACTTATTCTATAATAATATTAACTGTATTATGTTATCGTTACCTACATCGTCACTCACCAGTATCCCACATCCTACTCTCCCATTTTCTGTGACTGAGCCATCGCAGTATACTTGCGCAACATTATCATCTTTTAATTCATTTATCTTTTCTTCAACAATTATTTTAAGTTCCCCAGTCTCGTACATACTTTTCTTTTTCCCCAGCTTGATAATATTTATATCCACGCCTTTATCTTCCCAGGGTGGAGGTTTTTGTGCCCTCTCTTCGACCAGAAATAAATTTATTAGGTTAAATTTCTCTACTTCATGTATTAGTTCTTTCAGGTATCCCCTCTTGCCTTGCCTCCTGAAGGTTCGAATTTTACGTATGCCATCGTTGACATCTTGTGCCAATTTGTCATCACTACCTGACCGTATATGTCTCATTGCCGATACTAGGTTTACTTCCTCTATTCTGTGTCGCAAGGTTGTTAGATTTAATTTTAATCTCATAGCAGCTACCATCGCATTTTTGCTATTATATATCATAGACGATAAATTGTGCAACAATCTGTTCGGTTTTAGAAAAGGTAGGGGTACATCTGATGCAGTCATAAAGTGTCTGGCCAACGATAATGATTACTGCAGGGTATACGTGGATCTCAAGGGTGCCTTTGATAAAGCAAATGGAGAGGTAATTTTGTTTGAATTAGCTAACGTGGGTGTAAAAGAAAAATTATTACATTGGATAGGAGATTATTTATTTGGAAGGAAGGCGCAGGTGTGGTATCAAGGGGCTCTTTCTGAGGAAAGGAAACTTGACCTGGGTACACCACAAGGCCATTAAGTCCATTCCTCTTTAATGTCTTAATGAATAGGATAGTTCAAGATATGTTAGGTCCAGGTGTTAAAATAACAATATACGCAGACGATATAATGCTGCAAAGCAGTAGCGTCGAGAATATGCAATTGGCCCTCAACAAATTTGGGCAATTAACCCAGAAGCTAGGGCAAGCTGTGAAGATGAAGAAGTAATACGGTGAACGGGGGGGGGGGGGGAGAGATTGTGTGGATGATTGCCCACTTGTGAGATTCACACGATACGATATTTCAAACTTTACTCATTGGGATTTTAGTAGAACTACATGCTAAATACGTATATATATACTGTATATACGCACATTAGAGCAAACATTTATTGGGAATGCTTACAAGAAAATAAATAGGTCGACAAAGGAAGCATTTGCTTCCTTGAATATTCTAAAATTTCAATATAATATTATATACTCATATATGTAACTCAATCACTATTCATATACTTAAAGAACTTACTGGTAACAAATCCTATGTTTACACTTCCTAAAAAACCCAGACGAAATAACATATATTTAATGATCCCTCAAACACACACAATGCTATAGGCTACCAAAATACTGTTATTGTTTCATGATAAAAATATTGAATTCGCTAGCTAGTAATATAAGAGAGTTAAACATCTTAAATCATGTAACACATCAATAAACAAGTCTATTATAAAAAAAACACATAAAATACGAACAGATAAATAATAACAAAATAATGGAATATTAACTGATACAAATTAAACAGGCATAACTACGCAGGATATATATATATATATATATATATATATATATATATATATATATATATATATATATATACTAGGAGGGGTACCCGGCCTTGCCCGGGTTTAAATTCTACTACCATAATCACCATCATCAATCACTACTACCACAATCATCACAATACTACTACTACCATAATCACCGGCCTCGACCTCCCTGTGACTCATTAAACGGCGACCTCGATTTCGGCCGCTAAATGACCTCCGATTTTGGATCTGACCTCATCCGGACCCCCATTTTGGGGAGCTGCGAACAACTTTCGTTCCATACACCTTTTCGATCGGAGGCTTCCTTCTGCCCCAAACGGCCATTTTTTCGCATTTGTTTCGCTCCCGTATACTACATAAGTTCTGCCGAAAATTTTATTAAACAAAAGTGTCTCTGATTTCCACTAAACTCGCCTAAAACCATCTCCAAACCTGGGCTTTCCAACGGTGCCCCACACTCCCACCTGGCACCAAAACTGTGGGAGGAGTTTAGTAACAAAGGTACAAAGGTCGGGTAACTGACAGACAAACATTGACCTTTATTTATTAAGATATATATATAGAGAGAGAGAGCAGAATAGTGATACAGACAACGTAGCTATGCACTTGCGCTCAGTATTCACTATTTCAACCTGCACACACACACACACACATCATCATCATCATCGCATGCACTCCCACCGTCTGTTTATAAATATTTGCGTGCAGATAAGTGCAAGAATTTGCGGGTTGAGGGAAGGTATCTTGACACATTTGAATGATTTGATAGTAACCTCTCAAGCACAGAGAGAGAGAGAGAGAGTTGGATGGATAAATAGGTGTTAGTGTATCTAATTTTTTTTTGGCCAGTATGTCTAAATCGTGTTATTTACCAATTTGTTAGAATGACGTGGGAAAAGGGAAGAGTGTCGGAAAACTAGAAATCAGGCATAATAATCCCCTTGTATAAGTAAAAAGGGGCGCTAGGAGTGTGTGGTCACCAGAGGAGGATATTAGTATGTACTGTTTCCCTTAAACTTACTACGTCTCTGACAACAAAATACGGGAGCAAAATGAAAATTATGAGGTGGACGAAGAGGAACAACGAAATGCAAGACAGGAAATTACAAAGAGCAGAGAAGAGAGACAGAAACATAGCCTAGAACAAATTAAGACCAAATGTAGGGAAGAACTGAAAATGAGAGTTGAGATGGCACAAGACACGGGGGCTTCAAATTGGCTCACATCATTACCAATAAAGGAGAAAGGCTTCAGCTTAAATAAACAAGAATTCAATGATGCCGTAGCCTTGAGGTATGGGTGGCCAGTTTCGAATCTGCCGATGAAATGTGCATGCGGTGAAATAAACAACCCAGACCACTGTATGGCCTGTAAGAAAGGAGGATTCATCTGTATCCGGCATGATGAAGTACGAGACATCACTGCACAAATGCTGGACGAGGTGTGCCATGATGTCAGAATCGAACCGGAACTTCTGCCTATGGACGGACAGCGCTTGGCCCACAATACTGCAAATACTTCAAATGAAGCAAGAGTGGACGTAAGTGCTCGAGGTTTTTGGACGAGGGTACAACGGGCTTTTTTCGACATCAGAATCTTCAACCCAAGAGCACAAACATATCGTGAGCGAGGACACAAGGCGGCATACTTGAGAAACGAAAGTGAGAAAAAACGCGCTTATGAAGAAAGAATTTTGAACAGGGATCAAGGAAGCTTTACTCCTCTGGACCCAGATTCACTAACGGTCGTACGATCCGAAAACTCCCTTACCGTTCCCTTACGTCTCAACGCTGGTATTCACGAAGCGTCGTAGCGGCCATCTTTGATCGTAGGAAGCCCCTAAAATCCCCTTTCGCAAAGGGTGGTCCAGACCACCCTTACATGAATTTGACCCGGATATAGGTACACAAATATCGATAACACAACCCGCGACCATAACAAATTCGTCTGCAGTATAGCTCTTTATGACACACTAAGTCATTATTGAGGCAATAATAGCGCAATATGATTGTTAACTTGTGTTTACAACACCATTAAGGCATTTAATACAAAGTATAAATATATTGTATCCTTAATGTCTTATGACAGGCCGAATTAAGCTATGAATAGCCTACATATGCCAGCCTAGACCTAGTCAAGGTTAATTGATGCACAAATTCATGTGCTGCGACAACACGTAGCCTACCATTAGTAGATTTTAACCCTCATTTATTGCGGAAATGTTTTATTTCAACTCCCCACCACCTCTGAGTTAGATTAGGGTAGCCTATTCCTCAACAAATTTGAAAGTATCACAGGAACAAAATGATGAAAAGAATTACCCTAGGCCTAGCCTAAAAAATGAATAAATAATAAACGCTGTGTGAATAATTTTGTTTAGCCTAGCCTAGGCTATAACCTAGGTTTATTTTGAAAAAGTTAGGGCTATTTAGGCTAGACAAGTTATGCCTATGTATGGTATTTTGGTTAGGCTAGCAATGCCTAGCGGGGTTAGATTAGGGTAGCCTATTTCCTCAACAAATTTGAAAGTATCACAGGAAAAAAATTATGAAAAGAATTACCCTAGGCATAGTCTAAACAAAAAATAATAGACTAGCCTATATAGTGTTGTGAATATTTTTGTTTAGCCTAGCCTAGGCTATAACCTAGGTTTATTTTGAAAAAGTTAGGGCTATTTAGGCTAGACAAGTTAGGCCTACGTATGGCATTTTGGTTAGGCTAGCAATGCCTAGCTTGGTGTAGCCTAAGCATGGTAAAGTAGAAGCCTAGCAGGTTAAGATGGTGTTTGCAGGCGTACCGTCCTCATTGTTAACTAGCTGTTATTAGTCCCATGCTGGTAATATATTTGATGATGGCAATAAGTCATGGGAGGTGAGGGGGACAAAGCCCCCCTCAACCTATCATTATTTCCCATGGCCAACTGTTGGATAATAGATTGGAGGCCTATGCTAGGCCTATTTTGAAAAGGTAGATAGGCCTTGAGGTGTTGTGAATACAAAGAAATTACCCTAGCCTAGGCCTATTTTGAAAAATTAGGCCTAGGCTAAGTCTGGCATTTTGGCTTGGCTAGAACTGCCTTTGTAGGCATAGACATAGTAAAGTCTGGCATTTTGGTTTGGCTCGCCCTGTCTAGGTGTAGACATGGTAAAGTAGAACAATATACTGTGGTTAAGGTATAAATAATACACTCCCAACTAGCCTAACATATGATTATCAATGATCAATCCGTCGAAAATCCTTTAACTTGGGCCACTAACAGGCTTCCCTGTAGCCTAGCTAGGCTAATTTCTTATCATCAATTCACAAGATACTCTATTCTTCTTCCTGCTGGCTGTGGTGGATCGAATTAGCCATGCTAAATAATGACAAGCTCATAAATTAAAGTATATTAGGTTCTTCTTGGCGCTTCGGTCATGTGGGTGACATATTGTTTATTTACAAAGGCCAAGCGCCTGATTGGTCAAGAGAAGCCTCTGTGAAAATAACCGAAAGGGAGCCGTAAGGGAGCTCAACGATGCGTTCGTGAATACACCTTCCGCACTCCCTTAGGAACGATCGTAGGTTGCTGTACGACATCGCACGCTACGACCGTTAGTGAATCTGGGTCCTGGTCTTCTCATCGTCGGGAGGTATGGGACCTTCTGCAAGTGTCTTCTATGCCAGATTAGCTGAACAAATATCGGAGAAAAAGCGCCAGCATAAAAGCCAAGTCATAACTTGGATGAGATGCCGGCTCTCTTTCTCTCTTCTCAGGTCTGCACTCCTATGTCTCAGGGGTACAAGGTCCTCCCCGCTACAGAGGACAAGAGTGAGAGACTTGGACTTTGAAATGGTCCTGGCGGAGGGACGAATTGGGGAACAACTAGGTTGATTGTAGGGAGGTACTGGTACAATAAGATAAACTACAATGTAACTAGAATAAGATAGATTGTACACCACTTTGTAACTGTCACCTTAATAAAAAAAAAAAAAAGTAAATAGAAGGAAACATGCTTACATTACTGAAATGTTTGTGGACATGCAGTAATGCAAGTAATGGTCACTCTTCTGTAAATCTAAAATGCCTAACTTAACCCGTCCAGCCCCGGCTAGTTTTGTAATGCTTGTTCACCAGAACCCGGCCGGTTTTCAAAAAATGGTTTTATTCCAGAAACAATAGCGAAGGGGTTAGGAATGAAGGAAAAACCACGAAAAGCCGCTCAAAAGCTTAAAGAATGGTCCTCCAGAGCCCCCGAAAACGTATTTTACAAGAGTAAAAAATTGAAGGCAATTACCCCAAAAAACCAGGTTATTGCGTGCTCACGCGCACGCACGTGGACTTTGAGAGTTTTCAACCATCGGCACGGTTGCGTGGGATACGTACACAGTTCCCATACAAATCTGAGCCCTCTTGAGTGGCTACACCTGAGGTTACGGTCGGCGCAATTAGGGTGACGCGCCAGGCGCGTCTCTGGGGCTGTGCGTTACATACATCGCCGACGCGTCAGGCGCGTCGCTGGGGCTGTACGGGTTAAGAATGGGAAAGGGGTGGGACCTTCTATTTTTTTTTTTTTTACTGTTTCCTTATGATACAGTTCTGTTGAGTGGTAATTAGTGGGTGTTATAGGGTTCAGTAAATATGTTTGGTGCTGTGTGAGAAGCGGAACCTGATTGTCAATGTGGTGTAGAAAGGGATGCTATCATAAAGTGAGACATGATAATGAATGGTCAGGTAATGGAAACTGTCAACTCCTATAATATTTTGGTAGTGTCATGGGTAAAGATGGGAGTTTGTAGTATGAAGTGCAATGAGGGTACTACTGGTCAGGAGGATTGTAGTGGAGCGTATGAGTGGCTGTAATTCTAAATAAAACGTTTATTTGATATTATTGATAATATTATTAAAATGACTGAGAGAGTATATACGAGTGAGGTGAAAGGGCAGCGGGGGAGAAGCAGACCGAGAGTGAAATGGAGGGATGGGGTGGAGAGGCATGAGTGTAAGCGGTGTTGGTGGGAGAAGGGGCACTGACTTAAAGATGACAGAGGAGCAGGAAGATGACTTATTAATGGCCACCCCCTTAGGGATCAAGGTGTCTGACAATATATATGTATCCCCCCCCTTTCTCTCTCTCTCTCTCTCTCTCTCTCTCTCTCTCTCTCTCTCTCTCTCTCTCTCTCTCTCTCTCTCTCTCTCTCTCTCTCTCTCTCTCTCTCTCTCTCTCAATAATCCGCACCACTTGAACGTTATCTGTGGTTTCCTCTCTTATATCACCTGATTATCAGAAAACTACTCTCATAAACCTAGAGCTTTAGACGATAACCCGCTGTTCACGATGTTAGCTGGTAATGGAGCTCTTCTACTGGGATGACATTTATCTTAACTAAACAGTAGTGGGTGTGGAAGATGAAAATTAATAGACATCATCATTGTAATGATTATTATATTTAAAGTATTATTACTATGAAGTATATCTAACAAATTTAGTACTCTGAAAATCGGTCCTATGACTTTATATGTAATGGAATATTTCCTTCAAGTAGCAAGTAAGATTTCTCCATCTTTTAAATATGAGTAGGAAATGGTTAACTATTATTTATCACGCCGTGGTGGAGTGGGTAGTGGATGGACTTTCGTCCTGACTGTCCGGGTGACAGTAATACAAATAGTTTAAAGAAATTTTCAAAATATTGCGTGGGTTGATTAAAAATACAGCAACTATAGTACTATATAGAAATACAAAAACAAAATTGACCTAGGGGGCGCCCGGGTTTGAACCAGGGACCTCTCGATCTGCAGTCGAATGCTCTACCACTGAGCTACACCCCCAACTGGGTAGAGGTTGATTCATCCATCTGTACATTTCACACGTTCAGACATACTGATGACAAGTGCAATTAGAAAAGTTTGCCCAGACCCGGGATCGAACCGGGGACCTTTAGATCTTCAGTCTAACGCTCTCCCAACTGAGCTATCGAGGCATATGAGTTATGATGTTAACGGAGTAGTAAACATTCGTATATTCTTACTCATTGTTATATATTATCGACGTTTGAATAACATACCGTAGTGTTAATAATTTATGGGGTTTATATGTGAACTCAATGTCAACTGAAGACAAACTATTTTTTTGTTTCACAAGAAACTATATCGTTGGCTGGTTAGTGACAAGGTAAAGATACCGAACTTACTAGGTGATTTTAGTATTTCTGTTGCGTACTGTACAGTACCAAGCGGCCTCTCCACTTTGCCATCCACCCTACCCTCCACTCCTTCACCCCATCCCTCCACTCTTCCTTCCACCCCCTACCCATTCATCCTATCTTCAACTCAACCCTCCACCCCCACCTTTCCCTCCACCTTCCACTCCTTCACCCTACCCCCAACACTCCACTCTACCCCACTCCTCCACTCTACCCTCCACCCCTTCAAACTACTCTCCACCCTTCCACTCTACCCTACCCCTCCTCGCTCCACTCCTCCCCCACCCCTCTACTCCTCCCCACATCCCCCCTCCACCCTTCCACACTACCCCAACTTATCACCCTATCCCCAACACTCCATTCCATCCTCACCCCTCCACTCTAATCCCCACCCCTCCACTCCTTCCCTCACCCCTCCACTATACTCCCACTTTTCCACTCTACTCTCCACTCCTCCTCACTACACTCTCCCCCCCTCTCCTCACTACCCTCCACTCTACCCTACCTCTCCTCCTTCCACTAACCCCCCCCCCCTCCTGCACTCTACCCGAATCCTCCTCTCCCCACTCTACCATCCACACCCCTCTCAGTGGATTGCATCAACTCTAGCTGACCTAGCCTTTGGTCAATCAAGGAACAACTACGCAAGCTACTCCTCTCTCTCTCTCTATATATATATATATATATATATATATATATATACTGTATATATATAGACAATTTAAGTATAGAAATAAGGAAACATCCTCACACTTTACAACTCTCTAATACGGCCTCTCCTGGAGTATGCTGTTCATTTCTGGTCTCCAGCACTCAGGAAGGATATAGAGCGACTGGAAAGAGTACAAACTAGGGCTACAAAACTTATTTCATCGCTTAGAAGAATGAGCTATAAGGACCGGTTGAGAGCTCTTGATCTCTTCCCGTTGGAGACCCACAGACTACGAGGTCAGCTCATTGAAGTTTTTATAAAATACTTAATGGGTTTGACAATGTGGATTATAGCAAAATGTTTAGCCTCAATATGAATACAAAACGCAACCATGGCTGGAAATTAGAATTGAAAAGGTTCAGTACTAGTATCTGTGGACACTTTTTCACATATAAGATCTGTTCTACCTGGAACAACTTCCCTCCGAAGTTGTAAATTGTTCATCATTAGAGCAGTTCAAGAAGAGAGTAGATAGTATTTTGCACACTTTGTAAAGAGTGTACTGCCCTAAACAGTCTCTCTCCTTCCACTTCGAGTATCTCCTCGGAATGGACCGCAAGGTCTGAGATACTAATTATTCCTTTTAACCTCTCTCTCTCTCTCTCTCTCTCTCTCTCTCTCTCTCTCTCTCTCTCTCTCTCATATGCACACACCTACATATGTATACATAGATAAGCACCTACTGTAGACATACAAACACATAAACAAGCCACACATATATCACACTCATAAGCAATTAGACACCACGAATAAAATTAAAGCACACACACACCACTGACAGACACCACTCTAGTACAAATGTACACCCTCTTCAGAACACTCCCTTTTCTGCTCCTCCACTCAACACTCACACCAATTAACGCACATGCACGTACTATCCTTCATGTGTGGGTGTGTGTGTGTGTGGGTGTGTTTAGTTGTGTGTGTGTGTTATGAGAGGAGGGTGGGGGAGGTTGGAACAATTCAAACTATGTTTTTACTAGTATACTGTATATTGATCTTAAGCTATATGTTGGACAATTTTCTGGACTATGATCCACTTGTGTGAGGTCGCCTATTAAGCCCGAGGAAAATGTTGTATTATATTTGAGAACAAAAATAAAAATAAAAATAATAAATAAAGGAAAAATGGGAAGTGCCGAGTACATATGTGACATAATTCTTAAGAGGAGATTTTTTACTTTGCTTCCTATACCTCCATCTCCCTTATATTAATACCCCCAAGAACCCCCTTCGAAATAAATATGTAAATTTTTCGGTAGAAAAATGTCCCGGCCGAAGGCCGACTCCTCCTAAATTACAGGCTCGTTTTCGCTCGCCGGGAAGAAATTGACGCCTAAGTGGCACGAAAGGTCTTTAAATTGACAGAAATGAGGGGTAAGGTCTTGAAATCACAAAACTAATGGGGCAAACGTCTTAAAATCTCAAAATTAATAGTTCTAAGCATGAGGGAGATGGGGGTCCAGAATACAACACCGGACGGTGTTCCTCCTGTTGTTCTCAAAAACTGTGCTTCCGTGCTGACTCCCTGCCTAGGCAAACTCTTTCGTCTCTGTCTATCCTCTAACGTCTTCCCTTCATGCTGGAAGTTTGCTCACATTCAACCTGTCCCAAAGAAGGGTGACCGCTCTCAACCCTCCAACTATCGTCCAATTGCTCTTATCTCTTGTCTTTCTAAAGTTTTTGAAACTATTCTTGCTTCCAAATTTCTTAAGCATTTCTCTTCTCATAATCTGCTCTCAGATCGCCAGTATGGCTTCCTTAAGGGTCGCTCTACTGGTGATCTTCTTTCATATCTTACTAACTCTTGGTCATCCTCCTTTCGGGACTTCGGTGAGACTTTTTCTATTGCACTAGACATATCGAAAGCCTTCGATAGAGTCTGGCATAAATCTTTAATTTCTAAACTACCCTCCTTCGGTTTCTATCCCTCCATCTGTGCCTTTGTCTCTAATTTCCTTTCCGGCCGTTCCATAGCCGCGGTTGTGGACGGCCATTGTTCACTTCCTCACTCTATAAACTCCGGTGTTCCTCAGGGCTCTGTCCTATCTCCTATTCTCTTTCTAATTTTTATAAATGATCTCCTTAACTGTACCTTAATTCCCATCCATTCATACGCAGACGACTCAACCTTGCACTACTCCATTAGTTTTTCAGAACGCCCCAGCCAGCAATCCCTCAACGACAAACGTAATGAAGCCATAGAACTCTTAAATTCTGATCTAAATACTATTTCCAATTGGGGCAGAGAAAACCTTGTTAACTTTAATGCTTCCAAAACCCAATTTCTCCATCTATCTACCCGTCAGGATCTCCCAGCGGACTATCCCTTATTCTTCAACAATACAAAAATCAACCCTTCATCTTCTCTCAATATTCTTGGTGTCTCTTTTTCTTCTGCTCTCATTTGGAAGGACCATATTACCAGTCTTGCTAAGGCAGCCTCCCAGAAGCTGGGTGTGCTCAACCGCCTTAGGGGGTTCTTTTCCCCTGTACAGCTTCTTGCTCTGTACAGGGGCATAGTGCGCCCTTGTATTGAGTATTGTTCACATGTGTGGGGAGGTTCCTCTCACACTGCTCTCCTAGACAAAGTTGAAAGGAAGGCCTTTCGTATCATTAACTCCCGTCCACTCACCAACTCTCTGCAATCTCTCTCTCTCCGCCGCAATGTTGCATCTCTCTCGCTATTCTATCGCTACTATAATAATCAGTGTTCCTCAGAGCTATCCCAGTGCATACCACCTCCTTTACGTAGGGCACGTGGTACCCGTCTTGCAACTCAATCCCACCCCTACTCTGTGCAACTCTCCAACCCAAGAGTGAAACGTTACTCTCAAACTTTCTTCTACTCAACAGCTGAGCTCGGGAACTCTCTCCCAGAATCAGTCTTTCCCTCTTCCTATGACTTAAATTGCTTCAAACTCCGTGTGTCCAGGCATTTTGGCTCGAACGTCCCTTGATTTTGGCCCTGTCACTCTTTCAACTATGGGGGAGGCACTCGCTATAGGCAGTTATGCCTTTTGCCTCCCTCAATCACATAGAAAAAAAAAAAAAAAAAAAGTGAAAATATCCCCTTAAAAAAGTTAAATTCAGAAGCAACCACCAGACCAAAGTTCTCGGATATTATTACCTGCAGAAAGTCTCGTGTGAATTTGTATTTACTGATCTTCACAAATATAATTAACCCCTTCTGTACCGCCGACGTCCTTTTAACTTTATTCTGGCTACTATTCGACGATTTTATTCAGTTTTAAAAGGGCCTCTATAAATTAAAAGGTTTCAAACCATCTGGACCAACCTTTTTAACTACCACAGATCCTTCCTCGGCTGCATAATATCGTCTAAGTATAGCTAGAATTAAATATAACACGTCGCTGGTACTCAAAGGGTTAAGGGGAGGTTTTTAGTTGATTCCCTAGACTTCCATCAAGCTTAAAACTACTCCCCCTTGACCCCCTTTCAAGATAAATTTGTACATTTTTCGGTAGAAAACTGTCCCGGCCGAAGGCCGGTTCCCCTTAAAGTACAGGCTCGCTATCGCTCGCCAGGAAAAAATCGACACCTAAATGGCACGAATGGTCTTAAAATTGACAGAAATGGGGCGAGGGTTCTTAAAATCGCCAAACTAATGGGGCAAGCGTCTTTAAATCTCACAAGCAATGGGGCTAAACATGAGGGAGAAAGAGGTTCAGAAAAAAAAATCTCCAGGTGGAAATCTCCCCTTAACCACCATTCTTTGCATTGAGAACATTGTGTGGGCCTACGGAAACGTGCCTTTAATGTCTGATTTACTTTACTACACGTGTGCTATTATTTTATTGTTAAGGGGGAGGTAGTCGCTTTTTCTGGACCAACTTCTCCCTTATATTTAGCATACTAGTTTTGACATTTAAAGATGTTCGGCTCATTACTTTGGCGATTTTAAGACTTTTCGCCCCATTTCTTTGTCAATATGAAGACCTTTATTGCCATTTAGGTGTAGATTTTTTCCTGGCGAACGAAAGCGAGCCTGTAATTTTAGAAGGCATCGGCCTTTGGCCGGGACATTTTTCTACCGAAAAATTTACAAATTTATCTTGAAGGGTGGTCTAGGGGGTGTTTTTCTAAGCTTGATGGAGGTCTAGCGAGGAAACTAAACCATAAATGAATATATTAATATTTATACCTAAAAACAAGCACTAGCCCCTTAAGGGGGGTGACCTGTTTTGGTTCTGTCCTTTTCTATCTCTCTCTGGCTTGTATCCATTTGGCCCCATTCATCATACTGTTTTAAGACGTTTATCCCCATCCAGGTATCAATTTTTTACTGGTGAGCGGTAGCGAGCCAGCATATTTTTTAGTTTTGTTTGACAGCAAGCTAAGTTTGTACATTTTTCGATAGAAAAATTTCTCCGGCGAGCCGGATTTCTTCATATAATGCTGGCTCGCTATCGCTCGCCAGGAAGAAATCGACACCTAGATGGGGATAAACATCTTTATATAGTTGGCTGAATGGGGCCGAATGGATACAAGCCAGAGAAAGAGAGAAAAGGACAGAAATAACAAAAAGCAGGTCAACCCCCTTAAGTCACATTGAAGCAAATGTATTTCTAACTCACTATGTGTTTGGTTATCCGAATGAAGGCTATTACGACACCGCTGACGCCATATACAGTATATCCTGTAGTCTATTCGCTGCAAGTAGGCGACAAATCATGACCTCTAACCTCTGTAACTAAAAAACGGCTAGTGTAATCGAGCTAATATTTCTACCAAATGGGACGAGTCAGTCAAGGAATAGATGTGGAAATTTACAGCCAATTTGTTCTAGCCCTTTTCGAGTTACAGAGGATAAAGCACGGCTTTTGACAATGGATCCTTATGCTTATGATTAGATAATCCCAGTTTTGTTTTGTTCTAGCTATGTACAGACGACTTTATTCAACTTAGGAAGGACCTTGAAGTATTAATAGGTTGTTGACTAGCATAGATAACACTCTAAGTTTGACATGTTCTTCAGAAGGCGAATGAAATTATCATCAACTAAAATATAACACAAATCAGTATCATATGATTGAACGGGTTAAGCTGCTGGGATGTCCAAGAGCTTTCTATAACGAGATTAAGGTCATAGCCTACATACTCCAGCAATACACACACGCGCACGCACACACTCACGCACACAGACACACACACACACACACACACACACACACACACACACACACACACACACACACACACACACACACAAATCCCCCCCCCCCCCTCTATTGACAGCTATTATGCAATGGAAATGAAGGGTTAATTTTGGTGTCCTTGCAATAACACTAATATAATTCACCGTAAAGAAGCCCTGATGTGGCCCCAGCATTAGTGAGAATATCCAACCATTCGTATACATTCAGGAACGAGAAACAAGCCATACAATTGTTAGGGGGAGGTTTTTAGTTTGCTCCTTAGACCTCCATCAATCTAAACATAAATACCCCACCCCAAGACAATAAATCGAGATAAATGTGTACATTTTTCGATAGAAAAATATCCTGGCTGAAGGCCAGTTCCTACCAAATTACAGGCTCGCTATCGCTCGCCAGGACAAAATCGACAGTTTGCCCTCTGACCCCTGACTAGTGCAGACGTCCCCAGTGACCGCTAGTGAACCTGTTTACCCTTAGTGAGGTCCTAGTGAACTTTCTTAGTGATGGCTGTTGTTGATGAGTCTGCTGTCTCCTCCCATACTCTCCAGCTTTGTCTTGCTTTGCAAGAAAGACTGGAGAGTGTGGAGCAGGAGATTCAGTGTCTCAAAGATGAAAATTTGGCCTTGAGACTAGCTATGGCGGAGAAGAAGTGTGAGGCTACCGGAAGTGTTCCCAGGGATCGTGAAGCCCCTTGGAAAGTGGTGTCGACCAGTGCAACGGCCTGCAAGCTGAAAAGGCAGCCACTCAAGACCCACAACAACTTCAGCACCTTGGCTGATGAGAGTGATGGCGAGGAAGTGGCGATCATCGAGGCAGTGAGAGGGGAGGGGGGAAGTCTGCTGCTGTTGCTGCTACAACTCCTGCTACACGCCGACAACGGAAAAAAGCTAAGTTCATTGTCGGTGATTCAATGGTTAGGTACCTTGACGGGGCTACTAACACTCATGTTAGTAAAGTTGTCTGCCTACCTGGAGCCGGAGTCGGGAGGGTGGCAGAGAAGATGGATGGTGTCCTAGAAGTGGGTGGGGAGGACCCCATCATCTTCATCAACGCGGGATCCAATGACATATGGAGATGCAGGACTGAGGAGTTGCTGACCAAGTACCAGGAAATGCTGGAGAGGATCAAGGAGAAGGGTGGATTTCCTGTGGTACACAGTATCCTGCCAAGAAGAGGGGTACGGAAGGAATGGTCCTCCAGGGCTATTGGTGTAAATAGCCGGCTGGAGAAGTATTGCAAGGCAAAGTCAATACCATTCCTAGATAACTGGACCCACTTCTATGGTAAGGATGAACTGTATGCCCAGGATGGAGTACATCTTTCTCGACTAGGAGTTTCGACCTTGGCCAGCTCACTGGACAAGATTGTTGCGGGGTTTCGTTAAAAAAACCTGGGTGTGTAAGTAAAATACTGTCTCCATATGGAGCAGGTACTTCATGTGACAAACCAGTGAGTAAAATAGAAATAATCAGTCAAGATAGTGCGAATATAGTGATGTGTAATAGTAGTATCGATAACACTACACATGTAACTGATAGTAAAGATGAGATTACTGATAGAGTAGAATTTCCGTCTAGAGCTAGTAGTTCAACAGGAAATAATAAGTTAGCTAAAAACAATAGAAAATTAGTTGCAAATAAAAGTAATAGGTTGAGGGTATATTATACAAATTGTAGGAGTTTATGTAACAAAATGAACGAACTTAGAGCACTCGTTAGCACAGAAAATATAGACATAATAGCGCTAACTGAAACGTGGATTAATACAGAATCTAGGCATTTTTTAGCAGAATTTGATATTCCAGGATATAGTTTGTTTAAATATGACCGAACAAGTAGGAGGGGCGGGGGTATAGCAGTGTTTGTCAGGAGTACATTAAAAAGCTGTATTAAATCAGGTATTAGACTAAATAATGATAATGAAAGTGTTTGGGTAGAGGTTAACGAAGGTAGTGAGACCATAGTTATTGGAGTTATATATAGACCGCCTAATATGAGTAGAAATGGCGGAACATCGTTATGGGAGGAAATTAAAATAGCATCAAGGTTTAGCAATGTGTGCATTATGGGGGATTTTAATTTTCCGAACATTGATTGGCAGCACCAAATAGGCGACTCCGATTCAGTAGAGTTTATTGAGGTAGTACAAGATAGTTTTTTATTTCAATTCATAGAAACGCCGACTAGAGGTATTAATATTCTTGATTTAGTTTTCAGTAACAATGAACATATGATAAATGTAGAGATTGGTGACCACCTAGGAAATAGCGATCATAAATCTATTTATTTTAATATACAATGGACAGGGAATGCTAAAGAGAATACGACACTTATCCCAGATTTCAGAAAAGCCGATTATGGTGGGCTAAGAAGTGACTTAAGGGTGGACCCTATTCTTAAGCAATTAAGTCAGGATATGCCAGAGTTAAACTTGCCACCTACATATAACCAGTTTATTGCTTCACTCCACAATGCTCAAAATAAATATATCCCTAAAAGAAAATTTAGATCGCCGCAGAACCAACCAAAATGGATGACTAATAAGCTAATAGATCTTATAGGAAAAAAGAAAGGAATATATAGAAAAATAAAGAAAGGCGAAAATCATCTACATATATACTATCAGACTCTATCAAGACAGGTCAAAAAGGAAATCAGGAAAGCAAAAAGAAATTATGAAATAAGGATAGCCAGTGACTCAAAAAATAACCCTAAAGCTTTTTACCAACTATATAAATCTAAAGTTAGAGATGTAATAGGCCCCCTAAAAACTTCAATAGGAGAAATAACAGAAAATGATTTAGAAATGTGCAGTACATTAAATAGTCAGTTTCTTTCCGTTTTCACTAATGAAAATTTGGCACAGATTCCAGAAGTCAATATGGTATATAGTGATAGTATAGAAAATATGTTAAGTACAGTTAGTATAAGTAGAAATGATGTGCTTAAGGAAATTGACAGACTGAAACCTCAAAAATCGCCTGGTCCTGACGAGGTATATGCTAGAGTATTAAAAGAATGCAGAGATGAGTTAAGTAGCCCATTAGCATTTTTATTTAACAAGTCTTTAGAAACAGGTTTAGTTCCAGAAGCTTGGAAGCTTGCAAATGTAGTTCCGATCTTCAAAAAAGGTGATAAATCGATAGCATCCAATTACCGTCCCATTAGTCTCACATCAATCATAGGAAAGTTGCTAGAGTCTATTATTGCTAGGAAAATTAGAAGCCACTTAGACAAATTTAACTTAATAAATTCTTCTCAGCATGGATTCACTCAGGGACGTTCTTGCCTTACTAATTTGCTTAGCTTTTTCTCAGAGGTATATGAAGCAGTAGATAGTGACAAGTCATATGATATTATATATTTAGATTTCAGTAAAGCTTTCGACAGAGTCCCTCATGAGAGATTGATGAGAAAGGTTGAGGCACATGGAATAGGAGGATCGTTGTTGGGATGGATTAGGTCATGGCTAATTGGTAGGAAACAGAGAGTCAGCATAAATGGTACCAAGTCAGAGTGGGGAGCAGTCAAAAGTGGTGTCCCCCAGGGATCGGTATTAGGTCCCCTGTTGTTTCTTATATACATAAATGACCTAGATTTAGGTATAACTAGTAGGATAAGTAAATTCGCAGACGATACTAAAATGGGGAGATCAATTGATTCAGATAGCGATATAGAGTGCCTCCAAAGGGATCTAGATACCTTACATGAATGGTCAGTAAATTGGCAGATGAAGTTTAACATTGACAAATGCAAGGTATTAAAGATAGGGAAGATGCATACAAATGTTAAATATAAACTAGCTAATTTAGAATTAGAAAATTCAGACTGTGAGAAAGATCTAGGTGTGTTTGTTAGCAATGATTTGAAGCCTAGAAAACAGTGTATAAGCGTTCGTAATAAGGCAAACAGGATTCTCGGGTTCATCTCTAGGAGTGTGAGTAACAGAACTGCTGATGTTATCTTAAAACTTTACTTGTCATTAGTGAGACCCCATATGGATTATGCTGTCCAATTTTGGTGTCCTTATTACAGAATGGACATAGATTCATTGGAGAGAGTACAGCGTAGAATGACAAAAATGATCCATAATATTAGAAATCTTTCGTATGAAGAAAGGTTGAAGAAATTAGGTTTACATTCGTTAGAGAGACGCAGAGTTAGAGGGGATATGATAGAGGTGTTCAAGTGGGTTAGTGGGATTAACAAAGGGGACATGACAAATGTACTAAAGCTCAGTGATAGCGAAATAACTCGTACCAATGGTTTCAAATTAGATAAATTTCGTTTCAGAAAAGATATAGGCAAATATTGGTTTGGTAACAGAGTTGTAGATGGGTGGAATAGACTACCAAGTGCTATAGTGGGGTCTAAAACGGTAGGGAGCTTTAAGATAAAATTGGATAAGCATATGGACGAGAAGGGTTGGGTGTGAAGGGGGATCAGCCGGGTTGGGCCAATCAGCACTCTGCATACCCCCATAATCCTGCGTTAATCTCTAACCGTTTTGGTAAGATGATCCTCAGGGTATTAGAGTGTTGAGCCTATAATTGGGCTTTGTAATTGAACTGGGGTTGTGTGGGACAGGGATCTGCCTTGCTTAGGCCAATCGGCTTTCTGCAGACTTCCATTTTCTTATGTTCTTATGTTCTTATGTTCTTAAATGTCACCAAAGGTCTTAAAATTGATATAAATGGTGCGAAAGGTCTTAAGATTGTCAAACTAATGGGGCGAACGTATGAAAATCTCAAAACAAATGGGGCTAAATAAGAGGGAGAAGGAGGTCCCGAAATAAACCTCGTAAGTGTAAATCTCCCCTTAACTCGAGTAAGTATACCCAGTTCCTGTTGATGGTGGTTTGGGTTGGTTGGGCGCGGGGAGGTATTTTTTTAATTTGCCTTTTGGAGATGTTTTTCCAATCATGCCTTAACCCATTCAGTACCGATGGGTTGTTTTGTTGTCAGCTTAGGAAGGACGTCTACCCACTAAAAGGTTACATACTATCTCAATGAATCCTTCTAGTGCCCATATATCTTTCCTAAACTTCATAAATCGTCTCAATGTAGCTGAAACCATTAACAAAGAGATCACCGGTATTGAAAGGGTTATATTACCTATCTTTCTATATCTATTTGATATTTTCCAAACCATCGAGGATTGCTGAAGGACTTATATTTCAAGTGTTCAGATACTTATAAGTTTTTGTTATCCTCTCCGTGATTTTTGTATTGGTTAAATTGCAGTGGTTAATTTATCTAATTGACCACTTGCGAGTTTTGGGCTATAAGGAAGTTAAAGCCGTAAACATCGATAATAAACAGAAACCCATAAATAATCTAGGTTTCTGATGGATAGAAAGTATGCTGAATTTGATTGTACGTATTTAGGGAAATGCACTATAACCATTATTATAGCTGTCAATTCTGCTAAATATCGATGTATATAGCTTCTGCTTTCTTATAGCTCGACATTCGCAAATGGTCAATTAGTCATTTGAGTTATAGAAAATGACATTATCTTAATTCTATTCTATATATATATATATATATATATATATATATATATATATATATATACGGTATATATATAATACATATATATATATTATATATATATATATTTTTTGTTGTTGTATACATAACATCATAGAAAGGAGACACTGCACCCATTTTAAGGTAATTGTTTAGTGTATGGCCTCCTAAAGAAAGTGGATTTTTGAGCACAGACTAAACCAAAAGTTCACTAACTGTATTTACATAGCTGGTCATTAACCTAACCTAACCTAACCTGGGCATCCTGGGGGCTGCCGCCCCCAGACCCCCACTGGTCTTGGGTTGAAAAGTGATTAAAAACACATATCTCTTACCTCATTATTCAAAGTTTTGTATTTGGGTTAATATACACTTCCCATGTCATTTTATCAGTTCTATTGCTTCTATATATCATATAATACACCATAGAATACGTTTTTAATAACTAGAAAAAGAGGCCTTCGATTAAACAATTACGCATTTTAATTCTACTATATATATATTTTAATTCTACTATATATATATATTTTAATTCTACTATATATATATATTAATTCTACTATATATATATATTTTAATTCTACTATATATATATTTAATTCTACTATGTTATATTATATATATTTTAATTCTACTATATATATATATTAATTCTACTATATATATATATTTTAATTCTACTATATATATATTTTAATTCTACTATATATATATATATTAATTCTACTATATATATATATTTTAATTCTACTATATATATATTTTAATTCTACTATATATATTTTAATTCTACAATATATATATATTAATTCTACTATATATATATTTTATTTCTACTATACATATATTTTAATTCTACTATATATATATATATATATATATTAATTCTACTATATATATATTTTAATTCTACTATATATATATTTTAATTCTACTATATATATTTTAATTCTACAATATATATATATTAATTCTACTATATATATATATTTTATTTCTACTATATATATATTTTAATTCTACTATATATATATATATATATATATATATTAATTCTACTATATATATTTTTAATTCTACAATATATATATAATTCTACTATATATATATTTTATTTCTACTATTATATATTTAATTCTACTATATATATATATATATATATATATTAATTCTACTATATATATATTTTAATTCTACTATATATATATTTTAATTCTACTATATATATATATTTTAGGTAATTGTTTAGTTTATGTCCTCCTCCTAAAGAAAATGGATTTTAGAGCACTGACTAAACCAAATGTTCACTACTGTATTTACATAGCTGGTCATTAAATTAACCTAACCTAACCTAACCTAAGGTAACCTGGGCATCCTGGGAGCTGCTGCCCCCAGACCCCCGCTGGTCTTGGGTTGAAAAGTGATAAAAAACACATATCTCTTACCTCATTATTCAAAGTTTTGTATTTGGTTTAATATCCACTTCCCAGGTCATTTGAACAGTTCTATTGCTACTATATATCATATAATACACCATAGAATACGTTTTTAATAACTAGAAAAAGAGGACATAAACTAAACAATTACGATATTTTAATTCTACTATATATATATTTTATTTCATTTAATTTGTATTTCAATGTATAAGATCATAGACAGAAAGAGAAACTGTATGGGCGACTATAACTTTTCCTCCCACGGCCTCGTGGCGCAACGGATAACGCGTCTGACTACGGATCAGAAGATTCCAGGTTCGAATCCTGGCGAGGTCGGAACACACCATTTTTAGATGTTCGATTTAAGTTTTATTTTGATGCATAAACGTGATATTAATATAGAATTTAGAAGCCAATATACATCTGACAGATATGAATGACCGTCATTAATTACAAAGCTAATTACTAAAATATTATTGTAGTAAATTGGGGAATATATGATAATTATATTTGAACCTCGAATTTTGTTAATTATATCGTTCGTATTTATATCAATAATTAACCCTTCCACTAACGGTGACACCCTTTTCATTATATTCGAGAAATTATTTGACGATGTTATTCAGTATTAAAAAGGCCTCCAGGAATTAACAGGCTTCGAACTATCTCACTTAACCATTTTTAGTAACACAGATCCTTCGTAAACTGCACAAAATCGTCTAAACGTAGCAAGAATCAAATTAAAAGTACGTCAACGGTACAGAAGGGGTTAATGTAACACTCTTAGAGTAGGAAAGGTACTTCTGTACCGATGCCGTCCTTTTAGATTTGTTCTGGCTACTTATTCGACGATTTCATTCAGCTTTAAAAGGGCCTCCAGCAATTAACAGGCTTCGAACTATCTCTCTTAACCCTTTTTACAACCACAGATCCTTTTTAAGCTACACAAAATCGTCTAATTATAGCTAGAATAAAAGGATAAAGACGTTGCGGTACAGAAAGGGTTAACGATGATATACGTAACCATATTTACATACTGCGTATATATATGTTTTCCTGAATCAAGCTACCCTCGGAGAAGCAATTTGAAAATAATTAACACCAATAACACCCCAAATGAAACTAATGAAAGCATGTGATTCTCCCAGGAATCGAACCTAGAATATCACATACAGAACTTACATGCTCTAACCATTACACCATCAAGACAGTAGATTCAATTCATGCACTTTGCCATGATTGTACAGTCGCGCTAATAAGTCATGTCTCGGCACCAAGTATGTTTTTTATCAATAATTGGTATCAGCAATATCTAAGCTTAATTTCTTCATATTGAGTGAAATAAACAAACATGTCCCTACACTTACCCACCCTACTTAACATCTGACACACATTAATACAGCACAGAGCGAGCCAAACGTAATGACAGCTGGGACATGACTTATTAGCGGGACCGTACCACAAGCTCTTTGAGATACTAACTATGCCATGTAATTTCTTGTAACCTTTCCCCCTTTCCCTTCTTGAACGCGGAACCTCTCTCTTATCAGGTGAAACTTAATAATTGACTCCCTCCTCCTTATCTCCCCTCCAGACCACACCAAGATAACGCACCACGAGGTAGAAACAAAAAACGCGAAAAGGGAGGGATAAGAAAAACCGAGGATGATAAGGGAGGGTGGAGAGAGAGAGAGAGAGAGAGAGAGAGAGAGAGAGAGAGAGAGAGAGAGAGAGAGAGAGAGAGAGAGAGAGAGAGAGAGAGAGAGAGAGAGAGAGAGAGAGAGAGAGAGAGAGAGAGAGAGAGAGATCAAAGGAAATCAAGCGAAATCAAGCAACAGTGACCCTTCTAGGCTGCTTGTCCTCCAAAACACTGAGGATCAAGTGTCCAAACAGTGGTTTAGAGTGGGTAAGGGAACATTGGAAAGGGAACTACTGCCCTGGAACTAATGTCCGTGGCAGGATTAGGAAGTTAGTAGGGGACAGATGGGTTAGTAACTGAGGGGGGGATAAAACAAAGTTATTCATTTACAAACGCAGTCAGTCGCTGGTTTGATGCGAGATATTTGTCTAAGAGGAGTTTAAATGAATCAACGGTGCTGCAGTCTATAACGTCTCGGGGAAGCCCATTCCACAAGTTGACAACTCGATTGAAGAAGAAATTCTTTGATTCGTGTAAGTTAATAGATTTACCAATATTTTGAAACCGTTTCCCCGCGTGTAATTAGATTGGTCGATAGTGAAGTACTTACTACAGTTCATATTATCGATGCCTTTGATGATTTTGAACACTTGAATTAAGTCACCTCTTAATCTGCGCTGGGTTAATAATAATAATAATAATAATAATATTTATTCAGTTAGCAATTTACAGATTTGGTACCACATAGTTTGTTACAAATATGACATGTACCAGCCTTGCATAATTCCAACTAAGGATAGCCCAATAAGGCCGTTAGGCGTATTTCCATTGGGGTCCTTGTGGGATTAGGTTAGCTGGGGAAAAATGGGGAGGATAAAGAAATAGATACTTTAGAGAAAGTATTTCTAGGGGGTTATTTTAAGATACCTTACATCCTGTAGTAAATATCAGTAATCCGTAATCAGTAATCATTTCAGTTTGGTTTGTCTATCTCTTATGTCGCATTTAGTAGTAGACATAAGCTTGGTGCTCCCTTCTCGCAGCTGTCCGGTTCAGGTGTTCCTTCAGGCTACGTCTGAAGGAATACAGTGTTCTCTTTTCACGGACTGACTGGGGTAGGTCGTTCCAGTCTTTGATGGCGGTGAAGAAGAATGTTTGCTTACCCTGTCCTTGGATTCTCGGGACCTTAAAATTAAACATCCTGTTTCTTGTATTATGTCCACTCCTCTCATTTGCTTTAACAAAATCATTCTTTAGGTACTCTGGAGCTCTGTCATAGAAAATTTTGAAGGCATTAGTGAGCCTGATTTGTTTGGCCCTGTCAGCGACATTGAGCATACCTAGTGACTGAAGTTGTTCCTGGCCAACATGTGATCTGGGTCCTAGGTTCAGCATGAACCTAACCATTTTATTTTGAGTGACCTGAAGTTTGTGCTGTGCTGATTTAGATGACACAGAATAGTCAAAATGACATTGAACAAGCGCTTGGCAGAGGGTCTTTTTGGTCGCCGCGGGCAAGCATCCCACCTGTCTATACAGGTATTTTATACGTGCTCTACACTTACTCAGGATAGACTCCAAAATTGTTTCACCTGACAAACTCGCGTCCAGTTTTAGTCCGAGATATTTAACTTGTGACACTGTTGTTATAGGAATATCATTACAGTTGACCGAGAAGCCCACAATGTCTTTCAGTTTGCGTTTTGTTCCACATAAGATGGCTTCCGTCTTGCCCAGGTGAAGAGATAGTCTATTGTCCACTAGCCATTCACTACATGATTCTAGTTCTTTGGAAAGTGAAGCGGCAATACTTATTGGGTCTTTTCCTGAAACCAGGAGCACGCTGTCGTCTGCATACAGTAATAATTTACATGAGACGCTCAGTTCCATGTCGTTCACATAACAGAGAAAGAGTAAGGGACCAAGGATGCTTCCCTGCGGGACCCCACAGTTAATTGGCATAGGATCAGATATATTATCGTCAATTTTGACTCTTTGGGTTCTACCACTAAGATAAGATTTAAACCAGTTCACAGATCCTATGCCCATTGCTTGTAGTGTATTACATAGGATATCATGGTCTACTGTGTCAAACGCCTTTTGTAGATCAAGAAGAACCATACCGGTGTAGTTACCTTTAGACATTTCTTTACGAATGTGATCCGTTAAGTGGATGAGACAGGAGTCTGTCGAGTACATGCATCTGAAACCTGATTGAAACTTATAGAATAGATCATTTTGTTTGAGGTAGTGTTCAATTTGGGTGTATACCGCTCTTTCAAGGATTTTAGATACAATACATAATATACTAACTGTTCTGTAGTTACCAACTTCTAGTTTATTTCCTTTCTTGAATAGAGGGGTTACAATAGCTTCCTTCAGTTCAGCAGGTACAGTATTGGTGTTAATTGACAAGTTGATGATGTGGGTTAGGGGGCCTGCTATACCAATGACTCCATCTCGTAGAAATTTGGCAGGAATTTTGTCTGGTCCTGTGCTTTTATGTACATTTAGGTTAGACAGCTCGTCAAAAGTGTATTTTGGTGTAACATTTTGCAATCCAAATGTGTTTGGGTGTATGTTTTTATCTCTGTAGAAATTTCGAAAGGTGGCCGTTGTTGTTGTGTATTTATTGAGAGGTTGAGGTAGGTTCTGTGCAAGTGTGTTTGCTATGGAGGTGAAGAAGGAGTTGAAGTAGGTTGAAATTTGTCGTTTATCGTGGCAAATCTGATCATTAATGGTGAGAGCAATATTAGTGTTAGACGAATCCCTTGTCTTGTTGCTGTAGCCTGTTGTTTTTAGGTGCCTCCATAGTTTCTTTGGGTTATTCTGATATTCCTCTGCCTTATTGTGAAAATAATTAGTTTTCGCTGATTTTATTTTCCTACTTAGTTTATTCCTGGCCCTGTTGAACTCATGTTTCAGACCTTGATCCTGTCTATGTTTCGCTAGCCTTTTTAACAGATTGTCTCTGTGTTCCAGATGGTCTAGTATGTCATTGTTGATCCATGGGTCTGACCTTGCTTTAATTCGTATGTCTTTCAGAGGAGCTATTTCGTCTAGAATGTTTGTGATGATGGTTCTGAAGCCAACCCATGCGTCATTAACGTTTGTACTTCCAAACACTGGAGACCAGTCTGTATTCCATAAAATGTCCAGAAATGTTTCTTTATTGTAGTTTCTGAGTGACCTTGTTTTGATAATCTTGTGATTCTCTAGGGTAATTTTTGTGGTTTTTCGTGTGCAATATGTGACGAAGTGATCACTTATCCCAGTCTGTATAACCCCTGATTGGGATATTTTGTCCTCTCTGTTACAGTTTATGTGGTCTATTATTGTGGCAGTGTTCTCAGAGATACGTGTGGGGGTTGTGATGAGTTGTTTGTGATTGTGCATTGTCAGTATATGCCTATATTCTCGTACAAGCCTATCATTTCGTTGTTTGTAACATAGGTTAAAATCCCCTAGTATGATGGATTAATTCCGAGGGTCTAGCGATGACAACGTTCGTTCAAATTTGGTCAAGAATTGTGTGTCGTCTGGTGGCCTATAGCATAACCCCATTGTGATGGGTCTTGTCCTCGGCAGGTGTAGATCGATCCACAGAGCTTCGTGATTTTCTACATGGAGGTCGGTCCTGGTTGTGTGTGTGAGGTTGTTTTTTACATACAGACATACTCTTCCCCCATGCCTATTGCGATCATTCCTAACCATATTGAAACCTTGAATGGTTAAAGGAAATAGATTTAATTCTCTAAGACGCTCTTCGTATGGTTTGTTCTTTAGGCTAGGTATCATTTTGGTAACTCTACGTTGAACTCGTTCTAGCTTGTTTATATCTTTTTGGTAATAAGGGCACCAGGATTGAACGCAGTATTCCAGAAGAGGGCGGACTAAGGAATTATAAAGGGTTAGGATAACTTCTTTGGATTTATGCTCAAATGACCTGCCTATAAAGCCAATTATTTTATTTGCCTTCTTAACAACTTCTGAACATTGTTGATTCGGTTTTAGGTTACTCGATATTGTTACTCCCAGATCGGTTTCTCTGTTTACATTCTTAAGCTGAGTGCCATTCATTGAATAGTTTGCTTTCTCATTTAGGTATCCGATATGTAGTACTTTACATTTATCCGCATTGAAACTCATTTGCCAAATTTGGGCCCAACATGACAATTTATCTAGATTGTGTTGCATATCGTCAACTTGTTCTTTTGAGAGTATGCTATTTGCAATTTTTGTATCGTCAGCAAATTTTGAGATTGTACAGGTGAGACCCTCATCTATGTCGTTGATGTAAATTAGAAAGATAATTGGTCCTAGTACCGATCCCTGGGGTACCCCGCTACTTACATTGGTCCATTTAGATGCCTTACCGTTTATGACTACTCTTTGCTTTCTGTCGCTGAGCCAATTTTCTATCCATTTCAACACACCGTCTTGTATTCCATGCGCTTTTAGTTTTAGCAGTAAACATTTGTGGGGAACTTTGTCAAAGGCTTTTTGAAAATCAAGGTATATAATATCTACAGCTTTACTCTCATCGTAGAGGTTGAGGATATCGTGGAAGAAGTCTAAGAGGTTTGTTAAACAGGAACGTTTCTTACGAAAGCCGTGTTGAGTATCTTTAAGTAAGTTATTTCCGTCTAAGTGATTTACGAGTCTGTCTCTTATGACCGTTTCTAGCATTTTACATACAATTGAGGTTAAGCTAATTGGACGATAGTTACTGGGTAGGGATTTGCTGCCTTTTTTTAATATCGGTGTTACGTTGGCTAGCTTCCACTGATCAGGCATAGTCCCAGACTGCAAGGATTCATTGAATAGCAATGTCAGTGGTTTGGAGAGCTCATTCTTAGCTTCCTTTAGAACTCTAGGCGAGATTGTATCAGGTCCAGGCGTTTTATTTACCTTGAGTTTATCTAAACAATTCAATACTTCTCTCTCTGTAACGGTGATATTGCTTAGAACATCTGAATTATCAATCTGAATCGGCGATGGTGTAGGGATATCACTGAGGTCTTCGGTTGTAAAAACTGATGCAAAGAAAGTATTGAGGGCATTACTCATTTGTACTTCGTCTTTGGTGTATTCTCCATTTTCATCGACTAACGGTCCAACAGTTGAAGTAACTACTTTTTTCTTTCTGATATAACTATAGAATTCTTTCGGGTTTGTTTTACTTTGATTCGCAACATGTAACTCCAGGGTCTTTTTACTTTGCTTAATTAACTTTTGGCTTTGCGTCGTAGCTCTACAAATTTCACCCGTTCTTCGTCATTTTGTGAGGATTTTAATCTATCATTAGCAAATTTTTTAGCAAGCAGACAGTCTGAAATATCTTTATTCCACCATTTGGGCTTATCATTATGGCCTGGACGCCGTATTTTCGATGGTATGCAGTCTTGCACTGCCTTAAGGTAAGTGGTTGTGAAACACTCCCAAGATGTATTTATGTCGTTATTGTTAGTCAGAAAGCTCCAGTCAGTTTCTTTAAGCTTTGATTTAAGTTTATGAAAATTTGCTTTCTTGAAATTAGGGACTTTCTCAATGCTGCTATTTGATTTGTTACTAGTAAACTTTAAAGTGAAAGTTATCGTACGATGGTCGCTGTTACTGAATTCATCACCAACATTCAAATTCTCTATTAATTCTTCTTTTGTTGCGAGTACAAGGTCAAGCACATTATTACCACGGGTCGGAGATTGTACAAATTGAAAAATTGAACTCTCTTGCAAGTTAGCATAGAGGTCGTGTCCAGAGTGTGAAGTAAGAATATCGCCCCATTTAGTCACGGGTAAGTTGAAATCGCCAAGAATTACGGTATCTTGTATGTTAGTTATTTCTGCAATTTGTTCATAAATTTCACTGTCAGTTTGCACTGATTGAGCTGGGGGTCTGTATAATAAAGCTAGTGTTATTTTAGTTCCTCGTTTATTATTTAATAGTACGTAAGATATGTCTATATTCGCAATTTGAGGTTTTGACATTAAGACGGGATTAAGACTTTCCTTTATAAAAAACAGAACAACTCCTCCATTTCTATTGATCCAAATTTTCTCAAACATTGTATAACCAGGAAGCGTATATTCGGCTAAAATGTCTCTGTCTTCCGTATTTAACCACGATTCTGTAATGCCGATTATATCATAATGTTCTGTAAACACGATTTCCTCTAGATCTGAACATTTATTGCGTATGCTACGAGCATTTACATAAAACACCTTAAGAGTATTAGAGTTGGATGTTACTGAATGTGCATTGTCTGAATTTTCAGTTCGTATTTGACTTACACTACCCCCGGATACCCCGGGTTGACCCCGTTTTTTGAACGGAAATCTTTGACTGCATCGTTCAGCAGACGACCAAGACATGCAGCTCGTACTTCATTGAGATGTACACCATCTCCTGAAAACAAAGATTTATCATAGTAAAAATGATCCCACGTGTCGACAAAGCCGATGTCCTCCTCCCTGCAGAGTTTGGCTAGTCGGCGATTTGTACTGGTAGCTATGTTGTAGAATCGGTTTTCTACATCAATCTGGGGAACAATTCCTGAAATTAAGATTCTATTAGATTTTTCCTTGAAGGGCCTGATCAGCCACCGGTACTTGCAAAGTAATTCCTCTGACCGCGTCCGTTGGACATCGTTAGATCCAACGTGGATGACGTACGTAGTGCTTGCGGGGGCGAGCCTGGAAACCTCGTCCACAGCCACAACAATGTCGTCCACGCCGCCACCTGGGATACAGAATCGCTTTCTGGTCCTGGGTGCCCTGGCGCAGAACTCGGTTAATTGGCCACGGACCATGGAGTCGCCCACAAGCCGAACTTCTTCAGTTTCCTCTTCCTCGTCAATAGCAAGAATTTTGAAGCGGTTTTGGCATGTTGTCGGGATGACCTTCCTGGTACTGGTACTGGGATGCACATTGTTTCTCACTAACTGAAAGTTGTCCTGGGGGGGAGTGAGAGTAGAGTCATTATTATTTTCTGCAACATCTAAGGTAGCTGCTGGTGTGGGTACCGGTACCGGTACTGTATGCACTGGAATGGCGGTTGACATCGTAGTGGTTTCTTGGGCCGAGGGCACTCCTACGTTGAGTGTGGCAAATTCTTGAAGGGATTCAAGCTTCGTAGTCAGGGCATCGATCTTGCGGTGAGCTGCATTCAATTCATCCGCAATCTTCTCTCGGAGCTGGCAAAATCTACAAATTTGGACATCAGTATCAACAAACATGGTAGGGCCAAATTTACCGGAACAACTCGTGCAGGATCGTTGCGGCGCCATGACGATATAATCACAATATGCCTGAAAATCGCACAAATTTATGTTAGCAAAATGGTACAATTAAAGCCTGAAAATCACAAAACATTTATGTTAGCAATGTGATACAATTAATTCCTGAAAATCACACAAAATTTTGTTAGCAATATGATAAAATTAATATGCCTGTAAATCACAAACAATATGTTAGCAATAGAACACAATTTATGCCTGAAAATAAAAAAAAAATTGATGTTAGCAGTATGACACAGTTAAAGCCTGAAAATCACAAATGGACTAGAAATTTGTTACAAAATTTACTGGAAAAAAACAAAAAGTGGGAGAGGGTTAATGTAGCCTAGTGAGAAAACTGGAAACAGTATACAGTACAGTAACAACAAGTATTTGTTAGCAATATGGTACAATTAATGCCTGTAAATCACAAAAAGAATATGTTAATCACAAAAAGAATATTATGCCTGTAAATTACAAAAAAATATGTTAGCAAAAGAACACAATTTATGCCTGAAAATTAAAAAAAAAATTGATGTTAGCAGTATGACACAGTTAAAGCCTGAAAGCCTAAAGAGTGAGTGAGTGGGAGGGGATGCAGAAGTGACGTTGAGTAAAATAGTTTATACAGTCTCCCAGCAAGCGGCATCGTGCCGTGAACTGTCAGGCAGTGGTTGCATCCGGGCTACATGGAATAATTGGTATCTCAAAGACATTGCGGTCCATTCCGGGAAGATAATTAAATTGGAAAGAGAGATAGACTTTGAATTGCACTACACTCATTGCAAAGTGTACACAATACTATCTACTATCTTCTTTAATACATATGCTACTGAAGAATTATTTACAACTTGAGAAGGAAGCTAGGTCCAGGTACAAGAGGTCGTATATGTGAAAATATGTACAAATATACTATTGTTGAACCTCTTAAGCTCTAGTTCCTGCCGTGACTGCGTTTTGTGTTCGTAAAAAGTTTAAGTATTTTGTTATAATCCACGTTGTCACAGCCATTAAGGAGGATAGACTTATTTATTTGCTTATTTATTGATGTTTATATATAATTTTTAGTTTCCTTCCTAGACCTCCGTCAACCTTAAAAAAAAAAACACCACCAAGACCCCCTTCAAGATACATTTGTAAATTTTTCGATATATAAATATCCCGGCCGAAGGCTGGATGCTCTTAAATTACAGGCTCGTTATCGCTCGCCAGGAAAAAAACGACACCCTAGACTCCATGAAGGGTCAAGAAATTTACAACGAAATCGGGTGAAAAATCTTAAAATCGCCAAACTAATGGTCCGAATGTCTTGAAATCTCAAAGCTAAAGGGGCTGAACATGAAGGAGAAGGGGTGCTAGATAAAACCGACATTCCCCCCTTTAGGATTTCGAAGATTTCAATTAGGCCTAGCTGACTTCTAAGTCTACGCGTTTCCAACGAAAAGATACGAAAAAATCTCACCTATCAACTCTCGACCATCTCATATCTGCATTGAAACTGCCTCTAAATATGCCCTAATCATTTCCCAATAGTGAATAGTCTGATCGGGGATAGGCTTGGCAGATTTGCATCACCTTGCATTTCTTCAAGTTATTCATAATCTTATATACATACCGGTAGCATATTATTATTGCTTTATAATTTTAATCATACCCAAATGTATGTATTACTTTATAGTGGTGTTATAGTTATTATTTACATTATTTTTGTAATTATATTTTTCATTACAATTACATTATAATGCTTGTATAATTTAAAACATGCGTATGTATTAGTGGAAAGAGGGGATTACGAGAAATGATATTTAATAGATATGATTCCTATGCTCTATTGAAAACACCGTCTACAAAGGGACACAAAAGGCTCAGCTGTTATACTCCATGATTCCATTGTTGGCATATTAGAGCTCGTATCATCAACGTACACAATATATATCCACAACAGACTGATCCGTAGATATACTGTATATAGGTCTATTATATTATTGGTCCGTAGATATATATAGGTCTATTATATTATTGGTCCGTAGATATATATAGGTCTATTATATTATTGGTCCGTAGATATATATAGGTCTATTATATTATTGGTCCGTAGATATATATAGGTCTATTATATTATTGGTCCGTAGATATATATAGGTCTATTATATTATTGGTCCGTAGATATATATAGGTCTTATTATATTATTGGTCAGTAGATATATATAGGTCTATTATATTATTGGTCCGTAGATATATATATATATAGGTCTATTATATTATTGGTCCGTAGATATATAAAGGTCTATTTTATTGGTCCGTAGATATATACAGGTCTATTTGTATATCTCTCTGCCCACCTCGCTTTTTTTCTCTTTCTCTCCCTCTCTCTTTGGCTTGTATCCATTCGGCCCCATTCAGCCTACTGTTTGAAGATGTTTACCCCCATCCAGGTGTCAATATTTTCCTGGCGAGTGGTAGCGAGTCAGCATATATATACCGGGTATTTTTGTTTTGACAGCAAGCTAAATTTGTAAATTTTTCGATTGAAAAATTTCTCCGGCGAACCCGGATTTCTCTATACAATACTGGCTCGCTATCGCTCGCCAGGAAGAAATCGACACCTGGATGGGGATAAACGTCTTAAAACAGTTTGCTGAATGGGGCCAAATGGATACAAGCCAGGGAAAGAGAGAAAAGGAGAGAAAGATAAAACAAAAGCCGGTGACCCCCCTTAAAATATCTGTTTTCGTGTAATCGTAACAAGGGAAACAGTATAAAGGCACTCTACTGATCTGAGGCCGGTATCACATTATAAAGGCACTCTACTGATCTGAGGCCGGTATCACATTATAAAGGCACTCTACTGATCTGAGGCCGGTATCACATTATAAAGGCACTCTACTGATCTGAGGCCGGTATCACACTATAAAGGCACTCTACTGATCTGAGGCCGGTATCACATTATATAGGCACTCTACTGATCTGAGGCCGGTATCACATTATAAAGGCACTCTACTGATCTGAGGCCGGTATCACATAAGCGCGGGTTGTTTCCTTATACCGCCAACACTGGTCTGTCAGTTTATGAGATAGACTTTTTAAAGAACTGTGTCATATAAACTAACCCATCTCCCCTTAAGTCAACCTCCCAATACCAGTGTAAAATATTCCAGAAATTAGGCCAGAAAAAAATGCTAACCATCAAAAATGTAATAATAGAGTAAAGCTCTCGTGTGATTTCCCCCCTCTCTCATCAGGTTTATCACAATTATATATATATATATATATATATATATATATATATATATATATATATATATATATATATATATATACAGTATATATATAGGCGAGTATACAAGTGATAACAAGGGCATAATTATAACCGGTTTAGAACCATATTATGTAAGCACTTTATTTCCATAAACCGGTACCTGTTTTCTAATCCATGCAGCATACATTCATTTTTGTCTGGTTTGATATTGGCTTATAGTATACGATTTTATGGAGCTTAAAAAACAAAATATCGTTGAATAATAAAGTTAACCATTTGATTTTATCCCTCTAACTCCCACATATAGTTTTTTAAAGCTGAATATAATCGTCTAAAGACACTCACAATAGTATTAAGAAAGACATCACCGTATACTGAAAGGGTTAGGGAATTAATAACAAAAATATCAAAATAAATTTTAATATAAAGCTAGAATGGCATGCCTTTAATGTTAAGTATTCGTCCGGTATTGGATATGCCACACCATTCCGGCATGTTAACCCTTTCAGTACGATGACTATTGGTATCCTGGCTAACATTAGACGATATTCAGTTTAGTAAATATGGGAATGTGTTTAAAATTACCTCGAACATCTTAAGGAATACCCTGGTTTCTTGTACTATGTTTATTACTAGACCAACGTAATAGCTACTTCAGTCAGATGACGACAGCTTGTACATTATTATATGTACCTCCAGGCGATTTTATTCAACCTAGGAAAGACATGTCAGAGTTCGAGGCTTGATTGAAATAGTCCCTAACCCTTCGATTTTAGAGGTTCTTCCAAAGTTAAATAAAGTCACTCGGCAGTAGCCATAGCAAAGTAAAGAAATCATTTTCAGACAGAAAGGTTTAAGGGGAGATGATCGTTTTTCTGGTCTCCCTTCTCCCTCATGTTTAGCCCCAATAGTTTTGAGATTTAAAGACGTTCGTTCCATTGGTTTGGCCATTTTAATTTAAGACCTTTCTCCCAATTTCTTTGACAATATTAAGACTTTTCGTGTCATTTAGATGTCGATTTTTTCCTGGCGAGCGATAGCGAGACTGTAATTTAAGAGGAACCAGCCTTCGGCCGGGGCAATTTTTCTATCAAAAAATTTACAAATTTATCTTGAAGGAGGGTCGGGGATTTTTGTTTTGTTTAAGCTTGATGGAGGTCTAGGGAGAAAACTAAAAAAAATAAAAAAATACAAAAATATATAAATGGTGAAATAAATAGGCCTACACACATACCCGCTTAAGAAAACGGCCTTCTGTCAAAATAAACAAAGAATATCACCAAATGCTGTGTTTACGTTCAGCTATGTTCTGATATCCAAGGCCTGTCTATTGTACATCCGGCCCAATAAGCAAAGAGGGGCGAGAATTGGGTACAGTCACTAGAGTCGTGGTTTACTTCTATGATTTTGGCTTTGGTTATGTCTTCAGTAAAATTAAATATATGTGTATAATATCGAAGCACACATGGACAGAACATATATTTTCAAGATTTGTTCAGTTTGGTTGAGGAGTATAATATTAATGTATTCATTTGGATACTTATTTTAAGAGGGGACATTTGAAGTTGAAATAGTGAACACTGGACCCTACTTTTGACCGTAACTGCCCTTGCGTTTCGGCGTACTGGTATCCTTTGCTGGACATACACTGGAGAAGACTTAAATGGTAGTATTATTAAACAATTATTTCCATTCGTGCCAATGTTAATGGACGAAATAAGTTGAAAAATAACAGTACTCTTATAGGCTAAGTGGAAATGCTAATCAATCTAATCTTTATAGACAACGCTCATGCCCACAATATTCGTTCGGTATCAGGCTCTGCGAAGGGAAAGAATTGTTTCAGATTACCACCCTAAACATTCTCGCAGTCTACATCCCTTGGCAGTCACGGTTGTACTTTTAACGTGTGGAAATGGTGCTACCTATCCTATATTGACCAGATGCCATTCTCTCTCTCTCTCTCTCTCACACACACACAGAGTGTATTTCTATATTTATAAGTGTTTTACAGTTTGTTAATATTATTATTTTAGTCACAGGAAACTCTACCACGATCTATAATATATACCGGTATATATATATATTGATACTCTCAATTTTTCGTATAGTTTTTCTGGTATTTTCAGGAAGTTGGTAAAGGAGGTTTACAAATGGTTCCGACGTTTCAATGGGCGCAGCCATCATTATCAAGGAGAAGTGAAGTTAGAAGGTGATAAGTCGAGTTTATATAGGCGATACAAGATCAAGAAAGGGATTATTGTGTGCTAGCTGCACGCTGGTTGGCTAACCTAAGACTAGCTCTGGTAGGCTGGCCGGACGCAGGAGTTCTGCATCGTTCATCTGCGTGTGTGGAGGGGGCATTCCTGGGGGCATCATGGGGGGCCTCGCTGTGGAAGGGCGTGCCGAGGGTAGGATCTGGCTGTATTCCGCTTGTGTGTTTAAAGTAGGTTGGTATGTTTGTATATATATATAGCGGAATACAGCCAGATCCTACCCTCGGCACGCCCTTCCACAGCGAGGCCCCCCATGATGCCCCCAGGAATGCCCCCTCCACACACGCAGATGAACGACCTTTCATAACATTAAAATTGAACCAGGCCCCATCACATCCTCGGACCATCTACCAATAATAATCACTATAACTGCACATGCCATAAGTGAACCTACTCCTTCTAGATTCATTTACAGACAGGCGAACTGGGAGAAATTTACAGAAACCGTCCACAACAACCTATCACAAGATGAAAATTATGATGAATTTGAGGGTGCCGAAATGGTAGATGCAAAGCTTGACAATTGGTATAAAGTAGTAGAGAAAGGATTCAACGATTCAATTCCTAAGTCCAAAAACAGAATAGTTAAGAAAACCCTAATCACAAGAGAGATACATATATTACAAATTAGATTTAAAGCATTGTATAACTACAGCGAAAGACATGGATGGAACCTAGCATCATATAGGATCTACAGAAGAATCCAACAACAGATAATAGAGCAATGTAGAATTAACAACAACACCCTTCTTCGTAAAAGAGCACAATTCTTAATAGATAACCATCACGACCCAAAAAAAATTCTGGAATAATATCAAACAGATGAAAGGGACAGCTAATGAGCTACCCTCCTACATCGTTGATAACAACAATAATACAAAAATTTATGATAACAAAACCAAGGAAGCAGTGTTCAGGAGAATATGGGAGAGGAACTTTAGGATCAGTGAGGAGGAGAATGAGGAATTCGATGAGGAAAATGAAGAACTAGTCAGACGATTCTTAGAACCAAACATGCACAGGACGCTTCCATTTCTTCACCCCGACATGAGAAGACTCTCGGGAGACAACCCAGTCACATGAAGAGTCACCTTAAATGAGATAAAAGAATTCATCAAAAACATGAAAGGTACCGCCCCTGGTGAGAGTGGAATTAACAAGGATACCCTCACCAACCTCCCAGAATCAGCATTAATATACCTTATTGACATATTTAACCTCACATTATCCATGGGATATTTCCCAGATAGGTTCAAATCTGGAATACTAACACTTATCCCCAAAGGTAATAAGTCCCCTCTGAATCCTGAAAACTACAGACCTATCACCCTACTCGAAGTTCCCGGAAAGCTGCTGGAGAGAGCCATTAACAAAAGACTGAATCATCACCTAGAAGTCAACAATATCTTACCCAACAATTTTCACGGCTTTAGGGACGGAAGGGGAACTAACACTGCACTGGCCGTAACATGCGAAATAATCGCTCAAGCAAAGTCCCACAAAAAACAATGCTGCCTAGTCCTTAGAGATGTATCCAAGGCATTCGATAAGGTTTGGCACAATGGGTTAACATATAAGATTCTACACTTGGGACTTCCCGACGTATTGGAGAGAGTGCTTTGCGATTATCTAACTGATAGAACTGTCAAAATCAGAATCAAGAACTATACAGGACCCATAATTGAAGTTAAAAGCGGTGTACCTCAAGGGGGCATACTATCTCCAAAACTTTATTTGATAAATACTAGTGACATGCCACAGCCAGCCGCCTACTGCCACAATATTAGTTACGCAGATGACATCACCCAAATAATAACTTACGGGGGAAAATCAAGGATATTAATGGCCACACTTGTGGGACAAGAAATTGAAAAAATCAACCATTTCGAAAGAAAATGGAAAATTAAGACAAACCAAACAAAATTTACAATAATCCCACTGGCAACCAAAAAGAATCAAGACATCATTGTAAATGGGGATTTAATGGAATATAAAACAAGAGGAAAAATATTGGGATTAAATATCACCGGTAGCGGCTACTGTCATCATGTGAACTCACTTACTATCAAAGGCAACTTGGCTCTACAAGAACTAAATGTCTTCAATAACCTACCAATCAATATCAAAGTTCACTTAGTTAAAACATTTGTCTTACCAACAATAGAATTCCCCACTATATCAGTTAATATTCTAAGTAGGACACAAATGCAAAAAATACAAAGGATCCAAAATAAAGCACTTAGATGGGCAAACAATGATTCCAAATACCCCTTTGCAATGAATACAGAAGAAATACACAGAGAGTCCTCAGTAAAGGCCATAAACATCAAGCTACATGAGAGAGCATCTAAGCTGTGGAATAAGGTCAGAACATTACTTGATGTAAATCTTGAATTCCTTAACGATCCGATAAGGAGACAACACTCCTGGTTTCCCTCAACGAGATCAAAGCTAGAAGTGGCCATACCAGAACCCCTTTTTACTTGATTGATAGAGATCCCATCTGGGGCCCACAACATCAGACCCAGCTGAATTTCCGACCATTACTGGATTGGACTATCTCTGGGCTATGCCTGTTGTGTGACTTAGAGGCACTGGGTATAACCAGAGATGGAACCTGCAGTGTGGTCGGGAGGAAGCACAGATGGCGATGCACCTAACTTACCTACAAGATGGACTGATTGCATAACCCATGGATATAGCAACACCGACTTATGACTCACCCAGGGGCTCTGCAGGTAAGGAGTATGGTCGAGCACCCAGTACCTCCGCCTGTAGTCCCATGACATTACCAACAGAGAGCCAGTATCAAAACCCCCAAGGTAGCACCGACCTTGGGGTGAATCCCTCAGTGCCTCTTTACGACAATCACACAGTACCACAATTCGACCAAGCCTGTGGCGTTGCTCCCCAGCTGGTGCACTGCTAGGGGCCCAGACTTTTGTCAACTATTCTTCCAATCAGGTGTGTTGCTGTGATGGCAATCAAGCTTGCTGGGAGGAACCACCTTGGGTTGATGAGTGATGGGGGTGACATGACGGGTGGAGTGACAAAACAACCTGCATAACCATTGTTCATATGTGAAATACAGTGCCGCTGATCGGGATTGCTGATACTCTTGCCTGGGGCCCACTACGGTGGACCCCAGACAGGTGAATCAGCATAACCGGAAGGAACCTAGAATAGCAAAGTGAATGTGTAGTCCTTGCCTGAATCATAATTTAAAGGTAATTAAAGCTAGTGGCGTGTTGTTGCTCGAAGGAGGTTGCGAAACAATTTGAATAAATATAATATACTAAAAAATTAGCAAAGTGGATAGCCCACTATCTGTTACACTCCTACTAGTTTCTTTTTTTCGACCTTATTCTTCAATGTCCACTGACAACTCTAATTTTTCTACACTATTATTCTGATTTCTGATTTCTAACTTCACTTCTCCTTGATAATGATGGCTGCGCCCATTGAAACGTCGGAACCATTTGCAAACCTCCTTTACCAACTTCCTGAAAATACCAGAAAAACTATACGAAAAATTGAGAGTATCAATAAAAAACTCAATAATGCAAACTGTGCCTATTATTTTAATCTCACCTGCCTGAAAGAAAATATATATATATATATATATATATTTTTTTTTTTTTTATTATTACTTGTTTTGTTGGCATTCTTTATAAAAAACATCAAACACCATGGAGCGAAAAGGTGCTACAAATATTAGTTGAATTAATTATGAGCATTTTAAGTCCAGTTTCCTTTGATCTAGGCTTTAGCATGTAATAAGCATGTTTTATGTACGCATATTTTGAGTTTGGTTTTGGTGAACAATTTCTACCTCAGCGACGTTAACCCTTTCCATCAGATGACATAATTTGTTAACCCTTTCAGTATATGGCGACGCCTTTCGTCATATTACTGAGGCTATCCTTGGATAATTTTATCCAGTTTTGGAAGGCCTTGAGGGAATCAAAGGTTTATTCGAGATAATATTTACCTCTTTAATTCCCAAATATCCATAAAATCGTTTATTGTTAATGACGCTATCGTATATTGTGGTGGTTAATATAACTACATACAGATGATTTTCAGCATGCATTTCAGTTAAGCTGTCGAGTTAAATATATTTTATTCTGAAAAAAAAAATATATTAGAGGTCCTTCGTAAGTTGCATAACATTGTCTGCAGTTAGCTAGATTCAAATAAGAAATGGTGATATCTGATAACATTTTTGGTAGCAATTACGGGATTTCTTATCTGACAACTTCTGAGGTAAGGTTTAACAAATACTCACCTACTGGTAATAATCCATCATCCGTCTAGTTGTTGATACCAAAGCAAACCAGCCCAACCCTTCTGGTTTACTAACATTTACCCATGCTTGATCTTGAGCGGTGTCGGGTAGTTTAGTATCTTCTCTCACTAAGGAGTTATTTTTTAGGGACTTGATCTGTATATGCTAGTTTAATATCTGTTATCACCAAGGAGATTTTTTAGGGACTTTTATTTAAGTATTTTCTGTTTTAGGTATTGCGCTAATGTATTTCAAAATATGCGTTATTATATATGAGTAGTTTGATGAAAGTTGGAATTGCTTGATTACAAACAAAGATTAAATAGAGACAGTTGTAAGTGAATATTAAATGATGAATGTATTAATCAAAGTGATGTGCCTGACTGTAAAAATGGCCCGTGATATTAGGCCATGAATCTCTCCTAGGAACACTTCCTAGATGTATAAACAGGTGTGTGTGTGTGTGTGTGTGGTGTGGGGATGGGTTGGGGGTGTATAATTATAGGTCTGTATATACAAGAGGTAGAAGTTTAATATAATATAGTATATGAAACATTTGTTATTGATAATGATAATACTAATCCCAAGAATTTCGATTCAGCTGTCTATTTGGCTGAATTTTATGGCGAGAAATACGAAAACACTCCTGGTGGTGTACCCCAGCCTATCCAGTGAGGCTGGGCTGGGAGACACCACTGGTATGGTGGGGTCACACATTCACGTATATTGCTCCCGTCAGCTCCCGTCTTTTGTAAACGAAGGTATATTGGTAGTTGGCAACCGATTACGTAAAACGTAAGGGCATAATACGCAAAACGTAAATGAAATTGAGGCCAGTCGGGGGGGTACTCACGCATGGCGAGAGTAGAAACGAGTAGCCCACGTGGGTCGGGAATGTTGTGGGTGCGGCCGAGGCCGCGCGGTTGTTGATTCGAGTGGAATCAAATACGTGGCTCGCCCTCACGTATGTCAAAAGACGGGAAAGCTTACGACCGACCGGGCCACCACGGCCGTCTGACAGGAGCAGCCCCGTCAGACGTAGCAGCTTACGTTCGTTTGGCAACACCGCCGCACTGCGTGTTGCCGGGAAGACGCGACAACGTCGTACGGGGGGGTATATAGGGACAACGGGAGGTACTGCCGTCATACCTCTCACCACACCACGACGACCACCACCATCCCTGCTACTCTGCCACCCTGCCACCCTCTGCACGCTGCCCTGCCCTGCCCTGTCACCATGGCTACCAAGGCTACCAAGAGAAGCGTGAAGAAGATGTCTGCAACCTCACCGCCTGTCCCCTTGACGCCTGCAACCTCATCACCGCCTGTCCCCTTGACGCCTGCAACCTCGCCTGTCCCCTCGAACTCTGCAACCTCACCGCCTGGCCCCTCGAACTCTGCAACCTCACCGGCTCTCCCCTCGAACTCTGCAACCTCACCGGCTGTCCCCTCGTCGTCTGGAACCTCGCCGATTAACCCCTCTGACGGTGAAGTGTTGATGAATATACCCGACGATGATGGAGAGGTGTTGGACGTGGATGAAAGTGAGGAAAACCCCGACGACGTTGAACAGGGACAGGGACAGGAACAGCCAACAGTACCAATAAAACGGCGCCGGAAGAGCACCAACATTATCCTGACGGAGGCGCAGGAGCGTATGTTGGGTGACTGGCTGGAACAGGATGTGCCTTATCTGTATGATAAGGGTGATAACCGCCACAAAGACAAGGAGCACATCGACCATGTTTGGGCGGAGAAGGTAGCCAGTCTGGACCCCCCCATCACCGGCTTGGAATTGTTGACGTGGTTCACCTCTCTCCACTCCAAGTTTGGCAGGCTCACCAAGGACAAGAGTGGTGAGGGGGCCAAGAGGTTGACTGAGAGGGAGAAGTGGATACTGGCCATGTTCCAGTTCCTCAAGCCCCACATCGTGCGACAGAAGAAGCCCCGGAATCTGGGTATGCCTCAGGTACGTTTATATTTGTTTGTTTCCCAACCCTCTCACTATTAAATCGTCAACAACATCAATATTTTCCTGGCGAGTGATAGCAAGCCAAGAGTTTTGGCGTCCTCAGGACAGTAACAGGATTTGTCTTTTTCTGAAATATTTTGCTTATAATGGTGCCATTATTTTTGTAAATTTATCTTGTTCACTGAAGTTTATAATTACCTAACATTTTTGTTAATGAAACACATAATAACACAAAGCAGTTTATTCATTTTATTTAAAGGTTACAAGAATGAATGGTTATGTTGATTGGTATTTAACAGTTGATAAATAATTTACATGTTACTAATTATACATTCATGTCTCAACAGTCTGCTGCCCAAGCTGCCGAACCTGCTCCTGTGCATGCTCCTGTGCCTCCTGTGTGTGGTCCTGTGCCTGATGACCCCGCCCCAGCAGACGCTGATGAGGAAGACCAAGCAGCCGGCAGTCAGGAGAACACCACCCCAGCCATCTCCATGCCTCCGCGGAGGGCGAAGCAGGGGAAGCCTCCTGGTGCTGTTCCTGCAACCCACGGAACCGGAACCCTGGAGCAAGTGAGTAGAGGAAATATTAGTTTCATAATAGCAACAATAACTTTGAACATATTGGCTTCCCAGAATACCACATAATTTTATTTGTTAACATTCATAATTGGTTAATTATTGAAATATGGTATGTTTCGTGTGTTGTGCAACGTGTTAATCTTCTCTTTTTCCATAATGGTGACAATAACTTTGAACATATTAGGCTTCACAGAATACCACATCATTTTATTTGTTAACATTCATAATTGATCCAATATTAAAATATATTATGTTTCGTGTGTTTAATGTTCTCTTGTTCCTTGTTCCCTTACCAGGTCCTTGTCACTGCGGAGCAGGTGCGGCAGAACCTGGCTTGGGTGGCTGATTTGGTGGAGGACCCCGAACTCCAGTATTGGCACGCCTCCATGGATGTCATGGCAAAGGACTGTGTGGGGTTGCCGGCCAATTTTAGAACTCCATTCAAGAGTGAGCTCCTGGCAGCCCTCCACAGGTTCAAGACTGCCTTTGAGGAGGGAGTCACCAGTGTTGGTCCGGACCTCATGCTGCATGCCATACAAAATTATGGCATTCCGGCGCCACAACCACAACCACAACCACAACCACAACCACAACGACCTCAACCTCAACCAACCGCTGTGATGTACCAGGGCAGTCCGGCAATCACCCTGCCTCAACCAGTGTTGCCCAAGCCTGCTCCTACCTACGTGCTACCTGCACACCAGGTTGCAGCACTGCATACATTGATGATGCGGCCGCCCCAATCGGCAACACCCCCTGCCTCCCCTCCCACATTCCAGCCACCTACTGCCTCCACACCGACGCACTTCGACCTCTCGCAGTTGAGCTCCCAGTTTGGGCTTGGGAACACAAGCTTCAACATAGAACAGTATCTGCCGGCATCCTCACCTGCACCTTCGAACCCAGCTACGCCAGCACCAAATATTGATCCCGATCAGACCCTGGAGACCCCCAAGAAGCAACCCTAATCAGAGCCTGGAGACCCCAAAGAAGGAACCCTAATGTAATAATGTTATGTTATATTTTGTAGAAAATGAAACATGTATTAAAAATAAAAAACAATTTTGTAATGACGTGCGTGTTTCTAATTCCAATATTGTAGCTAAAGTATTTATTAATAAGATGACAAATGAAATATATACTGAAAGTAATAAAAAAGAAATGACTAATTGAAAAGAAATACTGATAATATGGTTAATAATAAATATGAAAAATCATGAAAAATTAAATAAAACATACAGTACAAAACAAATGAAACATTGAAACAATTAACAACGTGATTGAAATATAAAACTAAAAGATGAAAAATAAAGTAAATAATAAAGAAATACTGATAATATGGTTAATAATAAATATGGAAAATCATGAAAAATTAAATAAAACATACAGTAAAAAACAAAGGAAACATTGAAACAATTAACAACTTGATTGAAATATAAAACTAAAAGATGAAAAATAAAGTAAGCAGGGAACAATTAAAGTAATTAAAGGAAATTTAAAAATATACAATAAAAAAATATGGAAGCACCTACAAACTTACTGAACATCAAAAGTAACTGATAAAAGTACAATACAAAGCAAACTGGCAAAGACTCTATAACAAAAATTTAAGATGAAACTGAAATATACAGCAAAATACAAATTAAACAGGGGAAAACCTCACTCACCTAAATACGGTCATCCTGCCAACCCACAGATCCTTGAGGGGAAGAGAAGTAGGTCTTGAGGTAGTCCCGTTGCTCCTTGGCAAGCCTGGTTGCAGTGTTGCGGGCCACAGTTGGTAGGTTCCTTCCTACAGGTGGGTCAGTCCTCCAGGGGCCAGGTATGAGTTGGTGGGTGTGTGGGTCCTCTTGATCTACCTCTGCTCGGGGTGGGTTTCGTCCCCGTAGGATGTTGTGCAAAATGCATGAGGCCAACACAACAACCTCTGCACGCTCAGGTTTCGTAGATATTGGAGTGTGGAAAACCCGGAAGCGGTTGGCAAGAATGCCAAAGGCGTTCTCTACCACCCGGCGGCCCCTGCTGAGTCTGTAGTTGTAGATCCGTTCAGGTTTCGAGAGGAATTATTGGGGGTAGGGCTTCATCATGTAGGGGCGCAGAGGGAATGCATCATCCCCTACTAAGAAGTAGTCCGTCGGTGGTCCAGTGGGATCGGTAGAGATGACCTCGGGGGGGGGGGGGCAGTTTGGCGGTCTGTCTTTCAAGCAACTTAGACAGAGGGGTGTGTGCAAAGCCACCACCATCAGACTCTGACCCTATGGCACCAACGTCGACGTAGATGAACTTGTAGTTGGAGTCAACAATTGCCAACAGGACAATGGATTTTTTTTTCTTGTAGTTGAAGTAATATGTGCCACCAAAGGAGGGGTTGCGGATCCGTATGTGTTTGCCATCAATGGCTCCTACACAATGCGGCAGGTTCCATCGTTCCTCAAAGCCGCTGGCAACCTCCTTCCATTCATCAGGCGATTTTGGCGTTTTGAGCTCCTGATCTCCGTAGACAGAGATGATGGCCTGGCATGTGTCTGGAACAATTTGGCTGATGGTGTTGTGGGCAACACGAAAGGAGAATTGCAGGCTCTTGTAGGTTTCACCCGTAGCGAGGAAACGTAGGGTGATGGCCACCCGCAGACCAGGAGGAATGGGTTTTCGCCAGAACGTCGGTTTCCTCTGAATGATGGGGGTGACACGTTCCACAATCTCATCAAATAGTTGTTTGTCTACCCGGGTGAAGTTCTTGTACAGTAGTGGACATTCTCTGGCCAACTCTTGCATGAGGTTCTCATAATGGCCATGTTCAGGCCTCCGTTGTAGATATGGCCACAGCCACACTGTCCTCTTGGTCCTTTCCTTCTTCTTCTCTTGTTCCTCTTGATGGATGGAGTTTGCTATTGCAAGTAGTTTTAAGACTTCTATGTAGGCAAGGATGCATTGTATGAGCCGCGTGTTATGCCTAATCTCCGGTTTGATTAAGGAGTTCACAAATTTGAACTCCTCCAGGATGAATTCCGTGATGTTGTTCATGGTGCAGAGGAATGAGTGGGAATGCCAAAGGTGTGGCCAGTCCTGCCCTTTTGTACTTCCCAGATTGCAACCCCGACAGACGTGGTTGACAAAGACTGTCTTTGTGTGTGTTTGGTCAGACGGGGTGTGCCTACGATTGGCCGGAACCGGTCCAGGTACGACCTAACAAATCCCAAGAGGTGCGGCCTCAGCTACGCCGGTCTTGTGGGGGCGTGGCATGGGCGTGGCCTGTGTTCCCGCAAATCGGGCAGCCCATGCGGTCGAACGGGGCTATGCTTACGTACGTCGCAAACACGTACGTAGTTCAATACGACTCCTGGCACTGGTCCCGTTACGGTATGTCTGTCGGGAAGTGCAATATTCTTGGTAAGAACGGGCGTTCACGGCAGGAACTACTCGCGTCTTTACATAAATTGGCGATTACGCCGGATGGGAGCTGACGGGAGCAATATACGTGAATGTGTGACCCCACCAGTAGTGTCAAAAGGGGTGAGTGAGAAAGAAGAAAAAGAAAGGGAAAGAGAGAGAGAGAGCGTTTAAATATACAAATTATCATAACGTAGCATCCCTTCCAAATAGTTGGTTTAGTTTCTGATAGTAATAGTAATAGTATTTTGATATAATTAATAATGATTTTAATTCTATTGATAAAAGCTGGTGCTGTCTGTTATTATAGGCGGCAGTTTGGATCCCACATCAGCGGATTCAAAATCGCTCACATTACATATTTACTCAAAGATCTTAACTCTTTGAAGATTATGACGCATTTTTACTGTTTATTCTAGCTATCATTAGACGATTTTGTATCATTTAGGAAGGCTCTATAGGAATTACAAGGGTAAAGACTATCTCAATTAACTTCCATAAACTCTTCTTAATCTGAATAAAATACGTCTAATAATAGCCAGAAGTCAGAAAATAAATGCGTAGTTGGATCTTGAAAGAGTTAATGTATATAATCTTCAGTTACAGTAAAGTTTAATGAATTATGAAAACAGAGTAATCAATAAAGCTTACCGAGCTTTGTAATTTGTTACTTTTATCAATGCAATGCCTGACCTCAAACCAGCCAAAATGACAGAATCCAGATTCTTTGATAGCTCATATAATTATATGTTTAGTATATCTCTCTCACACACACACATACACACATATATATATATATATATATAATTTATGTAATATTTGAGAACCAGATAGTCGTTAAACAAGAATGGTCAAATATACTATAGATGGACGAGGGAGTATGGCCGGTATCACAGGAGCCTTTTTGTTTACATCTCTTTTCAACAATTCTAGGCTAACAGTTTCGAAATTGAAGTTGTGTAAGATTCCAGTTCTCTAGAATATTCCACCATCAGCATAGTTTCCGATACCACTGTGAAATTATCCCATAAATGTTGCTGGGAAAAAAATGTGATGAAAGTTCTCGTGTAATCGCCCTTAGCCCTTTTCCCAGAGAAAACCCCAAATACAGCGAAGAAGGGAAGTTGTAGATACAGGGAGAAGTAAGATAAGTAAGAGGACAAAGTACAGTGGATAAGTATGAGGGAGGAACCTGTAAAAGAGGAGTAAGATTGGGGAGGTTATTGAAGTGGACCCCATCAGGTGAGGTGGATTATATTGTATATAACCTTTCGTACTGCATGGTGATAGTAATTGACCTAACACACACCATCACACACACACACACACACACACACACACACACACACACACACACACACACACACCTGTAGGTCCTGTAGGTAGTAGTTGCAGGCAGTGTTGTCCGCCCGTGGTCACGCTGATGCGCCACCACTAGTACATTCCATCTGCCCGTCTCTGCGCCAGCTGGTCCATGATGCTGTTGCTAGCGGCGCGGAGGTGGTAGTGGGGCAGTTTGGGTTGATCAGGTAGTGTCCAGAGAAATTTGTCCAGTTGATTTTTAAATTTCTCGAGACTTGGTTCAGTTGAGTCACACAGATATCTGGGTAGCGTTAAAGAGAAGAGGTCCTCGTGTCGCAAAGGCGTTCTCCTTGAGCGTCTTAACTCTGGTGGCTTCTCTGGGATGTACCCGCTGTATGTGGCAGAGACGGCCCAGTCGTTGATGGATGTGAAAACCTATATTAAGGTTGTTGGTTGTGATGCCAATCAATATTTTGTAGACATATAAGATGGCATATCTGTCCCTGCGTCTTTCTAATGAGAAAAGCTTGAGAGTTTCCAACCTCCCCCAGTAGTCTAGGTGTTGGACGGCAGAGATTTTATTGGTGAATGAGCGTTGAACTGCTTCGAGTAATTGCTTCTCTCCCACCTTCTATGGGCTCCATAGCTGACAGCAATATTCCAACAGTGGAATGACCAGTGACTTGTAGAGCGTCAGCATGGGGATTATGTCACATGTTCGAAAGGTTCGTAGGATCCATCCAGCTTGGTTACGAGCATTCTTTGCCACATTGGTTATATGCATTCCAAATGTACCATCTCGGCTGAGTGTAATACCAAGATCTTTTACATACTGGTAATCATTTGTATCAATGCAAGAGCCGTCATCTGCTGTGTATGTGTGGATATTCATATTTCGGTCTGCACTGTAGTTCATGTGTTCAAATTTGTTATTGTTAAAGGACATGTTGTTTTGTTCTGCCCATGAGTAAATTGTAGTGAGATCTGCCTGAAGTAAATCAGCATCTGTTGTAGAAGACACTTCCCTTAATACACGAGTGTCGTCAGCAAAGGAGGCGACAGACGAATGCATGACATGTTTATTTATGTCTGATATGTGCAGCATAGATCCAAGAACTGACCCTTGTGGCACCCCACTAGTGACGATGGATGGCTTGGACACTGCACCACCAACCGCTACAGCTTGTTCCCTGTCAGTGAGGAAACAGTGTAGCCACACCCCAAGTTTTCCTGAGATTCCTGAGTCTCGTATCTTGTGGAGGAGTATGCCGTGGTCTACCTTGTCAAATGCTTTTGCAAAATCAAGGTAGACCACGTCGATAGCATTTTTATTTTCTAGCCCTTCTATTATTTTTTCATGGTGAGCTAACAGTTGCGAGAGGCACGAGTGGCGCTCCCGAAACCCATGCTGGTCCTTGTTTATTATGTTGTTTTCTTCAAGGTATATGGACATATTTTTAACTATTAGCTTTTCGAGGATTTTGATGACATGCGAAGTTAAAGCAATAGGTCTATAATTTTTTGCTTCACCCCTCGAACCCCCTTTGTGGACTGGTGTAATTTTAGCACATTTTAATTGTTGTGGTATAATTTCAGAGTCGAGAGAGTTTCTATAAAAAATCTGTAGAGGAGCACTAAGGTCTGCTGCGCAATTCTTGAGAAGTGCGGCCGGGAATTGATCCGGGCCTGCTGCTGCATTGATACCAATTTCATTTATAGCATTTACTATATCATTTGTGGTAAATTTAATGTCCATTAGATTTGGCATGGATACTTTGTGGAAGAAGTCGGTCGGTGAGTCAATTATTTTATCAGCTCGAGGGTGGCTAAAGACGCCCTCGTACTGTAGCCGTAGTATATCGACAATCGCCTCAGGTTCGTTCTTGGTTTGGCCGTTCGCATCTGTCAGTGGACCAACACCCACCCTTACATTTGATTTGTTTGCAGCATACTTATAAAAGTATTTTGGGTTAGTTTTAATGCAGGACACGGCTTGGAATTCTTTTCTGCGATTTTCTATTTCCACTTAAGTCTTGAGTTTTTCTTCAATGGAGGTAACGTTGGCTTCAATTTGTTGTTTATTTAGTATGCTGGTACTACGCTTCAGCTTCTTGCGTAGGTTCGTTCGCTTGCGCATCAGTATCCTACGATCACATGGTATATTTTTCTGTGGTGACGATTTCTAAGGGGTACATATTTTTCAGAAATTTTGAGGCATATTTCCAGTAATTTGTTATATTGGGCCTCGGGACCAGATTCCTTAAACTGTATGGCCCAATCCACTTCACTAAGTTCTCTTTTAAGGTCTTCCCAGCATATAGATTCACTGAGAAAGTTGAGTTGATTGAAGTTCACAGCCATGGGCTCTGCAGGGCTGGGAGTTCTATGCTGTGTGTTGGTAACTATGTTTGTCGCCATTGCAATAATATTGTGGTCCGACAGGTTGGTTTTGTCTACTGTGAGGTTGTGGATCAGCTCATCATTGTTGGTCATTACAAAATCCAGTATATTATTACCTCTGTGGCTATATTGACGAGTTGATTGAGATAAAACTCTCTTGAAAAACGTATAAGTGCTTCTGCTTGAGCTCGCATGTCCGCTGCTCCTCCATAGACACTTTCTGAATCCCAGTTAATTAGTGGGAAATTCAAGTCTCCAGTGAGCACAATGGTTGGCATGGGTGGTCGTAGATTGTCTAAAATATCTTTATTTTTTTTTAGTTGATCCATAAACTTATTAGTTGGACATGCTGGGGGTCTATATATAGTGATGTACATCATATTAATGTCTGTAATGTTTAGTACCTGGACCTCTGTATAAGAATTAGATTCTGATAATAGAACGTTAGTGAGAGCTGCAAGGTGATTTTTAACGTAAGTGATAATACCCCTTTTTTTCCTATGACCAGATCTATCAGTTCTGAAGGAGGTGTAATTTTCTATATCTATTTCAGCTTCTCTTTATACTTTGAATAAGATGCGATTCTGTTAGGGAAAGTATGAGAGCATTATCTACTTGTGCTATTTCTGCAAGCAGCTTTACTTTGCCTTTGAATTTGTAAGGTAATAGGCCTGCTATATTGAGTGAAATTAGTGTGTGTAGGGTGCTGCTGTTTACCTCTTTCCTTGTTTTTTTTTTTTTTTTTTTTTTTTTCTATGTGATTGAGGGAGGCAAAAGGCATAACTGCCTATAGCGAGTGCCTCCCCCATAGTTGAAAGAGTGACAGGGCCAAAATCAAGGGACGTTCGAGCCAAAATGCCTGGACACACGGAGTTTGAAGCAATTTAAGTCATAGGAAGAGGGAAAGACTGATTCTGGGAGAGAGTTCCAGAGCTCAGATGTTGAGTAGAAGAAAGTTTGAGAGTAACGTTTCACTCTTGGGTTGGAGAGTTGCACAGAGTAGGGGTGGGATTGAGTTGCAAGACGGGTACCACGTGCCCTACGTAAAGGAGGTGGTATGCACTGGGATAGCTCTGAGGAACACTGATTATTATAGTAGCGATAGAATAGCGAGAGAGATGCAACATTGCGGCGGAGAGAGAGAGATTGCAGAGAGTTGGTGAGTGGACGGGAGTTAATGATACGAAAGGCCTTCCTTTCAACTTTGTCTAGGAGAGCGGTGTGAGAGGAACCTCCCCACACATGTGAACAATACTCAATACAAGGGCGCACTATGCCCCTGTACAGAGCAAGAAGCTGTGCAGGGGAAAAGAACCCCCTAAGGCGGTTGAGCACACCCAGCTTCTGGGAGGCTGCCTTAGCAAGACTGGTAATATGGTCCTTCCAAATGAGAGCAGAAGAAAAAGAGACACCAAGAATATTGAGAGAAGATGAAGGGTTGATTTTTGTATTGTTGAAGAATAAGGGATAGTCCACTGGGAGATCCTGACGGGTAGATAGATGGAGAAATTGGGTTATGGAAGCATTAAAGTTAACAAGGTTTTGTAGTTACTGTAGTTCCTGTGATGGAGGGATGCACCACGGAGTCGGATGGATTTTCAGTGCCTGCATTATTTGTTGTTGCACTTTTTGCATTTGCTGCATCTGTTGCACTACAAAATGTACCGTGTTATCATTTTGGGGAGATTGATTTACCCACGTATCTTGTGTTCGTTGAGGTCTATTTAACCACGCACTCTGTGTTTGGGGATTTGGTGCAGGAATGGCTGAACGAGAAGGTGGTGGTGGTGGTGGGTAAGTGGTTGTTTGTTGCTGTTCTCTACACTGGTCAGATGGATATCGACGAGTGCCCTTCAAATGAAGTCTTTTGCACTCCAAGTTTAAACACTCTCTCCTCCTTTCTGAACCATTACATATAGGTGGGTGTAGGTATTTGCACTTATCACCATGTTTACATCCCTTTACGGGATCACGACCGTTTATCTTGTACCTGTTACATAGGCTTGGGTGAGAAAAAGGGCAGTCACATCCTTTTCGGCCAAATTTACACTTGATTATTTTTGTAGTAGTAGCATAATTTATTTTCCTTTCATCATTTTGAAGATTTCTATTATTTGTTTTATTTGTTATGGGTGGTGTGCCACTTTGTTCTCCGGAAAAAGGTTCATCACACTTACCACCGTTTTCAGTGGTGTTTTCCTTGTCGTTGTTTGGCTGTTTAGCCTCACTTTCCTTTTCCTTGTCCCTGTCCAGTAGGGTATAGACGAGCGCAAACTGCCGGTCGCCTTGTTCACCCAGCTGTTGTCTAACACATCCCTCGCAGGTGTACTGACTCCTTGTGTTCAGAAAATTCACGATGGCATAGACAGGGAGGTGTGTGCAATTGGCATGTATTTATTGTTTACACGTTCGGCATTTCAAACACTCTAACAAGCACTGGCTGTTACATGCTAAACAGTTTGTGTCTGCAGGAGGATAGTTACTTTCGGGTATAGTACTCATGTTGCACTGTATATTTTCCGGTTTCACTAATTTACCTGCACATGCCTAAACTAATTAAGGAACAAATGCAAGTCACTGGTAATTATAAACTAGCGATGAGGGTACCGGTAGTGGTAGTTAGGCTGGTAACCGGCAGGTGGTGCTGGCTGTCAGGGCAGACGGCAGGATATGGTATCAGGTTTTCACTAATATTTCAATAATCACTGGCCTAAATTCGTTCCAGACAGCTTCACAACCGCCACGGTGTTTCGATGTTTATCTAGGTAAAGTCAGAGTACCGCAACTTCACTACTTTCGAAGATATTGATGAAAACAGAGGAGCGCTGGAGTCACTGTTCACACCGGGCACCGCCAAAACACACACACACACACACCATCACATATTCCAAACATGAGTCTTCAATATAAGTTCTGCGTTTCACTGGTATTTTGAGCTATGCAAAAAATAAATAAAAAATAAAAATAAAAACACCTATAAATAATAACATGATCTCTCCTTGGATCCTTTCAAGATACGATTACGCATTTCTGTTTTGTCCTATTATGACTATTTTAGACGATGTGATATACTGTAGGCTAGGAAGAGTATATGGAAATCAGAGGGTTAATTGAGATAGTGTTTACTCTTCTTATTCCCACATATCCTTAGAAAGAGTATATGGAAATCAGAGGGATAATTGAGATAGTTCTTACTCATTTCCACAGATCCTTTTTAACCACAAGTAAAGTAAGACTTCCCAATAACTCATTCGGTAGAAAGAGCGACCCTGTTGAAATTTAGAGCGGCCATCTTCTTGTTTGGATGCCATTGTGGTGCCTTAAGGGGGGTCACCTGCTTGTTTTTCTCTTTCTCTCCTTTTCTCTCTTTCTCTGGCTTGTATCCATTCGGCCCCATTCAGCCAACTGTTTTAAGACGTTTATCCCCATCCAGGTGTCAATTTCTTCCTGGCGAGCGATAGCGAGCCTGCATTGTATGGAGAAATCCGGCTTCGCCGGAGAAATTTTTCTATCGAAAAATGTACAAATTTAGCTTGCTGTCAAAACAAAAATATATATATGCTGGCTCGCTACCGCTCGCCAAGAAAATATTGACACCTGGATGGGGGTAAACGTTTTAAAACATTAGGCTGAATGGGGCCGAATGGATATAAGCCAAAGAAAGAGGGAGATAAAGAGAAAACAAAGCAAGGTGGGCCCCCTTAACAGGGGATGGGCGTATATATATGCTCATTTATATAATTTGTTTTATCATGTTTTTAGGTTCCTCCCTAGACCTTCATCCAGCTTACAACCCTCCCCCCCCCCCCCCCCCAGACTCTCCTTCAAGATGAATTTGTACATTTTTCCATAGAAAAATATCCCGGCCGGTTCCTTTTGAATTACAGGCTCGCTATCGCTCGCCAGGAAAAAATCAACATCTAAATGACACAAAAAGTCTTATTATTGACAAAAAAAATGGTCCGAAAGGTCTTAAAATCGCCAAACTAATAGGCCGAACGTCATAAAATCTGAACACTAATGGGGCTAAACATGAGGAAGAAGAGGGACAGGGAAAATGAGTGTGTGTACATGTGTGTTGTACTGTGTGTGTGTGTGTGTGTTGTAGGTAGGAATATTGTGTATGATATAAGGCGGGTTGGAGGTGATTGTAGGTGACAGGCTAAATGAGAACACATTATGATCCCGGTAGAGTGTTTGTGTGTGTGTGTGTGTGTGTGTGTTTGTGTAATAGGCCTGCTATATTGAGTGAAATTAGTGTGTGTAGGGTGCTGCTGTTTACCTCTTTCCTTTTTTCTTTTGTTTTTTTTTTTTTCTATGTGATTGAGGGAGGCAAAAGGCATAACTGCCTATAGGGAGTGCCTCCCCCATAGTTGAAAGAGTGACAGGGCCAAAATCAAGGGACGTTCGAGCCAAAATGCCTGGACACACGGAGTTTGAAGCAATTTAAGTCATAGGAAGAGGGAAAGACTGATTCTGGGAGAGAGTTCCAGAGCTCAGATGTTGAGTAGAAGAAAGTTTGAGAGTAACGTTTCACTCTTGGGTTGGAGAGTTGCACAGAGTAGGGGTGGGATTGAGTTGCAAGACGGGTACCACGTGCCCTACGTAAAGGAGGTGGTATGCACTGGGATAGCTCTGAGGAACACTGATTATTATAGTAGCGATAGAATAGCGAGAGAGATGCAACATTGCGGCGGAGAGAGAGAGATTGCAGAGAGTTGGTGAGTGGACGGGAGTTAATGATACGAAAGGCCTTCCTTTCAACTTTGTCTAGGAGAGCGGTGTGAGAGGAACCTCCCCACACATGTGAACAATACTCAATACAAGGGCGCACTATGCCCCTGTACAGAGCAAGAAGCTGTGCAGGGGAAAAGAACCCCCTAAGGCGGTTGAGCACACCCAGCTTCTGGGAGGCTGCCTTAGCAAGACTGGTAATATGGTCCTTCCAAATGAGAGCAGAAGAAAAAGAGACACCAAGAATATTGAGAGAAGATGAAGGGTTGATTTTTGTATTGTTGAAGAATAAGGGATAGTCCACTGGGAGATCCTGACGGGTAGATAGATGGAGAAATTGGGTTTTGGAAGCATTAAAGTTAACAAGGTTTTGTAGTTACTGTAGTTCCTGTGATGGAGGGATGCACCACGGAGTCGGATGGATTTTCAGTGCCTGCATTATTTGTTGTTGCACTTTTTGCATTTGCTGCACCTGTTGCACTAAAAAATGTACCGTGTTATCATTTTGGGAAGATTGATTTACCCACGTATCTTGTGTTCGTTGAGGTCTATTTAACCACGCACTCTGTGTTTGGGGATTTGGTGCAGGAATGGCTGAACGAGAAGGTGGTGGTGGTGGTGGGTAAGTGGTTGTTTGTTGCTGTTCTCTACACTGGTCAGATGGATATCGACGAGTGCCCTTCAAATGAAGTCTTTTGCACTCCAAGTTTAAACACTCTCTCCTCCTTTCTGAACCATTACATATAGGTGGGTGTAGGTATTTGCACTTATCACCATGTTTACATCCCTTTACGGGATCACGACCGTTTATCTTGTACCTGTTACATAGGCTTGGGTGAGAAAAAGGGCAGTCACGTCCTTTTCGGCCAAATTACACTTGATTATTTTTGTAGTAGTAGCATAATTTATTTCCTTTCATCATTTTGAAGATTTCTATTATTTGTTTTATTTGTTATGGGTGGTGTGCCACTTTGTTCTCCGGAAAAAGGTTCATCACACTTACCACCGTTTTCAGTGGTGTTTTCCTTGTCGTTGTTTGGCTGTTTAGCCTCACTTTCCTTTTCCTTGTCCCTGTCCAGTAGGGTATAGACGAGCGCAAACTGCCGGTCGCCTTGTTCACCCAGCTGTTGTCTAACACATCCCTCGAAGGTGTACTGACTCCTTGTGTTCAGAAAATTCACGATGGCATAGACAGGGAGGTGTGTGCAATTGGCATGTATTTATTGTTTACACGTTCGGCATTTCAAACACTCTAACAAGCACTGGCTGTTACATGCTAAACAGTTTGTGTCTGCAGGAGGATAGTTACTTTCGGGTATAGTACTCATGTTGCACTGTATATTTTCCGGTTTCACTAATTTACCTGCACATGCCTAAACTAATTAAGGAACAAATGCAAGTCACTGGTAATTATAAACTAGCGATGAGGGTACCGGTAGTGGTAGTTAGGCTGGTAACCGGCAGGTGGTGCTGGCTGTCAGGGCAGACGGCAGGATATGGTATCAGGTTTTCACTAATATTTCAATAATCACTGGCCTAAATTCGTTCCAGACAGCTTCACAACCGCCACGGTGTTTCGATGTTTATCTAGGTAAAGTCAGAGTACCGCAACTTCACTACTTTCGAAGATATTGATGAAAACAGAGGAGCGCTGGAGTCACTGTTCACACCGGGCACCGCCAAAACACACACACACACACACCATCACATATTCCAAACATGAGTCTTCAATATAAGTTCTGCGTTTCACTGGTATTTTGAGCTATGCAAAAAATAAATAAAAAATAAAAATAAAAACACCTATAAATAATAACATGATCTCTCCTTGGATCCTTTCAAGATACGATTACGCATTTCTGTTTTGTCCTATTATGACTATTTTAGACGATGTTATATAGGCTAGGAAGAGTATATGGAAATCAGAGGGTTAATTGAGATAGTGTTTACTCTTCTTATTCCCACATATCCTTAGAAAGAGTATATGGAAATCAGAGGGATAATTGAGATAGTTCTTACTCATTTCCACAGATCCTTTTTAACCACAAGTAAAGTAAGACTTCCCAATAACTCATTCGGTAGAAAGAGCGACCCTGTTGAAATTTAGAGCGGCCATCTTCTTGTTTGGATGCCATTGTGGTGCCTTAAGGGGGGTCACCTGCTTGTTTTCTCTTTCTCTCCTTTTCTCTCTTTCTCTGGCTTGTATCCATTCGGCCCCATTCAGCCAACTGTTTTAAGACGTTTATCCCCATCCAGGTGTCAATTTCTTCCTGGCGAGCGATAGCGAGCCTGCATTGTATGGAGAAATCCGGCTTCGCCGGAGAAATTTTTCTATCGAAAAATTTACAAATTTAGCTTGCTGTCAGAACAAAAATATATATATGCTGGCTCGCTACCGCTCGCCAAGAAAATATTGACACCTGGATGGGGGTAAACGTTTTAAAACATTAGGCTGAATGGGGCCGAATGGATATAAGCCAAAGAAAGAGGGAGATAAAGAGAAAACAAAGCAAGGTGGGCCCCCTTAACAGGGGATGGGCGTATATATATGCTCATTTATATAATTTGTTTTATCATGTTTTTAGGTTCCTCCCTAGACCTTCATCCAGCTTACAACCCTCCCCCCCCCCCCCAGACTCTCCTTCAAGATGAATTTGTACATTTTTCCATAGAAAAATATCCCGGCCGGTTCCTTTTGAATTACAGGCTCGCTATCGCTCGCCAGGAAAAAATCAACACCTAAATGACACAAAAAGTCTTATTATTGACAAAAAAAATGGTCCGAAAGGTTTTAAAATCGCCAAACTAATAGGCCGAACGTCATAAAATCTGAACACTAATGGGGCTAAACATGAGGAAGAAGAGGGACAGGGAAAATGAGTGTGTGTACATGTGTGTTGTACTGTGTGTGTGTGTGTGTGTGTGTGTGTGTGTGTTGTAGGTAGGAATATTGTGTATGATATAAGGCGGGTTGGAGGTGATTGTAGGTGACAGGCTAAATGAGAACACATTATGATCCCGGTAGAGTGTTTGTGTGTGTGTGTGTGTGTGTGTGTTTGTGTAATAGGCCTGCTATATTGAGTGAAATTAGTGTGTGTAGGGTGCTGCTGTTTACCTCTTTCCTTTTTTCTGTTTTTTTTTTTTTTTTTCTATGTGATTGAGGGAGGCAAAAGGCATAACTGCCTATAGGGAGTGCCTCCCCCATAGTTGAAAGAGTGACAGGGCCAAAATCAAGGGACGTTCGAGCCAAAATGCCTGGACACACGGAGTTTGAAGCAATTTAAGTCATAGGAAGAGGGAAAGACTGATTCTGGGAGAGAGTTCCAGAGCTCAGATGTTGAGTAGAAGAAAGTTTGAGAGTAACGTTTCACTCTTGGGTTGGAGAGTTGCACAGAGTAGGGGTGGGATTGAGTTGCAAGACGGGTACCACGTGCCCTACGTAAAGGAGGTGGTATGCACTGGGATAGCTCTGAGGAACACTGATTATTATAGTAGCGATAGAATAGCGAGAGAGATGCAACATTGCGGCGGAGAGAGAGAGAGATTGCAGAGAGTTGGTGAGTGGACGGGAGTTAATGATACGAAAGGCCTTCCTTTCAACTTTGTCTAGGAGAGCGGTGTGAGAGGAACCTCCCCACACATGTGAACAATACTCAATACAAGGGCGCACTATGCCCCTGTACAGAGCAAGAAGCTGTGCAGGGGAAAAGAACCCCCTAAGGCGGTTGAGCACACCCAGCTTCTGGGAGGCTGCCTTAGCAAGACTGGTAATATGGTCCTTCCAAATGAGAGCAGAAGAAAAAGAGACACCAAGAATATTGAGAGAAGATGAAGGGTTGATTTTTGTATTGTTGAAGAATAAGGGATAGTCCACTGGGAGATCCTGACGGGTAGATAGATGGAGAAATTGGGTTTTGGAAGCATTAAAGTTAACAAGGTTTTGTAGTTACTGTAGTTCCTGTGATGGAGGGATGCACCACGGAGTCGGATGGATTTTCAGTGCCTGCATTATTTGTTGTTGCACTTTTTGCATTTGCTGCATCTGTTGCACTAAAAAATGTACCGTGTTATCATTTTGGGGAGATTGATTTACCCACGTATCTTGTGTTCGTTGAGGTCTATTTAACCACGCACTCTGTGTTTGGGGATTTGGTGCAGGAATGGCTGAACGAGAAGGTGGTGGTGGTGGTGGGTAAGTGGTTGTTTGTTGCTGTTCTCTACACTGGTCAGATGGATATCGACGAGTGCCCTTCAAATGAAGTCTTTTGCACTCCAAGTTTAAACACTCTCTCCTCCTTTCTGAACCATTACATATAGGTGGGTGTAGGTATTTGCACTTATCACCATGTTTACATCCCTTTACGGGATCACGACCGTTTATCTTGTACCTGTTACATA
>CM064521.1:19307983-19395764 GCA_032716605.1 Paralithodes platypus
TGATTCAGGAGAGAGTTTGATTATGTTGTTGTCTTTATTGTTATGGCTGGTGTGATATTGGTAGCTGTGGCTTTAGTAGTAGCTTTAAGGGGGCCCACCTTGGTTTTTGTGCTCTCTCTCCCTCTCTCTGGGTTGTATCCATTCGGCCCCATTCAGCCTACTGTTTTAAGACGTTTATCTCTATCCAGGTGTCGATTTTTTCCTGGCGAGCGGTAGCATGCCAGCATATTTCGTATAATGTTTTTGACAGCAGGCTAAATTGGTACATTTTTCGATAAAAAAAAAATACCGGCGAAGCCGGATTTCTCCATACTATGCTGGCTCGCTATCACTCGCCAGAAAGAAATCAACACCTGGATAGGGACAAACATCTTAAAAAAGTAGGCTGAATGGGGCCGCATGGATACAAGCCAGAGACGAAGAGAAAAGAAGAAAAAAATCCGGTCACCCCCCTTAGGTTGATCTTATGTGTGTGGTTGTGATTGTGTTTATTGTGTGATGAGATGGTTGTATGTATACGGTAGTTGTTGATTGAGGTGATTGTAATATTTACAGTAGGTCTTGTAATTACTGTGATTGTGATGGTCGCCAGGTGGTTGTAGGTATTGTTGTTGATTGAGGCGATTGTAATATTTATGTCTTGTAATTACTGTGATTGTGGTGGTTGCGAGGTTGTTGTGGGTATTGTTGTTGATTGAGGTGATTGTAATATTTATGTCTTGTAATTACTGTGATTGTGGTGGTTGCGAGGTTGTTGTGGGTATTGTTGTTGATTGAGGTGATTGTAATATTTATGTCTTGTAATTACTGTGATTGTGGTGGTTGCGAGGTTGTTGTGGGTATTGTTGTTGATTGAGGTGATTGTAATATTTATGTCTTGTAATTACTGTGATTGTGGTGGTTGCGAGGTTGTTGTGGGTATTGTTGTTGATTGAGGTGATTGTAATATTTATGTCTTGTAATTACTGTGATTGTGGTGGTTGCGAGGTTGTTGTGGGTATTGTTGTTGATTGAGGTGATTGTAATATTTATGTCTTGTAATTACTGAGATTGTGGTGATTGCGAGGTTGTTGTGGGTATTGTTGTTGATTGAGGTGATTGTAATATTTATGTCTTGTAATTACTGTGATTGTGGTAGTGTTTGTGATGATTGTTATCTTGGTGGTGGTAGTGTTTGTTTTTGTGGTTGTTGTTGTGGTTGTGGTGGCGGGGATTAAGTGGTGTGGTGGGAGCTGTGTGTGTAATCCTGGGTGATATACAGTATATGGCTGGTTCACTGCAGCTTTAGGTTGTGCTGGCTCTTGCGGTTATGGTAGTGATTGTGGTTGTAGGTGTTGTTGTGTTGGTTATTATGGTTGTGGTGTTGGGGAATAAGGTGGTATTATGGTTGTGGTGTTGGGGAATAAGGTGGTATTATGGTTGTGGTGTTGGGGAATAAGGTGGTATTATGGTTGTGGTGTTGGGGAATAAGGTGGTATTATGGTTGTGGTGTTGGGGAATAAGGTGGTATTATGGTTGTGGTGTTGGGGAATAAGGTGGTATTATGGTTGTGGTGTTGGGGAATAAGGTGGTATTATGGTTGTGGTGTTGGGGAATAAGGTGGTATTATGGTTGTGGTGTTGGGGAATAAGGTGGTATTATGGTTGTGGTGTTGGGGAATAAGGTGGTATTATGGTTGTGGTGTTGGGGAATAAGGTGGTATTATGGTTGTGGTGTTGGGGAATAAGGTGGTATTATGGTTGTGGTGTTGGGGAATAAGGTGGTATTATGGTTGTGGTGTTGGGGAATAAGGTGGTATTATGGTTGTGGTGTTGGGGAATAAGGTGGTATTATGGTTGTGGTGTTGGGGAATAAGGTGGTATTATGGTTGTGGTGTTGGGGAATAAGGTGGTATTATGGTTGTGGTGTTGGGGAATAAGGTGGTATTATGGTTGTGGTGTTGGGGAATAAGGTGGTATTATGGTTGTGGTGTTGGGGAATAAGGTGGTATTATGGTTGTGGTGTTGGGGAATAAGGTGGTATTATGGTTGTGGTGTTGGGGAATAAGGTGGTATTATGGTTGTGGTGTTGGGGAATAAGGTGGTATTATGGTTGTGGTGTTGGGGAATAAGGTGGTATTATGGTTGTGGTGTTGGGGAATAAGGTGGTATTATGGTTGTGGTGTTGGGGAATAAGGTGGTATTATGGTTGTGGTGTTGGGGAATAAGGTGGTATTATGGTTGTGGTGTTGGGGAATAAGGTGGTATTATGGTTGTGGTGTTGGGGAATAAGGTGGTATTATGGTTGTGGTGTTGGGGAATAAGGTGGTATTATGGTTGTGGTGTTGGGGAATAAGGTGGTATTATGGTTGTGGTGTTGGGGAATAAGGTGGTATTATGGTTGTGGTGTTGGGGAATAAGGTGGTATGGTTGTGGTGTTGGGGAATAAGGTGGTATTATGGTTGTGGTGTTGGGGAATAAGGTGGTATTATGGTTGTGGTGTTGGGGAATAAGGTGGTATTATGGTTGTGGTGTTGGGGAATAAGGTGGTATTATGGTTGTGGTGTTGGGGAATAAGGTGGTATTATGGTTGTGGTGTTGGGGAATAAGGTGGTATTATGGTTGTGGTGTTGGGGAATAAGGTGGTATTATGGCAGCTCTGGGTGTAGGCTAATCCTGGGTGATTTAAATTATATAGTTGGTTCACTGTAGTTGTAGGTTTGGTGGTTGTTGTGGTTATGGTTGTGGTGGTTATGGTTGTTAAGCTATTTGATGTTTGAATGTGTTACTGTTTATTTGTTTTCATTGATAACGACTGACAACAAACCCACCAGTTATCTACTGCTATTAAGGTACATTGTTGACATTGACAAGGAGTTATTAGGCTCTAAGCAAGTTGCAAGCAACATATATTGATGATCACATTGTTTAGGCTTCATAGTAGACGGTGCCACTATAAACTTGAATTCAGCTTATATTGCAGGCTACAATTTAATGTAACAAAAAGCGTTACAAATCACCGAAGGTCTTCGTAGAACGTTGTTAATCACCCACCAAGCCACTCCACACCCTTTTCCTTCCTCTCTCTCTCCCCTGACATATCTTTCGGCTGATCCAGTCCAACAAGAAAAAAATATAAAATAACTATAACAGTAACAGGAGTGAGACGAGCGCTAATAAGCTTTGCGTGTGTTTCCGACGCATTACCCCATTCACCCTGGATATCCTTTCTCAATTTGTATTAATACATTTTTCGAATTCCTAAAATTAATAATACCTCTGGGTACTGAGGCTCCCAATAGTAGACCCCATTACCTGGTGGTTCGTACTAACCTAATTGGCCTATCCTTAAAAGTCCCACGCTTAGGGGCCTTTGTTTTGGGGGCCTAACGCTAGGAGGCTTTCACATAGGGGGACCCCCTATGTGAAAGCCTCTTTTACCTCCTTTAGGGGTACTGCTTTAGGGAACCCTTGATTGTACAACGTAAATTTCTCATTATAAAATGTAAAACACAATGAGAGAGAGAGAGTGAGTGGGAGTGAGTAGGTGGAGGATGGGAGAGTAGGGAGAAGAGAGATATTTAAAAGAAGCCGCTACTAGGGGTGGCGTATTAAACAAAGTAGGCCTTTAGTGCTGCCCTGTTCCTATGATCCCAAATGGTTCATTCAGGTTGTCTTAAGAGTGTGTCGGAGCCCGTGAGGTGTTCTGGGAACCCCCCTCTCTTGTCTCACCTCCAGAACTAAAGCTGGACACGGCTCAAAGAAGAACTTACCTCTTTGACTACGATAGTGCCACTTTCACTTCCCCCTGAGACCTTTTTGAGATATTCATAATTAGTACAGTATAATTATGTGTTATGCCGTGTCCTTAATATGTTTTTGTTGATTCCACACCAATAAAAGACTTGCCATTCAATTTATCTATATTAAAGTCGATTAATCAGAAGCCTTTATCCTCGCGCTGGATATATTCACCCTTTGAAGATTGTGGCGCATGTTGACAGTTTATTCTGGCTAGCATTAGACGATTTTATACAGTTAAAGAAAGATCTGTGGGAATTATAATGGTAAAGACCATCTCAGTTAAGCCTCTGACTTCCATATACACTTCCTAATCTGAGTAAAATCGTCTTACAATAGCCGGAAACCAGAAAAATAATTGCGTATTGGATATTGAAAGGGTTAAGAGGGTTAAAGGTTACTAACAACGTTTGGTTTGTACCGTAGCTTCTTCGTGGCTGTTTGGTCAACTCTACGGTGCGTATACGCCTCTAGATAATATTGGCTAGGGATAATCCTTTCAGTATGCGAGGACGCCGTCGATCATTGTATTTTGGCTATCAATAGACCGTATTATCCAGCGTAGGAAGGACCTCTAAGAGTGACACAGAGGACAGACTACCCCTTTTAAATCATTGACACCCACATTTTCTTCTTCAGTTGCACAAAATCGTCTAATGCTTGTCAGAATAACACATCGTCGTACTCGGAAAAGGTTATGATATGTCAGTTGGAGACGAATCATATCTAAAGGTTTGTGAAATGACAATGAACGAAATGACGTATGGGCGAGGTGACTTTAATTCACACGAGGATATTGCTGACACGAGTAAGATCGTTTATGGGTGGGGATGGTTGGTTATTCTGGCTTCCCTTCTCCCTCATGTTTAGTCCCATTAGTTTTCAGACTTTAAGACGTTCTGCCCATTAGTTTGGCGATTATAAAACTTTTCGCCCCATTTCGTTGTCAATATTAAAACCTTTCGTGTCATTCAGGTGTCAATTTTTCCCTGGCGAGCGATAGCGAGCCAGACATTTTGGCGATATCGGCCTTCGTCCGGAACATTTTTCTGCCGAAAAATTTACAAATGTATCTATAAGGGGGATCTTTGGGATGTTTTGTTAAGCTTGATGGAAATCTAGGGAAGAAACTAAATGCACAATAAATAAATGAATAAATCGACCAATAAATAAACCCTCCCCCCCCCCCCCTTAATAAACCCTCCCCCCCCCCTTAACCCCTTCAGCACCATGACGCCCGTTTACCTTTGATCCTATGGTTAAAATTAGATGATATTATGCAGTTTAAGAAGGACCTATGTTACTAAAAGTGTTTGTTGAGATCGTATTTACCCATTGGAGTCTCGTATAGGTAGATTATAAACTGAAGTAAATCGTCTAATGGTAACCCCAGAGTATGATTAATGTTACGTAATGGTGGTGAAGGGGTTAACCCGTTCAGTACCGGTGACGTCCTTCGCATTATATTCCGGCAACTATTAGGTGATTGTATTCAGTTTAAGTGGGGCCTCCAGCAATTAACAGGCTTCGAACTATGACAATTAAACCTTCTTACTACCACAGATCCTTCTAAGGCTGCACACAATCGTCTAAATATAGCTCGAGTAAAGTAAAAATGACTTCGCCGGTACATAAGGGGTAATATGTTTTTGTCATCCCAAAATAACTATATGTAAGAGATCTAGCTGATAACTATCTCTTTAGGGAATGTCACTCATAAGCTGCTTAACCCCTTCAGACTCATGTTACGCAGAGGTTGCCAGATTAGCAATAAGAAATAGAGTTCTCTCACTCTTATAATTACCTCTCCAAAATTAGTTTTCTGCCCACAGCTAACTCAAAGATAACTGCAGAGGTTGAAGTAACTAAACTAAAGGTTTCTAAATACCCCTGATGGTAACAAAGGCTTTAAAGTATCCCTAATCGGCTCAAAATCGCGTCATATGTCGGAGAGGGTTAAGGGGGATGGTTGTTTTTGTTTTATAGGCCCCCACCACCCCTTCTTCCTTATGCTTAGCCCCATTACTTTTCAGAATTTAAGGCGTTCGGCTCATTCCTTTGCCGATTTTAAGACCTTTTCACCCCATTCATTAGTCAATATTAAGACTTTTCGTGCCATCTAGATGTCGATTTTTTCCTGACGAGAGATAGCGAGCCTATAATTTAGGAGGAGCCGGAATTCGGCCGGGACATTTTTCTAAAGAAATATGTACAAATCAATCTAGAAGGGGTATCTTGGGGATGCTTTTTTTAAAGCCCGATGGAGGTCTAAGGAGGAAATTAAAGGTCTTAAAATCGACAAACTAATTGGGCGAACGTCTTATAATATCAAAACTAATGGGGCTAAGCACGAGGGACAAGGGGGTCTATACAAACGACATACCACCCCTTAATATACCGTAACATTGAGTAAGGTTTTCGATAGCCAGAGTTTACGACATTTTACTAATAATATTTATGGTGTAAGTCAAAACAAATATTGAAATGGAAACAGTGTATAGGTTTTGTACTCTATGTATAATGATTCACCTTATACATATATGGGTCATTCCTACAGTGTATAGGTTTTGTACTCTTATGTATAATGATTCACCTTATACATATATGGGTCATTCCTACATAAAATTCATGTTAGTAAAATAAAATGCGAACGGAGAGGATCATAATATACTGTATAACGTCTCATTAAGGGGAGATTTCCACTTGAGGGATTTTTTTCTTGACTCCTTTCTCACTCATGTTTAACCCCATTGTTTTTCTAATTTTAAGACGTTCGCCCCATTATTTTGACTATTTTAAGAACTTTCAACCCATTTTTATAAATTTTAAGACCTTCGTGCCATTCAGGTGTCGATTTTATCCTGGCGAGCGATAGCGAGCCTGTAATTTAAGAGGAACCGGCTTTCAGCCGGGAAATTTTTCTACCGAAAAATGTACACATTTATCTTGAAAGGGTGCTCAAGGGGGTGTAATCTTAAGCTTGCAGGATATCTAGGGACCAAACTAAAAACCTCCCCTTAACGGGCTAGTGCTAGTTTTTTGGTCTTTGTATTTATGTATTAATTTATTTTTTAATTTCCTCGGCAGACCTCCATCAAGCTTAAAAAAAAAAACACCCCCTAGACCGCCTTCCACGATAAATGTGTACATTTTTCGGTAGAAAAATGTTACTGCCGAAGGCCGATTCTTTCTAAAATTACAGGCTTGCTATCGCTCGCCAGGAAAAAAATCGACTCCTAAATGGCACGAAAGGTCTTAATATTGACATAGAAATGAGGCGAAAGGTCTCAAAATCGCCAAACTAATGGAACAAACGTCGTAAAATCTCAAAACTAATACCGTATGCTAAACATGAGGGAGAAGGGGTCCAGAAAAAGCGACTACCTCCCCCTTAATGTTAAAGATGATATTATGTCTTACCCTTTTCTTATCCATATCTATCAATCACCATCTATCTATTTTAGTTGTATCTGTCTGTCCATCTCTCTCTCTCTCTCTCTCTCTCTCTCTCTCTCTCTCTCTCTCTCTCTCTCTCTCTCTCTCTCTCTCTCTCTCTCTCTCTCTCTCTATATATATATATATGTATATATATATATATATATATATATATATATATATATATATATGTATTATAATATAATATAGGATATAGAGATAGTATAAACCACGGTTCATTACCCTAAAAGCGTTTCTCCATTCCTTTCTAAATTGTCCCTCCATTTTCTCCGTCCGATTTCCATTATCCGCGCTTCCCCCCTCCCCTCTTTCTTTCCCAGGTAGTGGGGTACTAAGTGCCTGTTATAGTCTTCCGTGACCCAACTTTTTCATCTCTCTCTCTCTCTCTCTCTCTCTCTCTCTCTCTCTCTCTCTCTCTCTCTCTCTCTCTCTCTCTCTCTCTCTCTCTCTCTCTCTCTCTCTCTCTCTCTCTCTCTTAAATATTCAATTAACACACACAAACACGCGTTAACTATTCAACACTTTCCATCTAATACAAACAGCCATAACCTCTAATATAAATTTGGATTACTATATTTGATTTCTTTTCTCAAGATATGGAATGATGAGTTCATTTAAGGTTTACGTGTAAATCAATTTCATCGTGCAATCATCATTGTATCAACATAAATAACTGCTATGCTACTTAACAATTTAATTCATCTAATCAAGAATCGCTCGAAATATTCAGTCTGAAAAGTATATTATTATTATAATAATATTATTTGTTTTATATATATACTGTATATACAGTATACAGTATATATACAGTATATATTTACAGTATATATATATATATATATGTATATATGTATATATATATATATATACGGTATATATATATATATATATACCGGTATATATATATATATATATATATATATATATATATATATATATATATATATATATGTGTATATATATATGTATATATATATATACATTTGTGTGTGTGTGTGGTCTTGAGTACCCATAAGCTGCCATTTCTTGTATTTTTTGTGTATTCTGTATTAAATGTGTCATTTCTTTGTTTCAGGTAATGGGGGCTAATGATTCCACGAACAATTTAATTTTGACGCCAGAAATTTAGTGGTAAGTACCCTGTGTTGATATGAGAGTGATGGTTTATTACATCACTGAGCATTTTATTTATATATATATATATATAATTATTGATTCCCTACTGTCCTCAATTTATTCTCCTCCTCCTCTACATCTTGTGAATCTTCCTCCACATATCTGTATAGATTTGTGACTAACATCTTATAACCCTCTCTTTCCGCACCTTTTGAAATCCCCCCCCCTAATATATATAAGACAATATATATATATATAATTAGATAACTAATACAAAAGTAATACTACTACTAATACTAATAATGAAAATAATATTGATTTAAATAATAATATGAATTATAATAATAATAATAGTAATACTACTTCTACTGCTACTACTACTACTACTAATACTACTACTACTAATAATAATAATAATAATAAATACAAATATTATACCAATAAAAGTTTTGGTGAGTCTTCACGATACTCACTACAAGACGATTTTAAGACCTTTCGCCTCATTTGTTTTGTTAATATTAAGACCTTTCGTGCTATTTAGGTGTCGTTTCTTTTCCTGGCGAACGATAGTGAGCCTGTAATTTTGGAAGTACCTAAGGACTACACACACAAAGTTGGTGTTGATTGTATGATCCCAATTGAGGGCTTATACCCCCGATATTCAACATATCATTATTGCTAAAATATATGAACAGAAATATAGTAAGATTGGTAATAGTCATACTGTTTACTTAAGGACTTCAAACACAGTAATTGGTGGTGATTGGATGACCTTAAAGGCGGGTTTAGGGACTTCAAAGCTTAACATACCATTATCATTAAAATGTATCAAGGGGAGATGTTTTTTTTTCTGGTCTCCCTTCTTCCTGTTGTTTAACCCCATTAGTTTTCAGATTTTAAGACGTTTGGCCCATTAGTTTGGATATTTTAAGACCTATCACCCCATTTATTTGTCATTATTAAGACTTTTCGTGTCATTTAGATGTCGATTTTTTCCTGGCGAGCGATATCGAGCCTGTATTTTAAGAGGAACCGGCCTTCGGCCGGGAAATTTTTCTATCGAAAAATGTACAAATTTATCTTGAAGGAGGGTCTTGGACGGTGTGTTTTTTTAAAGCTTGATGGAGGTCTAGGGAGGAAACTAAAACAATATAAATTAACAAATTAATACGCCCATCCCCCCTTAATGGAATTAAAGGGAATTTGGTGCATGCAACCGAAATCGACAAGCATTTGGCCGTTCGACCCAATTTATCACTCAGTTCAATTCAACCAGCTTTGACCCAATTTGTCTGCCTCAACCCATTTGACCGCCTTGGACCAACTCGGCCGTTTGACCACTCAGAATAATTCAATAAGTATTTGACCACTTCCTATCACTTGGTCTAATCGATATCCATGCCCAATTCAACCGCTCGTCCTAATTTGATCGCTATGTCTGATTTGAACGTTTGGCCCAGATCAACTGCTCGAATAACTTTTTCCCTCAACTTAACTAAATTGACTGCGTAGCCCAGTTCCACCACTCGGTCCAATATGACCGTGTGACCCAGTTGTTCACATTGTTCAAATTGCCTGCTGTGCCCATTTCGAACGCTTGACCCAATTCACTTTCTCCTCGTTCTTGATCTTCCCTTTCATTTATTCATATTCACCCTCCTACTCTTCCTCTCTTACCCCTCCTCCTCCCCCTTCTTCCTCCTCTTCTTCTCTTACTTCTCATCCTCCTCCTCTCTTACTCCTCCTCCTACTCCCCCTTCCTTCTCATCCTCCTCTCTTACTCCTCCACCTCTCCCTTCATCCTCTTTCTCCTCCTCTCCCTTCATCCTCTTTCTCCTCCTCCACCTCCTCAAATCAGAAGTAAATGTATGAATTAGCATTATCTGTTTTTAACATTGTTACGAAGTTACCAAATTGGTTGTTCTTACTACCAACGGTTAATGATGTATATATATAATATAAACACTAGACAATTTTTTTTTGATATACTCCCAAAGTCAACACCAACTGGCGTAGGATCTAATTAAGTCTCTATTAATTGCTGGACGAAAACTCTGGAATTGTTTATCTTTTCAAGTTACAGGTTCTAATTCTATGTCTTCTATATAACAACTGACACTCACTTATTAAGCAGTCAGTTTTATCAGTAAATTTTGTTATCGGGTACTGCATTTTTACTCAATTAACTTGTAATGACATACTGTATATTGGTATGCCTATTTTATCATGACATCTTTGTATATAAGAAATGTTTGTAATTTTAAACTTGTGGAAAGTAAGCATTGTATTAGTGGAATAAATTTGTGTATCTGATTCCTCCTCCTCCTCCACCTCCCCCCATTCCACCTCCTCCACCTCCTCCCTTGAGTATAATCAAGCTGCGACACATTCCATTAACTCTCGTCCTATTTAAGGGGGCCCACCTCGCTTTTTTCTCTTTCTTTCCCTCTCTCATTGGCTTGTAACCATTCGACCCCATTCAGTCTACTGTTTTAAGACGTTTACCCTCATCCAGGTGTCAATATTTTCCTGGCGAGCGGTAGCGAGCCAGCATATATATATATATTTTTGACGGCAAGCTAAATTTGTAAATTTTTCGATAGAAAAATATCTCCGGCGAAGCCGGATTTCTCCATACAATGCTGGCTCGCTATCGCTCGCCAGGAAGAAATCGACACCTGGATGGGGATAAACGTCTTAAAACAGTTGGCTGAATGGGGCCAAATGGATACCAGCCAGGAAAGAGAGAAAAGGAGAGAAAGATAAAACAAAGTCGGTGATCCCCCTTAAAGTAATTCATCCCCCGACGATACTGTGTAGGATAGTAAAAACAAAATTTCATTCTCTGGCTCTCACTCGTTCTCTGGCTGGCTCTCACTCGTTCTCTGGCTGGCTCTCACTCGTTCTCGCTCTCACTCGTTTTCTCGCTCTCACTCGTTCTCTCTCTCTCTCTCTCGCTCGCTCTCTCTCACTCGTTCTCTCTCGCTCTCTCTCACTCGTTCTCTCTCGCTCGTTCTCTCTCGCTCGTTCTCTCTCGCTCGTTCTCTCTCTCTCTCTCTCTCTCTCTCTCTCTCTCTCTCTCTCTCTCTCTCTCTCTCTCTCTCCCTAGTTTTATTGTTCCCCAATATTTTTTTCTTCGAGATTTACGTTGCGAGGATTACGATTAACCCTTTCAGTACGGTGCCTTAAAATAAAAATGGAAAAGAGTGAGAGTTTAGAAAAAGAAGGAACAATTGCTGGAATGAGGGCAGTGCAGAATGGAAATTAGGATACGATAAAATAAAAGTAAGAGAGGGAGAGAGAGAGAGAGAGAGTGTTCACGGAGTCACAAGGAATAATTAGTATCTCAAAGAACATGCGGGCCATTCCGGGGAGATACTGGAAGTGGAAGGAGAGAGATTGCTTAGTGCACTACACGCATTGTACAGTCTAGGGCTTGTTTTTTGGTCTTTGTATTTATGTATTAATTTATTTTTGCGTTTCCACGTCAGACCTCCATCAAGCTTAAAAAAAACACCCCCTAGACCCCCTTCCAAGATAAATTTGTACATTTTTCGGTAGATTCTCTGGAGTAGTAATTACCTTTGTCTATTTCGCATGTGTCTCTCCCATTGTTCTGTTTTCCAATATTCCGTTACTTTGATTCTTTTTCAATAATTTCAGTTCCATGGCTTCGTTTTAATTACGTTCTGGCTACCACTAGATGATTATATTGTTATTAGGTAGGAAGGAACACATACTTTGTAATTTGTTATATATGTATACATTTGTTATATATGTATACATTTGTTATATATGTATACATTTGTTATATATGTATACATTTGTTATATATGTATACATTTGTTATATATGTATACATTTGTTATATATGTATACATTTGTTATATATGTATACATTTGTTATATATGTATACATTTGTTATATATGTATACATTTGTTATATATGTATACATTTGTTATATATGTATACATTTGTTATATATGTATACATTTGTTTATATATGTATACATTTTATATATGTATACATTTGTTATATATGTATACATTTGTTATATATGTATACATTTGTTATATATGTATACATTTGTTATATATGTATACATTTGTTATATATGTATACATTTGTTATATATGTATACATTTGTTATATATGTATACATTTTATTATTCCACCACAGATTAGTCCAGCTTGATTAATCCTTGGTGACCTGCTTTTTTTTCTATCCTTTCCTCTCTTTCTTTGGCTTGTATCCATTTGGCCCCATTTAGCCTACTGTTTTAAGACGTTAACCCCCATCCAGGTGTCAATATTTTCCTGGCGAGCGGTAGCGAGCCAGCATATATATTTTTTTTTGTTTTGACAGCAAGCTAAATTTATACATTTTTTGATAGAAAAATTTCTCCGGCAAAGCCGGATTTCTCCATACAATGCTGGCTCGCTATCGCTCGCCAGGAAAATATCGACACCTAGATGGGAGTAAACGTCTTAAAACAGTAAGCTGAATGGGACCAAATGCATACAAGCCAGAAAAAGAGAGAAAAGGAGAGAAAGATATAAAAAGCCGGAGACCCCCATTAAAGGTAGTCATATATTAACCCATGGAGTGCGATAAGCCTTCCGGATGGCACCGTATTTTGATATGTGTAACAAGAACCTTCAAATACCCATGCCAGTGCTGGGTTTTTAATTCGGAATTCGTGATCACTCTCATTTGGTTCCCGGATAACTCAACCAGTAGGCCATGTACACCAAGTAGCTTTCAACCAGTGCCAAATCTGCCAGGGCCAACAAAGCCAGTGCCAACTAAGAGTACCAACCAAACTTTGCCTTACCTAATCTAACAGTATTAGTCAATGTTGGCACTGGTTGAGAGTTTCTAGCTGATATAGGCTGGTTGTTGAGAGTTACTACTGAAATAGTCTTGTAGTTGATAGTTACTGCTGAAATAGTCTAGTAGTTGAGAGTTACTGGCAGAAATAGTCTAGTAGTTAAGAGTTACTGGCAGAAATAGTCTAGTAGTTGAGAGTTACTACTGAAATAGTCTAGTAGTTGAGAGTTACTGGCAGAAATAGTCTAGTAGTTGAGAGTTACTGGCAGAAATAGTCTAGTAGTTGAGAGTTACTGGCAGAAATAGTCTAGTAGTTAAGAGTTACTGGCAGAAATAGTCTAGTAGTTGAGAGTTACTACTGAAATAGTCTAGTAGTTGAGAGTTACTGGCAGAAATAGTCTAGTAGTTGAGAGTTACTGGCAGAAATAGTCTAGTAGTTGAGAGTTACTGGCAGAAATAGTCTAGTAGTTGAGAGTTACTGGCAGAAATAGTCTAGTAGTTGAGAGTTACTGGCAGAAATAGTCTAGTAGTTAAGAGTTACTGGCAGAAATAGTCTAGGTAGTTGAGAGTTACTGGCAGAAATAGTCTAGTAGTTGAGAGTTACTGGCAGAAATAGTCTAGTAGTTAAGAGTTACTGGCAGAAATAGTCTAGTAGTTGAGAGTTACTACTGAAATAGTCTAGTAGTTGAGAGTTACTGGCAGAAATAGTCTAGTAGTTGAGAGTTACTGGCAGAAATAGTCTAGTAGTTGAGAGTTACTGGCAGAAATAGTCTAGTAGTTGAGAGTTACTGGCAGAAATAGTCTAGTAGTTGAGAGTTACTGGCAGAAATAGTCTAGTAGTTAAGAGTTACTGGCAGAAATAGTCTAGTAGTTGAGAGTTACTGGCAGAAATAGTCTAGTAGTTGAGAGTTACTGGCAGAAATAGTCTAGTAGTTGAGAGTTACTGGCAGAAATAGTCTAGTAGTTGAGAGTTACTGGCAGAAATAGTCTAGTAGTTGAGAGTTACTGGCAGAAATAGTCTAGTAGTTGAGAGTTACTACTGAAATAGTCTAGTAGTTGAGAGTTACTACTGAAATAGTCTAGTAGTTGAGAGTTACTGGCAGAAATAGTCTAGTAGTTGAGAGTTACTGGCAGAAATAGTCTAGTAGTTAAGAGTTACTGGCAGAAATAGTCTAGGTAGTTGAGAGTTACTGGCAGAAATAGTCTAGTAGTTGAGAGTTACTGGCAGAAATAGTCTAGTAGTTGAGAGTTACTACTGAAATAGTCTAGTAGTTGAGAGTTACTGGCAGAAATAGTCTAGTAGTTGAGAGTTACTGGCAGAAATAGTCTAGTAGTTAAGAGTTACTGGCAGAAATAGTCTAGGTAGTTGAGAGTTACTGGCAGAAATAGTCTAGTAGTTGAGAGTTACTGGCAGAAATAGTCTAGTAGTTAAGAGTTACTGGCAGAAATAGTCTAGTAGTTAAGAGTTACTGGCAGAAATAGTCTAGTAGTTAAGAGTTACTTGGATGAAATAGTCTAGTTTTGAGAGTTACTGGCAGAAATAGTCTAGTAGTTAAGAGTTACTGGCAGAAATAGTCTAGTAGTTGAGAGTTACTGGCAGAAATAGTCTAGTAGTTAAGAGTTACTGGCAGAAATAGTCTAGTAGTTAAGAGTTACTTGGATGAAATAGTCTAGTTTTGAGAGTTACTGGCAGAAATAGTCTAGTAGTTGAGAGTTACTGGCAGAAATAGTCTAGTAGTTAAGAGTTACTGGCAGAAATAGTCTAGTAGTTAAGAGTTACTGGCAGAAATAGTCTAGTAGTTAAGAGTTACTGGCAGAAATAGTCTAGTAGTTAAGATTTACTGGCAGAAATAGTCTAGTAGTTAAGAGTTACTTGGATGAAATAGTCTAGTTTTGAGAGTTACTGGTTTAAATATAGTCCAGTCGTTGAGTTGTTTGGTACCCTCCAATTAGACAGCCATACGAGAGATCATTCGTCAATTGATTGTCGCTGCTTGACTACTTAACCCTTTGAGTACCAGCGGCGTGTGCTACATTGTATTCTAGCTATATTTAGACGATATTAGGCAGCTTAGGAAGGATCTGTGGTAGTTAAGAGGGTTGGTTGAGATAGTTTGAAGCCTAAATATTGCTAGAGGTCCTTCCTAAGCTGAATAAAATCGTCTAATAGTTGCACGAATATGATAAGAAGGACTTCCCTGATACTGTATGGGTTAACATTGTATGGCATGCTGTACAATACCAGCCCAGCTTCAATTATATATCAGTGGACCTCGCTTCTGACCAGAACTTTAAGAGTGTCGGCGAAATGTTGAATTTGGTTGTACAAACCGAAGAAGACTATTGGAACGAAAAGGTTTTGAAATGCCATAGACATTTGCTAAGTTCTTCCAGGATACAGTCATTAGCCCCTTGAGTATCTATGTAACACTATTTCACAATTAATTTTGGATAACATTAGGTGATTTTATGCAGATTAGGGAAGATCTTTATGGCTCATAGGATTATAAACTATATTAATTAACCCTCTAACTCTTATCAATTAACCCTCTAACTCTTATCAATTAACCCTCTAACTCTTATCAATTCTTCCCAAGCTGAATAACATCGTTTAATGATAATTAATATGAAGAAACGCGTCCTCGTATCCTGATGGGGTTACAGATGTTCGTATACGTGAACACTCTTACACATACAATAGTCTGCTCTACCTGGTATAAATTGTTTATGCGGTTGTAACTAGCTGTCCCATAGAGCAGTTCAACAGACTTAAGGGGGCCCACCTCGCTTGTTTTCTCTTTCTCTCCCTCTCTCTTTGGCTTGTATCCATTCGGCCACATTCAGCCTACTGTTTTAAGATGTTTACCCCCATCCAGGTGTCAATATTTTCCTGGCGAGCGGTAGCGAGCCAGTATATACTGTATATATTTTTGTTTTGACAGCATGTTAAAGTTGTACATTTTTCGATAGAAAATGTCTCCAGCGAAGCCGGATTTCTCCATACAATGCTGGCTCGCTATCGCTCGCCAGGAAGAAATTGACACCTGGATGGGGATAAACGTCTTAAAACAGTTGGCTGAATGGGGCCGAATGGCTACAAGCCAGAGAAAGAGAGAAAAGGAGAGAAAGAGGAAAAAAGGAGGTGACCCCCCTTAATGGTAATGTGCAGTATATTGCCAATTTTGCCATGGGTGTACGGTTGTGTTCATGTCTTCCTCATACTTTCTTCACCTTTTATTTTGTCCTCCCCCCACTCCTATTTCATCTTACACCTACTGTCTTTCCATTCATTCTCCCTCTTCTTCTCTTTCTCCTCCTTCTCCTTTTCCACCTCCTCCGTTCTCTCTCCTACTAACCCTACATTCTGATCTTATCTTCCTGCCTTGTTATCTTACTCATCCTCTTGGAATGAACCGGAAGGAATTGAGATACTATATATTTCTTGTAACTCCTCCAAACTCTCTCTCTCTCTCTCTCTCTCTGTGCCTTAAGTTTGTAGGTATGAAGAGTAATATGGGCTTCGTGGCTTGCCTGTAGTATTACCCTTATTAGAGTCTCTCTCTCTCTCTGCCTTGAGTTTGTAGGTATGAAGAGTAATGTGGGCGCCGTGGCTTGCCTGTAGTATTACCCTTATTAGAGTCTCTCTCTCTCTCTCTGCCTTGAGTTTGTAGGTATGAAGAGTAATGTGGGCGCCGTGGCTTGCCTGTAGTATTACCCTTATTAGAGCTCGCTCTCTCTCGCTGGAAGTTGGAGAGGTTAAACATTTGTAGGCTATGTGGAAAAATTTCACACATGAGATCTCTTCTACCTTGAACAATCTTCCCTCTGTAGTAGTAACTAGTTCTTCAGTAGAGTAGTTCAAGAAGATAGTAGATAGTATTAAGCATACTCTACAATGAGTGTAGTGCTGCTAGTGCACTTAACAATATATATATTTCCACTGGAATGGACTGCAAGGTCATTGAGATACTAACTATTCCTTGTAACTATCTCCCAGGTGTTACAGTGTCTGGGTGTTGTTGGTATATATTATTGATCCAGGTTGTCAATGGAGGTGACCGGGAACACCACTAGCCGACAGTAGTAGTTCAGGACACGTTCACCGTTTATAGTCTTATGGTGTCACTGTTATTGTTGATACCATTACCTTTATTGATTACATGTTAGTCTTCGTCATCATCATCATCACTACTTCACCCTATCTATCCATTTTGCTTTATATTTTCTTTTTTATTAAGGGTGTTAGGGATACGGAAGGGGGTTAGTAGAAGAACTAAAGGGTGAATCTTAAGGGGTGGGGGGGGGGAGGTTGTTTGCTTCCTAAATCTCTAGCAAGATTTTAAAAACCCACAAGTCCCCACATTTCAGTAGAAAAATGTTCCGGCCAAAGGCTGGTTCCTCGTATTTTACAAGCTCGTTATCGCTCGTCAGGAAAAACATATACATCTAAATGGTACGAACGGTCTTAATATGGACAAAAGAATGGGGCGGAAGGTATTACAATCGCCAAACTAATGGGGCGAACGTCTTGCAATCTCAAAACTAATGGGGCTAAGCATTAGTGTGAAGGGGTCCAGAAAAAATAGAAAAACCTCCCCGTAAATCAGTACGAAACAGAAAAAGTAGCAGTTTCTTAGCTATGTTCAGTTTGTGTTCGTTGTTTGGGTCGTGAGTGCAAACCTCCTCCTCTGTGTCCTTCTCCGCTGCCTCCTCCTCCTCCTCCTCCTCATCATCATAAATATCACCATCCTTAATGTCATTATCTGTATTATTGTGTCTCCGTTTTCTCGTGTTCATTCTTTTCACCATTATTGATTTCATCATCGTGGCAAACTTCTTCCCTATCATCATCATCAATGTCATCACCACTATATCATAATCATCATCATCATCACCATCATCATAATTAGCATCATCATCATCACCAATCATCATCATCATCATCATAATCACTATCATCATGCTGTCGATGGTACCGGTAATGCTAATAATTCAGGGTTTACTGTATATTCTTTATTTGCTTCTTTATATAAACCTTTTCTTTTTGTAAGGTGCAGAGAACTCAATCAAGTCGGATGTCTCCGTCTCCAATCCTTTCAATCCCTAACTTACTGAGTTCCTCTATCTTGTTTTCTTCTTTTACTGCCTTCTCTCTCCTCTCCCTTTTACCTTAATGGCTCCCGAACTTCTCTCCGTTTCTCTAGATATGTTTTAACCCTTTCAGTATACATCAACGCATTCTTGTCTTTTATTCTTACTATTATTAGAGGATATTGTTATGTTTTCGCAAGACCTGTTGGAGTCGAGGGTTAATTGAATTAATTGCAAATTCGAGACATTTGAATGGACGGAAGAAATATTTTAAATGATATTCGTCGTAAATCCAAGAGCTAATTAATATGCAGCTAGCAATTTCGAAAGACCATCTTTGCCTGAGTGTTCAGTAGAGTTTCTCACTTCTTTGTCGTGGTACTGAGCAAGGATAAAGAGAGAGTGGGAGGGTATTATATCAAGTGGATTCTCTCTCTCTCTCTCTCTCTCTCTCTCTCTCTCTCTCTCTCTCTCTCTCTCTCTCTCTCTCTCTTCTCTCTCTCTCTCTCTCTCTCTCTCTCTCTCTCTCTCTCTCTCTCTCTCTCTCTCTCTCTCTCTCTCTCTCTCTCTCTCTCTCTCTCTCTCTCTTACCCTTGTATATATATATATATATATACTGTATATCCCCTCATTACTGCACATTTCTTGACTAATGTATATGGCCTAATTTATCAGCTAAGGGAAGCTGACAACAGGAAAGGGAGAGGTGGAAGAAAGGGGGAGAAAGGGAAGGAGGGAAATGGATAAAATAGAGAAAAAGACTAAACCGAAGGAAAGGACAAGAAGAAGGATGAATGGAAAATAGAAGAGTGAGGATGGGAAGGAAGAAGGAGAGAGAAGGAATGAAGGAGGGATGAAGAGGAAATGAGGAGAGGAAGAGGGGAGGCAGAATGCAAGTCGAAGAGAAGATAAGAAAGGACACGAAGAGGGATGGAAGAATAGAAGATAAAGAAGGGATAGAATAATAAGATAAAGGTGAAATAAGAGGGTGTTTGAGAGGGGGAATAGGGTGAAGGATGGTGGGTGTGGGAGGAAGCTAAAAGGAGGATATTGGAAGGTAAGGATAGAAGATAGGACGGAGAAGAAAAGGGAAAGTTAGAATATAGAAGGAAGGTTTAAGGGAAGACGAAATAGAAGGAAGGCTGGGCAACAAAGGAAGAAGGAAAGATGAATGGAAGGAGAGGACAGAAGGAAAGATGGGAGATAAAGAAGGGTGGAGTGAGAGGAGGGTATAGGGAGAAAGAGAGGAAAAGAAGGAAGGATGAAGAAGAGGAAGATAACTGTAATAGGAATGGAAGGAAGACTGGATGGAAGGGAAAGGGGAGATAGAAGCAAGGGCGATGGGAAGGATAGGATAGCATAACACAAGGGAAGGACGCAAGAGAAGGAAGAATGGAAGGTGGGAGAGGATAGAAGGAAGGATGGAAAGTGGGAAAGGATAGAAGGACGAAACAAGTAAGGAGTAGATAGCCTACCAGAGAATGAAGGATTGGGAAAAGTAGGTGGTATCACACGAGTGCATTTTCCGGCAATTATCGATGAACAATTAACCCTTTCACGCATTTATGACGCAGAGGTTGCCAGATTAGCAATAAGACATAGTTCTCTCACTCTTATAGTTACCTCTCCAAAATTAGTTTTCTGCCCAAAGCTAACTCAAAGACAACTGCAGAGGTTGAAATAACTAAACTAAAGGGTTCTAAATACCCCTGATGGTAACAAAGACTTTAAAGTATCCCTAATAGGCTCAAAATCGCGTCATATGCGTGAAAGGGTTAAGTTTGTTCTCGTACTATTTTGAGGCTCTTTCACATTGGAATCGGAAACTAGATCAAAGGTAGAGAGAGACAGACAGACAGACAGACAGACAGACAGAAAAGCCGAATGGTAAAAGTTGTCTTGGTCTCTGGAGTCTCTTGAGTCTGTACTGATTCCACGCAGTCTAAAGTCACCCACACACTTCGCTTCCAATCTCTTCTTTGGTTTTTCTTGATGTGTGTGGTTTTTTGTCACATATATTGGGCTTCACTTCTTTGTTATGTGCGTTTTTTATTTGTCTTTCTTTCCATTCGTCCCTGTCTTCTTTTGTTTGCTTGTGTTGTTGTTTTTGTTCTTTTTGTATATTTTGGGCTTCACTTCTCTCTTATTGCATTTACTTCTTGCTCTCCTTTTCTCACATTTTTGTTTTCGTTCCTCACACATTAACTTTTTATTTTTTCTTGTCACATATATTGAGCTTCTCTTCTTGTATGTTTCTTATTTTATTTATTTCTTGCTTTCCATTCCTCACTCATTATCTTTTCTTCTGTTCAATTATTCTTCCTGCCCACATTCTTACCTGCAATTTCACCTGTTAGTTATTTTGTTAATAGAAGATAAATTGACAGTACCGTGAATATCTGAATGGATAAATTGTTTCCACGTGACGGCCAAACGTTTTATTGTGATGACACGACAGTTTCGACTCTCTCTGGAGTCCTCTTAACCCCTTCAGCACCATCACGCCTTTTTACCTTTGATTCTTGCTAAATTTAGATGAGTGTATGCAGTTCAAGAAGGACCTGTGTTACCAAGAAGGTGTATTGAGATATTGTTTACCCATTTGATTCGTATGGGTAAATTACAACCTAAAGAAATTCTTCTCATGGTAACCAGAATATGATGGATATTAGATATGTTTTACCCATTGATTCGTATGGGTAGATTACAACCTAAAGAAAATCTTCTCATGGTAACCAGAATATGATGGATATTACGAAATGGTGGTGAATGGGTTAAGGTGTGAGGAGGACCCAAGAGAGCCGAATCTGTCGTGTCATCGCAATAAACAAAAAATCCTGTCAAGTGGGCATATTTTCTCTGTTTTTCTTTTTCTTTATATTTCCCTTCCTTGCCACACACTTTGTTCGTATGGGTAAAGTTCTTCAAATAGGTACGGTAGCAAATCATGAAAAGGCAAGCTATTTAATTGATTGAAGTCAACTCAATAGCGCAGCTAAGACAATGACATGGGAGTTTAGCTATCTATTGCCAGACGTCTTGGGAGTAACTATAGATAAATATTTCGCCCTGTTTACTCAGATGACTGCCTTACTTAATTGTATGTATGTAATAATAATAATAATTGTAGTATTTAATTCTAAATCTGTTATGCTACTACTACGGGGGATAATTCGACAGTCATTTAGAAGTTTGTATATTTTATTTAACAGACTTCCTAACTACCCTAATAATAGGTTCTTGGCTCGGGCCGAGATGAGTTCAAGACACAGATTGAATATTACGTCGATTCACGCTAGGTTGTACTCTGGACCCCTAGAGTTCCCGTTATTCCCTAACTGAATCCCCGCTATTCAGGTATTGACTCAAGTCGGCTTCGATCCTACGACCCGTTATTAGTGATTAATCCTAAATAATTAAGTCAAAACCCTGCTGTGTCTTTTACTGAGACCAGGGCCTAATGAACCATATGCTCTTTGCCTAACTAAAACAAAAGTTATATTCGTTCCTCTACTCTTTAAGGTTTCCCATGTTTACTGAGCCTTTTCTCAATTCCAAGGCTATAACATATATAATCTATCTCCTCAATACATAAATCTATTTATTCCTCTGACACAACCGTCGTTACTACACAAGTACCTCCACAATGACATAAAATCATACAAATTACCGAATGAGATTACAAGGTCTCTCTCACGTACACTATGGGTTCCGCCACCCAGTTACTTCACAATCTAGGTTTACAATCTTTATCTCAATAATACTATTGGGTTCCGTCACCCCGTTACTTCACAATATAGATTTACAATCTTTACCTCAACACACTATTGGGTTCCGCCACCCAGTTACTTCACAATTAGGTTTACAATCTTTATCTCAATAATACTATTGGATTCCGTCACCCCGTTACTTCACAATATAGATTTACAATCTTTATCTCAATTACATCTTCTGAATTTACCCTCTCGTAACCCTGTTACCAACACGCTAGGTTACCTTTCACTTTAATCAATTATCGTACTAACAAAAGATGAATCGTGCCTCAGACGCATACACGGAATAACTCGTTTAGACTTAAAAATATCATAGTTCACATTGGACTAGTGCCCTTCGTTACAGTTTCTTTTTTGCACAACTTAATCAATGATTCATTTGGACTAGTGTCCATCCCTAGCTATAACTAATCTATTAGGCAACTAAACAACTGTTTCCCTCTTTAACTTTGGTTGCCTCATTTATTAACAAAAGTATTCTTTTCCTCCCCTCTTTACTTTTACTCATTTAATCTTTACTCTATTTGGCAACTGAACAACTGTTTCCCTCTTTACCTCTGGTTGCCTCATTTATTAACACAAGTGGTCTTTCCCCTGCTCTTTTAATCTTTAATCTCTCCTATCAGATCCTATCTAATAACTCTTCGGCTGGTGCCGGTGCTAACAAAAATAACTAATTAATAAACACATCATCATCTTTATATATACAGGTAAGTCTAAATTATTTTTCCTTTAGTCTTGTCCTAGAGGACACATCAATTTATATATATATAACACCACCAGGTTTGTCCACCTATCTCTCTTTCTCTCCTTATAATATGCGGGCCCAATATTGGTCCTTAAACAAATGTATTCTGGTATGCTGGACCAGGTGTGTGTGTGTCTGGAACTGTGTTTAGATGAGGGCAAGGTAGCTGGAAAAGTGGGCTCCTGGTGTTCCTTTGTGCCCGGGCGAGAGGGAGAGCAAGTAGGTTGCAGTGTGTGGCCCGGTGAGCTCTGAGGGGTGAGTGACCCCTGGATGATGATGATGATGGCTTGAGTAAAGTAGGAGATTGGAGAGTTTTGGAGAGAGGAAGATAAAGTGGAGAAGTGCTCAACCAAGAGTGCTCCATTGTCTATTTTCTATTTTTGCTGGAATGATAAATGTAGCAACTTGGTCAGCTTCTTCTGGGCCGCTATAGGGGGACGTCTTCCTGCTGATGCAGTCTGCTGGATCTCTGCAGCCAAGTCGATGATGTTCTTCTCCAGCTCGCTGGTGGTCATTCCCAGGTCGATGTCCTCTTCTCCCTCCTCCAACCCCTCCACATCGACGTCTTCTCCTGTGGTGGAGTCGGAGTACTCAGACGATGCGGAGGAGTTGGTTGCCACTGGATCTTGGGTGGCAGGTGCTGGAGTCGAGGCTGCTGCTGGGCCGGCGACATTGACTGGTGATGGCGGTGGTGATGCAGAGACTGTTGTTTGTGGTGGTGGTGGAGGTCTTGAGAGAGGCTTCTGGATGTTCAGTCTCCTTCTCGGGTGGCTTCTTTGCCTCATAGCCTGAGTGGGAATGAGGCTGGGTGGTGCAGATGGTCCTGCAAGAGGTGGAATGATGATGGGAGGGAGGTTATTAGCCTTCAGGAGTGTTGGAAGATACTCCTGAACAGCTTGTGATTCCCTTTGCAGAGGGTCACTGCAGTTGTAACAACAACCTGGACCAAGTCAGGTGTTGAACAACTGACTGCTGCTGTGGCTTGGTGGTAGTCCTCCCTCTTGCCTCTTCTACCATGCCTGGAACCCTTCAGGATCTCTCCATCAGGGCCCATGACATTGATGGCCTCATCTCCTCGCCTTCTCCTCTTGATGGTAAATGATACCCTCTCATTGGTGGCAAGAGAGGGCACATGATGGAGAGGATTGGGTTTGTAGATGCCAGTGGAGTGGACAAAAATGTCACCTCCACTGTAGGTGATAAAACCAAAGCCCTTTAGTGCATTGGACCACTTAACGTGGCCAGTGAGCTTGGTGGTGGTACTGGGAGTATCAGGCATCTTGATTGGCTGGCTGATCTCTGCTGGCTGTCTCTGCTGGAGACCCCTGGAGTCCGCGCGCGGCAGCCTTTATACTCAGGCCTCACGCTCTCCCGCGCTGTGATTGGCTGCCTGGCATGCGCCGAGACACGATCGCTCTGGCTTGCTTTCCTTCCTCTCTCTTCTCTTCAAGATAAGTCCCAGGAAGCTGATTAAAACCCTCTTTTGGTGGCTTACGGGAGTACAGGGCTGGTACCGAGGTATTACTCTAGGTATAATCAGAAGGAGTTCTTCGAGCAAAGAAAGAGAGTGACTTCTGAGGGAAAGTAAGACTTCCAGCTTCGCGCTCCGATAATGGAGGCTGCTGATTGGCTGGTGGGCGGGGCATGGCACGTTGCAGCCGTGCGCTGTCAAAATCAGCTGGCTTTGCAAGTGAGTAAAAGGGAGCGCTGTGATTGGCGGAGGGCGTTTCTACTTTAATAATAATTATTATGTTTATTATTATGTTTATTATTATTATTGTTAGTATAATTTGTGTTTATTATTATTATACTTAAACTAAGAAGAGCTGATAATTGGAAATATGTATAGCTTAGCATATAACGGATACATAATAATATACTACACATATTTCATAGGTTACATACACAAACACTACATAATACTCACACACATACATTCGTTGTGACCGAGTAATGGATGTTTTCCCCGTGGGTTTTAGGATTTATAGAACTCGCGGACACCTGTATCTGTCCTCCCATTCTTAGTCCCTTTTCCAATCCCTACCTCCCTTTCCCAATCCTTAACTTTCCTTTCCCAATCCTTACCTTTCTTTGCCAATCCCTTACTTTCCTTTCCCAGCTTCTATTTTATTCCTTAACTTCCCTGGCCAATCCCTTGCCTTCCTTTCCCAATCCCTAACCTCCCTTTCCCAATCCTGTACCTTCCTTTCCCAATCCCTACCTTGCTTTCCCAATCTCTAACCTCCATTTCCCAATCCCTACCTTCCTTTCCCATTCCCTAACCTTCCTTTCCCAATCTCCCACCTTCCTTTCCCAATCCCTAGCCTCCCTTTCCCAATCCTTAACCTGCTTTTCCCAATCCCTAGCCTCCCTTTCCCAATCCCTAACCTTCCTTTCCCAATAATTTCCAAGTCCCTTTCCCAATCTCTACTTTCCTTTCCCAATCATTTACCTTCCTTTCCCAATCCCTAACCTTCCTTTCCCAATCCCTACCTTCCTTTCCCAATCCCTACCTTCCTTTCTCAATCCCTACCTTCCTTTCCCAATCCCTTACCTTCCTTTCCCAATCCCTACCTTCCTTTCCCAATCGCTACCTTCCTTTCCCAATCCCTACCTTCCTTTCCAAATCCCTACCTTCCTTTCCAAATATCTACCTTCCTTTCCCATCCATTACCTTCCTTTCCCAATCCCTACCTTCCTTTCCAAATCCGTACCTTCCTTTCCCAATCCCTTACCTTCCTTTCCCAATCCCCAACCTTCCTTTCCCAATCCCCAAACCTTCCTTTCCCAATCCCTTACCTTCCTTTCCCAATCCCTTACCTTCCTATCCCAATCCCCAACCTTCCTTTCCCAATCCCTTACCTTCCTTTCCCAATCCCTACCTTCCTTTCCCAATCCCTTACCTTCCTTTCCCAATTCCTTACCTTCCTTTTCCAATCCCTTATCTTCCATTACAATCCCTTACCTTCCTTTCCCAATCCCTACCTTTATTTCCCAATCCCTAACTACCTTTCCCAATCCCTACCTACCTTTCCCAATTCCTTACCTTCCTTTCCCAATCCCCAACCTTCCTTTCCGAATCCCTTACCTTCCTTTCCCAATCCCTTACCTTCCTTTCCCAATCCCTTACCTTCCTTTCCCAATCCCTTATCTTCCTTTCCCAATACCTTACCTTCCTTTCCCAATCCCTACCTGTCTTTCCCAATCCCTTACCTTCCTTTCCCAATCCCCAACCTTCCTTTCCCAATCCCCAACCTTTCTTTCCCAATCCCTACTTTTTTCCAATCCCTTACCTTCCTTTCCCAATCCCTACATTTGTTTCCCAATCCCTACCTTCCTTCCCAATCCCTACTTCCCTTTCCCAATTCCTACCTTCCTTTCCCAATCCCTTATCTTCCTTTCCCAATCATTTACCTTCCTTCCCCAATCCCTACTTTCCTTTCCCAATCCCTACCTTCCTTTCCCAATCCCTACTTTCCTCTCCCAATCCCTACCTTCCTTTCCCAATCCCTACCTCCCTTTCCCAATCCCTACCTTCCTTTCCAATCTCTACCTTCCTTTCCCAATCCATACCTTCCTTTTACATTTCCCTACCTTCCTTTTCTAATCCCATACCTTCCTTCCCCAATCCCTACCTCCCTTTCCATTCCCTAACCTTCCTTTTCCAATCCATAACCTTCCTTTCCCAATCCCTACTCCAATCCCGTGCTCTTTTTTATCAATCTCTTTCCCAAACCCCACCTTCTCTACTTAAAGGGGTAGTGCTTGGTTTTTGGCCTATATATTCATATATTTTTTAGTTTCCTCGCTAGACCTCCATCAAGCTTAGAAAAACACCCTCTAGACCCCCCCCCCCCCCTTTCAAGATAAATTTGTACATTTTTCGGTAGAAAAATTAGAGGCTCGCTTTCGCTCGCCAGGAAAAAATCGACACCTAAAGGGTACGAAAGGTATTAATATTGATACAAAAAATGAGGCAAAAGGTTTCAAAATCGCCAAACGAACGTCTTAAATCCTCAAAACTAATATGCTAAACATGAGGGAGAAGGGGGTCCAGAAAAAGCGAGTACTACCCCCTTAAGCCCTTACCTTCCCTGCCCAGTTCCTACTCTTCATTTCTTAGTCCCGTTCCTACTCCCTTGGCTTCCTTGTGTGTGTGTGTGTGTGTGTATGTGTGTCACGCAAGAGCTAAGAGATCTATTAGCTCTTCCGCCAAGGTTCGGAGGTATGGGGATCATAAACCCAGTGGAGGCGGCACTACATGAGTACCAAAATTCCCTTAAACTTACTACGTCTCTGACAGAAAAAATACGGGAGCAAAATGAAAATGATGAGGTGGACGAAGAGGAACAACGAAATGCAAGACAGGAAATTACAAAGAGCAGAGAAGAGAGACAGAAACATAGCCTAGAACAAATTAACACCAGATGTAGGGAAGAACTGAAAATGAGAGTTGAGATGGCACAAGACACGGGGGCTTCAAATTGGCTCACATCATTACCAATAAAGGAGAAAGGCCTCAGCTTAAATAAACAAGAATTCAATGATGCCGTAGCCTTGAGGTATGGGTGGCCAGTTTCGAACCTGCCGCTGAAATGTGCATGCGGTGAAATAAACAACCCAGACCACTGTATGACCTGTAAGAAAGGAGGATTCATCTGTATCCGGCATGATGAAGTACGAGACATCACTGCACAAATGCTGGACGAGGTGTGCCATGATGTCAGAATCGAACCGGAACTTCTGCCTATGGACGGACAGCGCTTGGCCCACAATACTGCAAATACTTCAAATGAAGCAAGAGTGGACGTAAGTGCTCGAGGTTTTTGGACGAGGGGACAACGAGCTTTTTTCGACATCAGAATCTTCAACCCAAGAGCACAAACATATCGTGAGCGAGGACACAAGGCGGCATACTTGAGAAACGAAAGTGAGAAAAAACGCGCTTATGAAGAAAGAATTTTGAACAGGGATAAAGGAAGCTTTACTCCTCTGGTCTTCTCATCGTCGGGAGGTATGGGACCTTCTGCAAGTGTCTTCTATGCCAGATTAGCTGAACAAATATCGGAGAAAAAGCGCCAGCATAGAAGCCAAGTCATAACTTGGATGAGATGCCGGCTCTCTTTCTCTCTTCTCAGGTCTGCACTCCTATGTCTCAGGGGTACAAGGTCCTCCCCGCTACAGAGGACAAGAGTGAGAGACTTGGACTTTGAAATGGTCGTGGCGGAGGGACGAATTGGGGAACAACTAGGTTGATTGTAGGGAGGTACTGGTACAATAAGATAAACTACAATGTAACTAGAATAAGATAGATTGTACACCACTTTGTAACTGTCACCTTAATAAAAAAATAAAAAAAACATGTGTGTGTGTGTGTGTGTGTGTTTGTCTGTGTCTGTTAAAAATAAAAATTAGTTTGCTTACTTTACTGTGGTTGTGATCATTCTTATGTTCTTTACACCAACCAACTTTACTTCTAAGCTCAATTAGTGAAATTAACAAATACATGTGGCAGTCCGGGGATTCGAACCCAGGACGCTCACACCGAAAATCAGTGCACTTGTGCACTACGCCACGAAGACAGTTAGATAATACAGTTATAATAATAAATAAGCTCTGAAAACGCATGAATTATATGTGAAGACAAGTACTAAACAGTATAAAATTCAACCATTAAGTAACGATACTAAAATATTTATTGGCAATGAAGTGAGTGATGATCTAAAGTAACTGCAACACCTGAGGTTAATTATATATGTTTAATTGTTTATCTTCGGCGATGAATATTTCAAGTGGATTGGTAATAATAAGCTATTTCAGTATATGATGACGCTTTTCTTCCTTACTCAGTTTATTCAGTTTAGTAAGAATATGTAGACGTCAGAGGATTAATTGAGGTAATCCTTACCCTTTCGACTGCCACAGGTCCTTCTTAAGCGGCATAACATATTAGTCATTACGAAAGGATTTGCTGAAACAGTTGAGAATTCACTTGGCAATATATCTCAAGTGTGCTCATTGTGTTTAGTACTTTCATAGAAAGTGTGACTAGTACTAGGTCATAATTATGGTCTTTAGTATTGTAGCAAATTAATTTTAGTGTCCTACCATTCGTGTTGTTGTTGTTTGTGTGTGTGTTTGTGTGTTTATTTTGTATATTTTGTTGTTTCTGTATGGGCTCTGTCTCGAGTCGGCTACTCCCAGCTATGGAGTATGTGCCTGAGTATATACTGTACAGTACATACATAGGGCCTACATACATACTATTTGTGTTTTAAACTGTATCTAGTGTTGTTAGTATTATCGGTATACCAAATGCAGTATGGTATCATATCAAGTTATTTTAGTAATATATTTATTAATAAGTACAGTATTTTATAACAGTATATCAAGGTTTTTAATACTATGTACAAGAAAATGTTATTACTATAGTATGTCGAATCCTTGGAAATCACAGATGCAAGTCCAGTACACTAACCACTCGACCACAGTTTGTATTATATATAGTACTAGCAGGGGTACCCGGCGTTGCCCGGGTTTAAATTCTACTACCATAATCACCATCATCAATCACTACTACCACAATCATCACAATACTACTACTACCATAATCACCGGCCTCGACCTCCCTGTGCCTCATTAAACGGCGACCTCGATTTCGGCCGCTAAATGACCTCCGATATTGGATCTGGGCCTCATCCGTATACCCATTTTGGGGGGCTGCGAACAACTTTCGTTCCATACACCTTTTCGATCGGAGGCCTCCTTCTGCCCCAAACGGCAATTGTTTTCATTGTTTTCAAATTATTTTCAATTTCGGCCTCGAAACGACCTCCGATCGTGGCCTCGCCCCCTCTATGACCTGACCCAGGTCAATTGACACCCACATGCAAAGTTTCAGCTCCCCAGGTCCAAAACTGCGGTTGCCTATTAAGAACACACACAAACACACACAGACAGACAATCGAAAATAGTATATAGATTATTATTTATGTTTTCATGTGCAGAGAAACAATAAATTAACATATCATAAGTGCCTGGCCTATAAACAAAAGTTAACAGCCCAATCTGCCATTATGGTGTACAATCGCGGACAAGAGTTTCTGGACAATTTTCAGAGTCAATATGATGCACACTGGCGAACCATTTTGATAACAGATCGAGTTGTCAATGTCAAATTACTGGGATTCACTAGTTAATGCTCAGCTTCTCGTTTTTATCAGTAGATGTTCAAATATTTCTGACCACGACTGTACATCCCTCTCTTTAGTCACGCCTCCTTAACCCCTTCTGTACCGGCGCCGTCCTTTTAACTTTATTCTGGCTACTATTATACGAATTAATTAAGTTTAAAATGGGCCTCGGCCTCCAACACTTAACAGGCTTCGAACTATCTCATTTAACCATTTTCACTACCACAGATCCTTCTTAAACTGCACAAAATCGTCTAAATAAAGCTAGAATAAAATTAGAAAGACGTCGCCGGTACAGAAGGGGTTAAATTACAACTATTTTTGTTTCTTTTTGTTTTCCTTCAGAGATGCAATGCCCCATAAACCAAAAAATGATATTATACGGGGCCTTTCCCTGAACCATAGTTTGATATATGAGCGAATGGTTGAGGCAGAAGGGGTAGGTAGGTAGATGGATGAATAATCAAGATGGCTAATATAAGCAAGAATAGATTGACTAAGCAAGAGAGATAGATGGATGAAAAAGAAGAAAGTTAGGATGAAATAGGTGAGGCCAAAGTTACTGGGGTGATAGCTAGAGAGATAGATAGAAAGATGCTAGTATGAATTTAAGTAGGAGGGGTAGATAGAAAGATAGATAGATAGGAAGATAGAAAGATAGATAGATAGGAAGATAGTATGCCACAAGATAGATTTACTAAGACAAGAGGCATAGATCGATAGATAGATAGATAGATAGATAGATAATGAAATACCAAGATGGCTAATATATAATGGGAGAGATATACTGTATAGAAGCAGGAGGAGTAAATAGGTAAATAGGAAGACCATACAAAATACGAGAGATGGTTGGGGCAGGTGGGTAGATAGAGAAATATATAAAACTAAGAGGTTCACTCGGGAGGACGCATATCTTCACTTACGCTGGCGGAAATATGCGCTCTACCGAAAGCCTCCTAAATGGAATCACTTCCTCCTTGGCGCATATCTTATCTGCCCACCAACTTTCGTGAACATAGTTTTTATTTCTGTTGTATATCTTGTTTACAGACAAACACATAACCTCCTCTAACTTAATTTTTCTATTCTATTCTATATACTCAGGCCCAATCCCTCTTGTTTTTTCATAGGCGGAGGTAAATATAAAAGGTAGAATGGATTGAAGCAGGGAAGGTAGACAGAGCAAAAGATAAAACTAAACGGTAGCTATAGCCCATTCATTATATATAGGCCAGACATCTTAACTTATATCCTCTGGAACTCAAAAGGCGTTAGAGCAAATGGGCTTTAAATTTCCACACCTATTCCCTGGTTGATTCTTCCCAAATGGTAGAAATACTAGCTCGATACCTCTAGCAGTTCCTGAGTTATAAAGGTTGAAGGTCACAATTTCTGACCTAGTATGGGCTATAGTACAGCATCGTTTAGATCAATTGTGGCCTGGGAGGTCGATGGAGACTAGATAAATGGGAAGCCAGCTAGTATGAAATAGGGGAGGCAGGAGTCAATGGGGTGAGGAGGTAGAGGAAGGGAAGGCTGCTGGACCGTGAAATAGGGACATGTTTTGAGAGAGAGAGTGTGAGAGAGATATAGAGATCAAGAGGCACGTTCACAAGGACACACGTTAAAGATTTGGTTTATATATAGGTTAGCATATATACAAAGAGAGAGAGAGAGTGAGTGTGTGAGTGTGTTTAGTAATGGTATATGATTCGAAGTTAGCTATATTATTGGGAAGTATAATACAATAATAACACATGATTCAGTTGGAAGTATCATTCTAGTAGGATACCTTTACATTTTGTTTTTACTTCATATTCTTCCAACAGTTTTTTATCATTTTGGTTTGTCAATTCCCTAAAAATCTCCTCCCTTCCACCCCTCACCCCCCTACACACAACATACACAGACATACCTACATGCACACCTCCACACACACAGACACACCTCAATAAACACACACACCTACTTACACACACCTACAGTACACACACATTCAAACAGCCCCATCCCTTACATCGTCAGCTTGATCAATAATAAGTAATGTAACCAACAATAACAACACAACCACAACACAATACCTAGCCAGCCAAACTAAAGTAAATGTTGTTCTCCCTTCTCCCGCCACAACATAGTTACACAAAACGCTTAGAGCTCTTCTCAAGTTTCATTATTAAGGGGAGATGGCGTATTTATTTGCTCCTTTATGTATTTTTTGTTTTTATTTTATTATTATTGTGTTTTTTCATTGTTTTCATTTTGTTTTAGTTTCCTCCCTAGACCTCCACCAAGCATACCCCCCCCCCCCCCCCAACCCTCCTTCAAGATAAATTTGTATATTTTCGATAGAAAAATGTCCGGGTTCTTCTTAAATTACAGGCTCGCTATCGCTCGCCAGGAAACAAATCGATACCTCAATGACACGAACAGTCTTAATATTGACAAAGAAATGGGGCGAAAGGTCTTAAAATCGCCAAAGTAACGAACCGAACGTCTTAAAATCCGAAAACTAATGGGGCTAAACATAGGAAGAAGGGGGCCAGACAAATATACCATCTCTCCTTAATAAAACTACATCAAGCTTAGTTCATATATCAATGTATTTTGCTTAATAAACTATCTCTCTATAATGCACCGGTACTTTATAAAAAAATAATGTACTTAAACATAAAACTTTTTCAGCTTAATCTTTCACTCATTCCGCATCACATGGGCTATGCAGTATATACACACACTATTGCCTCCTAAACACTAAACTACATACGTATGTGTAATTGTATATATATATATATATATATATATATATATATATGTTGGTAAAGCCAGGTAATAAATTTTCTTTAATACATACGAGGTTGAAAGAAATGGCAATTTCTGCGTTGGAAATTTTATTATTCAAAGTTTCCAGGTCTCTGATGAGTTTTCGCTGGGTGGCAGGAAGTAGATGAAGGAGATGAGCAAAATTCATGGTGGTACAGGGTTACATTAAAGTACATGAAGATACAGGATATACGAAGCGTTTCACTGGACAACCAGCATTATCAAGTAAGGAAGGAATGATATAAAAGGTAAACAGGAAGGGTATATATAGAGGGTGGAGGATCAGAGGAGGCGGAAAACAGGGGCCAAAGTCTGCTATTGGTGGAAGGGTAAACTAGGAGAGAGAAAGGGGGTAACCGCTTCACGCATGCGCACTGGATGCGGGATGGTGGTCGGTAGGTGGGGTCGAAGCTGATTGGCTGCGTGTCGAGGGGCGTGGCCTAAGTTGTGTGGCGCCTGCAGAAGACGAAGCTGAAGGATGTACCGCGGGGGGCTGCGTCAAGGGCACTGGGGGGTGAGGAGGGGTGTTAGGTCCTGTAGGGTAGTGCCTTTTGGCAGAAGGAAGGATCTGAAGGTCCAGAGTTTGGTTGTTGATGTTGGGATGTAAGGCTTGGATATATAAAGCTTCGAGTATAGGTAATCTCCTTGGGTCACTTTCTTTATCGAGTATGGTGGTGTGTTTCTCTAACTCGTTGCGTGTGAGGTGAGGGTGGTTAGGGGTGAGATAGTGGTCTTTGATGGCTCCAGCCTGAAGGTGAAGAGTTAACCGACGTGAAAGACGAGTCTGCGTCATACCAATATAGGAATGAGGTCCACAGTCCTCATAATTACAGGTATGTTGGTAAATGACGTGATCGTCGGTCATCGGGCTCTTTATCTTGGTGGAGGCTGGTTTGTTGCGGAGAACGAGGTTGGAGGTCTTGGGGGATTTGTAATAAATTATTAATTTGATTTTGTTTTCCTGGTTGGTTGGGTGGACATGCTTGGAGATTATTTCTTTTAAGACGGCCTCGTCATTTTTGTGTTCAGAGGACATGTAATTGCGGTAGAAGATCTTAATTTCATTGGGGGGGTCAATGTTGGGAGGGCTTTGGGTGTACCATTTTTCAAGATGGTGGTTGATGGTGCTGGAGATGTCGGAGTTGGAGTATCCGTTATTTACTAAAACTTGGGATAGTCTTTCTAGTTCCTGGTGGGTGTCGGCCCAGGTAGAGCAGTGCGTGAGGGCTCTCCTAACATAGGCGGAGATGGAGGATAGAAGATAACGGCGGGGGCATTCACTATCGCCGTTGAGGCATTGTCCTGTGTTAGTTGGTTTAATGTAGACGGTGGTTTTGAACCCATGGTCGTTCAGAGCTACGAGGATGTCGAGGAAGGGGAGTTGTCCATTGTTAGATTTTTCAAAGGTGAAGTTAAGTCCGGAGGAGGTCATGAAGCGACGCTGGAGTTCCTGTAGTTCGTGGAGGTCCTTGATTTGCACGAAGATGTCATCCACGTATCTACAGTAGACGGCGGGTCGTTGGGCAGCTAGGAGCTCTTCCTCGATGGTACCCATGAAAAAGTTCGCAAAAAGAACTCCTAGGGGGCTGCCCATCGCCACACCGTCTATCTGCTTGTACATGTTGCCCCGGGGGCAAAGGAAGGGGGCCTCCTTGGTACATAGCTCCAGTAGTGTTTTCAGGGCCTTCTCCGGGATGTCCAGCGTAGGTGTATCAGGGCAATGATAAATTCGACGTAGAATCATGTCAATGGTCCTATCCACTGGCACGTTGGTGAACAGGCTTTCTACGTCGAGAGAGGCGATTGTGTGGTTGTTGTTACAACCACCGCCACCAACCAACAACAGCCGCCAAAACCAGAGGAACTCACCATAGCAAAATACTCAACAAACAACACTTCCAAGCTGCCAAACTATTAAGAGACAACCCCAACATCATCATCCGTCGTGCGGATAAAGCTTCCTGCCTCGTGATCCATGACAAGGAGGAATATCTTAGAAAAATGGACGTCATCTTAAGTGACAACATTAAATTTAAAAAGATCACCCGCAACCCAACCGACGAAATCAAACGTATTGCCAACACCACCATCACCGCCATCAACGCCAAACAAGGAGGGATCCACCTTAAAAAACTCGTCGGAGAATACACCCCTGGTTATGCGTACGGCACCATCAAAACACACAAACCTGGGAACCCCCTCCGCCCCATCATCTCCCAGATCCCCACTGCCACCTACCAGATCTCCAAGGCCCTGAACAACCTCCTCACCCCCTACGTGCCCAGCCAATTCAACCTTAACTCAGCCCACGATTTCTTGGAAATTTTACGAGACGCCCCCCGTAACAACAACCACACAATCGCCTCTCTCGACGTAGAAAGCCTGTTCACCAACGTGCCAGTGGATAGGACCATTGACATGATTCTACGTTGAATTTATCATTGCCCTGATACACCTACACTGGACATCCCGGAGAAGGCCCTGAAAACACTACTGGAGCTATGTACCAAGGAGGCCCCCTTCCTTTGCCCCCGGGGCAACATGTACAAGCAGATAGACGGTGTGGCGATGGGCAGCCCCCTAGGAGTTCTTTTTGCGAACTTTTTCATGGGTACCATCGAGGAAGAGCTCCTAGCTGCCCAACGATCCGCCGTCTACTGTAGATACGTGGATGACATCTTCGTGCAAATCAAGGACCTCCACGAACTACAGGAACTCCAGCGTCGCTTCATGACCTCCTCCGGACTTAACTTCACCTTTGAAAAATCTAACAATGGACAACTCCCCTTCCTCGACATCCTCGTAGCTCTGAACGACCATGGGTTCAAAACCACCGTCTACATTAAACCAACTAACACAGGACAATGCCTCAACGGCGATAGTGAATGCCCCCGCCGTTATCTTCTATCCTCCATCTCCGCCTATGTTAGGAGAGCCCTCACGCACTGCTCTACCTGGGCCGATACCCACCAGGAACTAGAAAGACTATCCCAAGTTTTAGTAAATAACGGATACTCCAACTCCGACATCTCCAGCACCATCAACCACCATCTTGAAAAATGGTACACCCAAAGCCCTCCCAACATTGACCCCCCCAATGAAATTAAGATCTTCTACCGCAATTACATGTCCTCTGAACACAAAAATGACGAGGCCGTCTTAAAAGAAATAATCTCCAAGCATGTCCACCCAACCAACCCGGAAAACAAAATCAAATTAATAATTTATTACAAATCCCCCAAGACCTCCAACCTCGTTCTCCGCAACAAACCAGCCTCCACCAAGATAAAGAGCCCGATGACCGACGATCACGTCATTTACCAACATACCTGTAATTATGAGGACTGTGGACCTCATTCCTATATTGGTATGACGCAGACTCGTCTTTCACGTCGGTTAACTCTTCACCTTCAGGCTGGAGCCATCAAAGACCACTATCTCACCCCTAACCACCCTCACCTCACACGCAACGAGTTAGAGAAACACACCACCATACTCGATAAAGAAAGTGACCCAAGGAGATTACCTATACTCGAAGCTTTATATATCCAAGCCTTACATCCCAACATCAACAACCAAACTCTGGACCTTCAGATCCTTCCTTCTGCCAAAAGGCACTACCCTACAGGACCTAACACCCCTCCTCGCCCCCCGGTGCCCTTGACGCAGCCCCCCGCGCTACCTCCTTCAGCTTCGTCTTCTGTAGGCGCCACACAACTTAGGCCACACCCCTCGACACGCAGCCAATCAGCTTCGACCCCACCTACCGACCACCATCCCGCATCCAGTGCACATGCGTGAAGCGGTTACCCCCTTTCTCTCTCCTAGTTTACCCTTCCACCAATAGCAGACTTTTGCCCCCTGTTTTCCGCCTCCTCTGATCCTCCGCCCTCTATATATACCCTTCCTGTTTACCTTTTATATCATTCCTTCCTTACTTGATAATGCTGGTTGTCCAGTGAAACGCGTCGTATATCCTGTATCTTCATGTACTTTAATGTAACCCTGTACCACCATGAATTTTGCTCATCTCCTTCATCTACTTCCTGCCACCCAGCGAAAACTCATCAGAGACCTGGAAACTTTGAATAATAACATTTCCAACGCAGAAATTGCCATTTCTTTCAACCTCGTATGTATTAAAGAGAATATATATATATATATATATATATATATATATATATATATATATATATATATGTGTGTGTGTCTATGCATATGTATATGCATGCATACCGGTATATATTTATGTATATGTATGTTTACGTAAGTTCGTATGTGTGTCTATATACAGTATATACTGTACTGTATATTCAGTATATATATATATATATTGATACGTTTATCTGTATGCACTGTGTGCGTGTGAGTGTGTACATGCAATGTATGTGCATGTATGGGTACGTATATGTACGTATGCTGTTCATACATACAGCACGGTTGCATATATATATATATATATATATATATATATATATATATATATATATATATATATATATATATATATATATATATATATTAATTAAGCCTTAATTAATGCAGTTAAATATAAGTCAGCACGACTGTATGTATCTCACTTATATATTTTCAGCCTCTGTCTGCAATTTCAAATAAACCGTTTATTAGTATTACTATTTGTATGATGATGATGATGATGATTGAAATAACGGGACCCAAAGGAGAACCCCACAGAATAGCCGCAGTCAGAGAATCCAGGAACAGCAGGAGAAAAGGATTTAGAAAGAAAAACATTTCTCATTCTCCAGAAAATGGGAAACACAAGAACGGGAAATCTGACCTGTGGACCCATTCTCTAATTCCCGGACAAACAGGTGAGTTTCCCCCAAAAGGCAGGTCAAGACCCACCAATCACAGTGCGGGGCTCAAACAGCCAAGGCAGAACTTTCCCCGGAATACTACGATGAAAAAGTGTTTATGCAAGCTAAGCATAAAGAGCCCTGGGAATATTTAAATCGTTGGGGCCCTTCACCCTCGAGAAGCTGCCATACGAGAAGGAAAGCGAAATGGTGATAGGAAGTGCCACAGAAGAAAATCATTACATAAACAATCGAAATAGCCAAAACAATTAGTGAACAGAAAACCACGAGTTACATCACCAGGCTAGATAGTATAAAAAAGAAACAGAGGTCAAAAGGACGAGAACCTGAGTGCGATGACATTAAGCATCATAATATATTTTTCATGTAATTATTATCCTCAACATAGCAATTTTTTATGTATTTACTATGCCCCTGTTAATGCGAGATCATGCAACCTGACCAAGAGAAATACCCCAAATGTAGCCTGACTGAAACTACAGGAAGTCAGTTCACACTCAGTAGGCTTACTCCGTCCGGATTATATTGTCCGGGAGTATTACCACCTACTAGCGCTCCGTCTAGATTATATTGTCCGGGAGTCGTTCACCCTAGCGCTCTGTCCGGATTATACTGTCCGAGATTCGTTCACCCCCCCAAGAGAGAAGGTGCCTGCTGTCCTGTAACTCCCCCCCCCCCCCCCCCCCCCCTGCCCTTGGACTCCTGACAATGTGGTCCCCTGACGTCCAGCCGCCGTGCCCGGAGCTCTACGACGCCCCGAACCTCGCACTTGGCCCTTCTCCTCCCCCACGCTATCCTAAGTGTTTCTGTGTATCTCAATTTGTGGCTATTGTTGAAGGTAAGGTAGAATATGCGAGTATTCCGGAAGTGTTAATAAGTTGATCTGTGCCAATGAATTATTATATTACCTATCTGTGTACACGTTACATAGTCATTTGTCCTCCCATAAATCTTGACCTGTACAAGTGAATTCATAGTACCAGATATTGCTCCGTGTATCCTTTGAAGTGTAATCCTTATCGTGTTATTAATAATCATTAATTGTACACCCGTTATATAAACTTATCTCGATCCAGGCTTAAAACGGAATACTCTCAGATTTCACCTTTATATGTTATTTATTCTCTTGTGTATCCAAGTTGAGGCGAAAGCGTATACTGTGAAGATATTCCCTATTTTTACCACCATTTACCTAGGACCTATGCCCAAATTTTAATCTATATATCTTTCCATATCGAAAAGTCAAGACCCCCCCCCCCCCCCCCCCCCGGCCGTTGAGTTAACCGTAATTCTATTATTCGAGCTATCTAGTTTATACAGTGCTTTGTGAATTAATCTAATCTACGTGTGCGGGTTGTTAATAATTGGTTTCACACATTTATAGTACCGGTAACTCTTATTCAAGTTATAGTTTATTCGTGTCACCATATTATTTTAGGGACCAATTCTCCATTTAATTTACTATTATAACGGTAAATGTTTAAATACATCTTGTGTTATGTAATCCGCTTTACGTCATATCTTTGATTCACGTATTGCCTGATAGGGATTTGTTAATGTATTCAAATTTCCTTTTCATACTATTAATTATCGTAGTATTTAACCTAATACAACTTCGTCGTGTATGCCCCTTTTTATTCTGAGTTCATTCGAATTCTAATTTACTGTGATTTCCAGTCGCATTTTAATTACCGGTAAGTGTATTTTCCTCTTTCTATATTAATTTGCATTCGTTGCAAAATCTTGTTATAGTGATTCATTGACCTAAATTTGAATTTGAATTCTATATACTTGTGATTTGATCTCATACCCGGTCTATAATTATTTTTCGTACCTCGTGTGTTGATTCTTTCACAAAACCGCTTAGACAATTTAGTTCTAATTTAAACTACCTTGCCTCTAAGATCCTTAGTGTATCTCTAACTTTCATCTGTGCTTTATAATCGCACTAAAGAGAATTTTGTGAGTTTACAAATAAGCAGTCCATCTGACCTAGGGTCGAACGCACTACACCTGTTTACCTTCCCTGTGTGACCCCCAGTTAATCCCTTTGATAGCCGCTCACCGCACCGCACCCGTGAACGCTTTCCCAGGCTGGTTCGATTCATGCCAGAAATATTCACGTTAGACGCTACGCTCACATACGTGTTATCATCTTAGTGAATTACTGTGTAGCCTACATGTGTAAACTTATTTGTCCTGCATATTCATATTACTAATACTGTGTGTGTGTAACGTGACTTATAATATTTAAGTTATCATTATAGACTATTCTATATTTGATACGTCACTGATTTTCCTTTATCGTCTGCCATACATGGCAGATATATAGAGTTGAGTTATTATTCTATGCCATTCAATAAATGATATTGTAAAGTAACCTGTGTTCTTATTGTGTGAATGTTGCCTTTGTGTGAAGAGTTAATGCAAGATTTATAAAGCTAGACGTGACCCTGTCGAGCATATTCTATCTCACGATATCCTATTACAGGATTGTTAACGAGATTATACCAAGTAGAGTTGAAATACCAACCCAACATTTCAATGATGATGATGATGATTATTATTATTATTATTATTATTACACACACACCAGTACACACACACACCTACACACAGACGCACTCACACACACACGCACACACACACACACACACACACACACACACACACACACACACACGCACGCGCGCACTCACACCTACACACACCTGGTAGTGACAGGTGTGATCAATGCTAGCAGATTACCTGAGTATACCTGTGTCGCCTCCTGGATTGAGAGAGAGAGAGAGAGAGTTACAGTGAGTTCTAAGGAAACGTTAGTATCTGAAACGTCCTTGCGGTTTATTACAGGAGGACATTTCAGTACATAAAATGAAGGATTAACTAGCGCAGTTCATTCACTATGAAGGGGGGATGGGCGTAGTTATATCCTCATTTATGTATATTTGTATTTTTTCCATCAAACTTATAACTCCCCCCCCCCCCCCCAACCATAGACCCTCCTTCAAGATAAATGTGTACATTTTTCGTTAGATAAATGTCCCGGTCGAAGGTCGATTCCTCTTAAATTACAGGCTCGGTATCGTTCGCCATGAAAATATCGACACCTAAAGGACACGAAAAGTCTTAATGTTGACAAAGAAATTGGGCAAAAGGTCTTAAAATCGCCAAACTATTGGACCAAACGTCATAAAATCCCTAAAATAATGGGGCTAAACATGAGTAAGAAGGGGAACCAGAAAAACGACCCATCTCCCCTTATAGTCCATGAGCCAAGACCCGAATTTTGGGATATCGGTACCACCCGGGGTGACTAATTCTCTTAGGTGTTTTTAGCTTGCTACATGTCTCTAGTTTATGTTTTGATATGATAGCCCTTGCACATTGGTAGCTTAATGGTCGTTATCACTTCTTGAATAGACATACCCTACCGAAAATTCCGAAATTTTTTAAAATGTCAAATTTGGGGACAGGAATGCCTAAATGTCAACAAAATGCATATAGTAATTGTCACATTTAATACAAGTCCTGTAAATACACACTAAGCATGCCATGGGCTTGTACATACTATTATGGCAAATTACTACTCCTAAATATCATCTACGTCAGACTCGGAATCTGACTGTTGTGCCACCGGCTCTTCTTCAATAGCCTTGTTCTGACATGTCTGTAACCTGCACATGTCCGTGCATTTTAGACCATTGCTGAGGCAAGTACACTTAGGGAGTTCGCATGACCGCACACACTTGCAAGACAGTAGCTGCATAACAGCATCTGGTGCTGGTGAGCCTCGCATCCAGTTGACGGCAAGCTTACCGTCCTCATCTGTCATCCAACCGCAGTCTGTTGGGTTCGCAACAAATGGCTGGCTCTGAAGACTTCTCCTCCAGATCGCAGCCTGGTAGTTTGCACGCAGTGCATGCATGAAGAGGCAGTCCTCACAAGGAGGGAGTTGACTTGACTCTACCTCTCCACGTCTTGCACAGAACAGCTCATACCGAAGCTTGTTTACCTTAGTTGTGTGGGTAGATGGTAGGTACATGTGGCAGGTGATTTCCTGTAGCTTCTCAAAGAGTTCAGGAGACACTTCCCATGAGCGTCCAAGTTCGTGAAAAGCATGCTGGTATGTCTTGTCCATCTTCACCTGCTTGAGTGTCGTCATCTTCCCTCGGCCAGCGAATGCACTGACGGTATCACAGCCTGTAAAGGCATGCATACCAATCAATGAATCACACACGCTGCCTCCCAGTGTGCGGCTCAGTGTGGTGATATCCAGGAATCTTGTCCGGTTCTTCGTCCCGCACTTCTGGAACAGATGGGATGGGATCTTGTGGCACATGCCAAGACACAACACCATGACGTCTGTATCTTCTGCAGTGATGATGACAGACTTGTTCCCAGATTCTGCTGCATGAAGTGCATGGAGAAGAAGGCGTGTGTCTGCTTCTTCTTGAGTTGACTTAAGCTCAGGAGCCTCTTCCCACTGCTCTTTGGTGATCTTGAAGCAGCGCTGCTCACATGTGACATACAGCTCCTTGTCCTTGAGCTTCTCCCTGTGCTGTGGTGCCTTCCATTCTTCTACCAAGAACTTGATAAGACTTGCCTTGTTGGAGGAACTACTGAGTAACTTTCTCCACTGCTGGATGTTGTGCCCAGGTTGAATGTTCTTGAAATGAATTCCTGTGCCTGCACTTCTTTTGGCTCGTTCTGCATCCTTGATGGATGTCTCCTTGTAGATATCAAACACAACATCAATGCGCCTGCTCTTAGCACCTTCATGAACAGCGTGACTCAGTGCTGTACCTGCAAGCTGTGAAAAAGTTTTGTCGTTTCCCTTCAGTTTGTGGACCAGGCTCATCCCATCAATTATGGTAGCAGAGGGCTCGGGTATCACTTCTGCAGGAGAAACATTCCTCTCTAACTCCTTTGCGAGGGCAGCCTTGTTGGTCTTGCGGAGAGACCCATCACCGCTGGCAAGTGCCCAAGGCAAAGGCCCCAGGGGATGAGCCAAGACATCACTCATTTTGAGCTTTCTGTTCTCGGCAACAAGGATCATCTGGCCAAATAGGTTCCTGTCAGCCTTTAAGATAACCTCCTTGGCATGGTCTTGTGAGCGTGGCTTCATTCTGATGTTAGTGAACGTTCTCAGTTTCGTCTTCGTCATCGTGTCATGAAACTGTATAGTTGGCGTATCGATCTCCAGGCGCTCTTCCTTGAAGGCTTGATATGCATCCTCTCCTATTCTGTAGGCCCCTAGAAGGTCTTTGACAACTTCTGGTGGTGCCATAGTCGCAGTTGACAAACTGACAAGATCTTCTTGCTCTGCGTTGAAGGGGTTCAACCAGCTGGTCTCCATCAGTTGAACTAAAGATTGGACATCGGCCTCATCTCTTCTAATCCTGGGCATCTGTAGGTCTGGGTGGCTGAAGTCAGTATACTTTTGGCCTACTACCATAGTCCTGAGCTGCCTTAAGTACCTGCTGCGATACTCCGATGTCAGGTAGTACCTGGCGACAGCTCCGCCTTTCAGGCTGAAGCCTTTTGTGCCCCCTGGTGTCTGGGTGTCTTTGTTGATCGTCTCTTCGATTGTCTGGTCCACAGGGATCCGTCCAAAGGGATTCTTGCTACCGATCTGGACCGAAAAGCCACCTTGCATGAAGTGTTCATGGACCTCTGGGTGTTCAATGGGCAGTCGAGACATCAAGGCATAGTAGTAGGTTAGGAACCGGGCATAGTTCACTTTGTCATAGGCAAAACACCACGGTATCATCTGTCGGATTGCTCCTAGGTGGAGCATCCAGTTGCCTTCTCTGGAGGCTCGAATTAAGTCCAGCATGATCTCAACCATGTCCAGGTATGACATCCAGAATGCTGAGAGGTTGTGTTCATCTCTGAGGGTCTCAAGATAAACTTGGAAAAGCTTCATGATATGTGTGCATGATTCACTCTCCATCAGCTCTTGAAAGAGTCCCTGAGACACATTGCTGTGAAAGCTGTTGATGTCCTTCAGTGTTTCATCTAGATGGTGTATGTCCCTTGAATGGTTTTCTTCTAGCCATGAAAGGAAGCCTTTCCATGCAAGCCTCATCAGTGCTTCATACACGAGCTTGTGTAGTCTCACTGCTCTGTTGTACCTCTTGCCGTTCATCACTCCTGACACTGATCCTTCTGCGATGATACCTGATTCCACACACAGATCTCTAAGACCTGCATCTTGAAACCTCTTTCCTATGGTGGAGATGAGATTACAGATTGTGTGGAAGACGCCCATCCTGATGATAATGTTCTTGAACTTCTCTTGTTTCCAGATAACTTCGGCAGCTTTGGCATAGAGTGCTTGATCAAACACGCACACAATCTTGTTAAGCTGTAAGGACTGCATGATAGCATGCGTTTGTTCCAAGATTTCATTAACGGTGGACATTTCTGTTGCGGGAGCATTGATAGTGGGCAGGTAGCTTACAGTGTCCTGAACCACTGCAATGTCTCTGCGCATTTTGATGTTGAACCCAGTCCAACTGCTGATGGACTGGTCCTCATGGTCTGACATTCGAGTAAGAAGCCAGATATGGTTCTTTGTCTTTGAATCCTGGACTTCCTTGGTAGTGTCGACATACGCAGTCTCAATCCTAGGTGGCCCTGCCCGCCGCCCAACATTGTATATTGGCAGCATTGATGATGTCTGAGTGATGCTTCTTATCTTGGACTTGGTAATCTCTGGCAGGACTTTCTCTGGCACAGAGCCTGCAACCTTGGACTGGACAGCAATGCCATTGACTCTATGAGAAGTACCTGCTCCACTTAGGGTCTCTTCAAGTCGGTCAATGTTATCTCAGGCCAGGGTTGTGAACACACCAGGGTAGATGTTTGCTGGCAGTGGAATGTCATCCTTTGAGCATTCCAGCTTCTGGATACAAAGGGCTGTATCGATCTCCTCAAACATTGAGTAAGACACACAGTGACCAAGACGATTCAGAGTTCGGATCAGTTCTGTGTTTCCTGTCAAAGACTTTACAGCATTGGTCAGCAGTACGTGCTTGGGTGGTTTTGTCTTGCCACTGGTAACAGCAAAGACCAAGTCACTGCCAAAGGAAGTGGCAAGACGTTGAGCTCTTTCAGAGGGAGTTTCACACTCACACTCTCCTGTCAGCAGGGTGTGCAGGAATTGAGTGACTGCTGCAGGAATGACATTCTGATCTGTATCGGGAGGCCATGGCTGACTCACATCTTGTTTATTGATCTCATTCCTCAGCTGCATTCCTGCTTTGGTTAAGACATCTTCAGAGTTAGCTGCTCTTGCTTCTTGCAGGTCTTTTGCCATTTTGTGTGCTTGCCGGGCAAGGTCGTCCATTGAGAGGCTGCGTGGATAGATTAGAAGCTTTCCTTTCTCATCTGGGACAAAGCGTAGTGATTCTCCAAACTCGGTTTCAATCTTTCGGCGAACATGTTTCTTTGTCGCTGGTTTCAGTTGGATAATACCACGGGACATCATGGATCTCTCAAGCCTAGATGTGAGGTTTGTCATAGGCAGTACCTCTGGGTTGGGGAATAATTTGGTCCTTATATACAAGCAGAGTTCCTCGAGGGCTTCTGTCTCAACCTCTTCGTAGCGTGCTTCCTCGCTTTCTTCCTGATTTTCACCTGCACCCGACCTGGCGGCCGCTGGGAAATCATCTTTTGTGAAGAGTTTGTAGCACGACTTGTGGTAGTGACCCTCTGCAGCAACAAGGTCTCTGCTAACTAAACCAAGGATTCTCTGGTTGAGTTTCCTTATTGCTGCTCTGCGAATCTTCTCATCTGCTCGTAGCTCAACACACTGTATGAGTGGCTCCCTTGTCTTTGTTGTTTTTATGTACTTGCTTGACTTCTCGCAGAAGATACATACTTTGGCATACACCCTGCTAGTACTAGGGGCATCCCTTGATGCCCTCCTCCTGGGGTCGACGCTTGCTGATTCTATCTTGACACCCTTGGCAAGGATAGAATCCAGTGACTTCTACATTGTAAAGAGACTACGACATTTACGGTGATAATGTATGTGTGGTATTCCTCCTTCTTCAAGGCCCTTGGCTGCTTCCAGGACTGGATCATGCTGCCTGATTTCTGCAGCCCTGAGCAATGTGTTCCAGGAGTCCAAATCCTGTGGTGACACCAGAGCATCGCTGTCATCATCAGAGCAGTGGATGATACAGTCGATCCGTGCTCTCTTCCTCGCAGATGGTTCCATCCTGCCGTCAAACAGTCGACACACACCTGCAAAAAATATCACCATTAAACCATGAACAAACAAACACATTACATGGAAACCACTCTACATATGTTTGCTCCTTCCAATAATAAATTATCCCCAAAATATAACAAAAAATCCCCAAATATGAAATAAACCCCTAAATATGGAGAAACTTGAAATACACATCGGAATAATTCTTGTAGAGAATCAAATAAGCTACAAGAGCTGTTAGAATATATTTTTCAATGTTCCCCATATTTAAGGATTTATTCTAGATTTAGAGGAAAATACCCAAAATATAGAGTATATTCCGAAATATGAGGAAATTTGAAAAATACCTAGGAACAACTCTGGTAGAGAATATAATTCTACACAGGTGTTCAAAGTTTCGCGATGATTGTGTGATGGATTTTAAAGAAAATGAGGAAAACGCCGAGCGTCACGCTAAAAATCTTTATTTTTGGGTAGCGCCCCTATTGCATCAAAAAAATTAGACTAAGCTACCAGTGCGAGAAGGCTATCATATCTTAATGTACTTACAGTCACTCTATAAACATTTTAGTACCATTCGTGTTTAGTCACCCCAGGTGGTACCGATATCTGGCCTGGCTCATGGACTATTAATATGAAAAAGAGTTTCACATATATTAGTACCGATTATTTTCACCTCGGTCTTCCAACCTTTTTGTGTGCGTTTTGTTCATGTTGAATATAAACAGTTTGTTGTGATTCGTACTGGCCTATGATTTTTTTTTTTTTTTTTTTTTTTTTTCAATCAGTCCTCTTTACTCGGTATCTTAATCGATGGGTTAAGAATCACAGCCATAGCCCCGTGCCGTGTAGTTACTGTATCTTTCTTGAATGTTGGCGACTAGAAATGTACAGCAGATTACAGACGTGGTCGCATTCGAAGCCAATGGAGTGTAAGAATAACATTGTTCCTCAAACGAAATTTCACTTTAACACTGTATAGCTCTTGTATCTTCTTTTGTATTCAATGAGTTGCTTGGAAAACTTGAGGTCACAGGCATTAACTATCCCTCAAATTGAAAATACTGATTTAGAGTTTACACTGTACCTGGCCGATATGCATCAGCTGGAACTTCTCATAGTCTAGTGGTTCCTATCATGCTCCAGACCATTCACCAATCCACACTGTGCACGTCCAGTCTGTGTAGTTAAACCATTTGTGATTACTTACGATTACTCCCAAGTTTAACCTATCAATGAGAGAAAGAGAGAGTCAGAGAGAGAGTGTGTGAGATAGTGTGTGAGAGAGTGTGTATGAGAGAGTGTGTATGAGAGAGTGTGTGTGAGAGAGAGTGAGAGAGAGTGACAGGCAGACAGATACAAACGCCAGCCTCTGAGCGAGCGAATAGACTGTGCAAGACGAAGGTATTTCTCCCTCACTGAACACAAGCGTCTTAAGTCAATTTGGCAGGGAATTACTGGGCCCGACGCTCCCTGGGGGGGGGGGTGGGGGGGGGTTTCTCAGCGGGGTTAGGGGGCATTGATTGACAGGGAACGAACTAGAGAGAGAGTGAGAGAGCGAGAAATAGAGAGAGAGAGAGAGAGGGGGGGGGGGGAGAGGAGGGGGGGAACTAGACTGGTGGTAGGAAAGATGGAGACGGAGAGGGCAGAAGAATAACAGATACATATTATTAGACTGTTTGCAGTTCTGTAGTGTCTCATTTTGGAACACGAATTGACAGAGAGAGAGAGAGAGAGAGAGGGAGAGTGAGAGTGAGAGAGTGAGAGAGTTAGAGTAGAGAAGAGAAGAGAAGAGAAGAGAGACATGCAATTTGGCCTAAATGATCTAGCCTCAACGTTAATGGCAAACATATAGTTAGTAAATGTAGCACACATGTAAAATAACAATATACCGGAGAAAATTAAGCTCTTTCCGTCCTATAGCGAAACGTGGAGAAATAGTTGAACCACATCCTTAGAAAACTGAAATATTTGAAGGAAGTTTTGTGAGAAAGCGACAATATACAGTGTGAATTTTTCTTATTATTTCTATTTGTATTTTGCATCTATTTTCTGCTAATATATTGTAAGAAAGTTATAAATATTGATAAACCTGGACAGGGAAGTTATTAATTTTGATAACAGTTTTTGTTTGTTTAATTGTATGTTTCCGTGTTATTTATTTAAGCTCCACTTTGAGAGCTTATTCAGCTTAAGAAGGGCCTCTCAGTATCTTGGCCTTACCCTTGAGTATTTGGGCGCCTTCTTTCTCTACACTATTTTGGTTAACACCAAATTATTATACTCAGCTTAGGAAGGCTATTAGAGGTTCATGCTCATAATTACCCCAATGACATCCACATTTTGTTCTTAACTGAATTTAATCGTCTAACGCTCGCCAGAATATAATGAAGATACGTGCCATCGTCTATTAAAAAGGTTAATATTAGTTGAGTTACGTTTGGAACTTAAGGGGAGAAAATATTTGTTTGTTTGATTTATGTATTTATTGATATTACTATTATTTTGTTCTATTTATTTTGTCTTTAAAGTTTTCTCCCTAGACCTCCATCAAGCTTAAGAAAATATCCCCAAGACCCCTATTCAAGATTTGTTTGTTAATTTTTCGGTAAAACAATATCCGGCCGAATGCCGACTTTTCCTATACAATAATGCAGGCTCGATATTGCTCTCCAAGATTTTTGTTTACACCAAAATGTTATGAAAGGTCTTTAAATCACCAAAGTAATAGGGCGAATGTCTTAAAATATCAAAACTAATGGGATTGAACATGAAGGAGAAGGGGGCCCAGATTCCCCCCCGCCCCCCCTCCCTCCTCTTAATTACTAATATAACCAAGTTGAGTCTCCGCCGATACCACCTGGTCGATTAGATTATGGAGGTGTGTTGTGTGTTATGCTCGCCAGTTGTCAAAGTGGCAGATCCTGTTTTGGGAATGATTTACGTTATTTCAGTTGCCCACGTAAGTTCTGGTCCTCGTCATGATCTTATGTATGAAAGTAACATTCGTATGAATGAAATGCGAGTGGGGTTTCCTTTAATTCTCAGTTGAATAATCAGATAAGTTAACAATGCGCAAGAAACTACACTCGTAGTTCAAACATGCACAATATATATCCATCCATCTATATGATCACGGAGAAGTACATAACTTATGTGGGCGACTGTACAGTATGTATTAACCTTTGCTGAAACTCACACACATGGACGAACATGGGCAACCGAGGGCGCGTGTGCGCGCGCACACACAGACACACACACACACACGCACACGCACATTCGACAAGTGTAACACACACTTGATTATAGAGATAGGTAAATAGATAGACATATCATTAACTCGTTTTTCTGCCATTTTAAACCTAAGGTTATTATTAAGGACACCACGTGAAAACAACTATATACAGTATATGAATAATGTCACCAGTATGCCATGCTTTGCCAAATGAGGGAGAAGCAGATGGCAATATATTTGAGTCAAGGTATGTAAAGATCCCTACACCTTTCTCTTTTCAGGTCATTAAGAGAGAGAGAGAGAGAGAGAGAGAGAGAGAGAGAGAGAGAGTGAGTGAGTGAGCTGTTTATTGGAGTCTGAAGCTTGTCGAAACTAAGTGACAGCAAGTTGGCAAGTTGTAGATATACTGGAGTACATAATTGCAGGCGCACATACATACATTTTCGAACACACACACACACACACACACACTAACACACACAGTCACACAGCAACACCCACATTCCACCATTTTCATATATGCATATTAATTACTGCGACACATGACGCATTATGTAAATATATTCTGGCATTCGGCGGTGATTTTATACAGTCTAGGAAGGTCCTCGAGCAGTTTATAGGGTGTAATCTATCCCAGTTAACCCTTTCACTTCCACGTACCCATTATTAACTTAATACAGTTATCTAATAATAGACAGAATATAATTAAATAATGGGTTAATAATTCCGAGACTATGAGATTATCCGTCACTAAAGTGTTTGTGTGACTTATAATATGCCTTCCTAATCTGAGTAAAATCGCCTACTGATAGTCAAAATATAAGGAAGAAATTCGTCCCCAAATACTGAAGGGGTTGCAATCTTCAACACCACCATCAACAAACTATTCAAACCCATCATCAACACTATAGTCGGTTTTATTTCAGCCGACGGTAAATTGGATCCCTTCGTAACTGATTTCTCGACACTTAATAAGACAACATGAAACTACTACGTCTCTGCGTTATATTAAGACCAAATTATCATAATTAACATCATATTTCGCTACAGAATCTTCGTAGTAGCTGAATAATCAACATGGGGACGTGGCAATTTACCATTAACTGGGAAAACGTAAACATACTACAGGATCTTCACCATTACATTTCTCACTACTACTACCAACATCACTAGCACCACTCGAATCCTCACCACCTTCTACCACCATCACAATTATTATCGCCATCAACATACTAATCATCACCACTATCATCAACCATCACCATAGTAATTATCACCACCATCATCAAGCAGCTAATCAACTACATCACTATCAACACTAATTTTCACCAACCTACTCTCACTATCAACATCATACTAATCCTCACCACCACTCCTAATAACACCATCAACATTAATCCTCATCACCCTACTATCACCATCACCACCATAATAATCATTCACGGCATTGTGAATTTGGCTCTCACCATACCACTCCTAACACCACCATCAACACTAATCCTTCACCACCATCATAATAATCACCAGCCGTCGACCTCTAGGCTAACAACACGAGTCTTTCCCCAAACTTAACCCATATGGCTCCATTGGGTCCCATTCTCTCCCTGCCCACAAGATAACTTCACCAAGTCCTAGTCTCAATCTAGGCCTTCTTTGCCCGAGGAGTTTGTTTTGTCGGCTAGCTTTGTTTTGGTGGTTTAGAGTGACCTGTGACGCAATGGTAACACGTTCGACTCCCGGGTAATACAAGATGGATTGACAGTCTCCTTACATCTAATGCCTCTGTTAACCTAGCAGTAAATAGGAACTTGGAGTTATTAGTCATTTGTGACGTGTCATCCGGGGAAGTTAACTGTGGTAACCTAGATAATATACTGTAGCCCGATTGTACCAGGCTACTTAGCTCACTTGATTTATCCACCATAGGATCCAAAAGGTAATATTAAGGATATGAGTGTCTCGTTCAAGTTGCTTAGCGTAAGCCTCCCCAACTTTATTTGTTTTGTGTACTTCATAATACCTCGGCATTTAACTCCTCACTACTGGCATGATCACCAACACTCACAGCCTCACTTTAACTCCTCACTACTGGCATGATCACCAACACTCACAGCCTCACTTTCACAATCCTCATAATGTCGACCATTATCATGAGCAGACTAATCACCACTACCACCACCTCCATTACCATCAGCAGACTAATGACCACCACCGCATCATCATTATTACCATCATCAATACTAGCATCACTACTATCAACATCCTCATCAATACTACCGACACACTTTTTGTCCATAGTCTTTTATAAAAAGCCTGTTTTCAATCCAGATGATCTTTGCCCAGTATTTTAAATAAGCCACATACCTGGCAATTATTTCAGGCTACTTACAGTATGTAGAATAACCTTTTAGGGGTGCCATGTATCTTGTAATAACTGGGAAACTAAGATTAGAACAGAGTACACGGTTACAGTATATAATACAGTATATACAGTATATTTAGAAGTTACAATCAAGTAATAAGAACAATATTTAAGTGAGGTTAACAAGCAAGTATTTGTGCCAAATAATATTCAATATGGGTTAAGCATATACAGTATATGTACAAATACAGATTAATGGAATGTGGAAGAGAGAACAGACATAACATGGAACGGAGAGTCAAGGTAGTGGGGATAACTAGAATCCTGTGTACATGGGTGAAGTTGTATATATTATTTACAGTAAAGAAGGACAGATATTTGTGTACTCAGTAGCATAGACGGAATCGTCTATAGAACAATAATATATACATATGCCCTATGCAATTATGGCAAAAGGGACAGAGTGTGTAATGAATGAATTTATATATTAAGGAACACCCCATTCTTAACATTAATCCTCCATTACAAACCCCAATGCACTGGAATAAACTAATGAAAGCATATGATCCTCCCGGGATTCGAACTCGGGACACCACACTCAGAACATAAGCATCTGAACCATTACACCGCCAACACAGTTAAAGGCTAAGTACACAATCACGATTAATATCCATTTTCGAATTCTGGATATCAATCTAATCATGTACTTAGACCCAACTGCATTATGGGACAGCCTAATGTTTTAGTGAGAGGAAAGAGCAATGAATGGGGCTAAGATCACTAGGACAAGCCTCGCTAGACATTAGCTCCTGAACCTATAGAAATTTAGGAACGGGGTACCACGTTCTTAACATTAATCCTCCATTACAAACCCCAATGCACTTGAATAAACTAATGAAAGCATATGATCCTTCCGGGATTCTAACTCGGGACACCACACCCAGAACATAGGCATCTAAACCATTACACCACCAACACAGTTAAAGGTTAAGTACACGATCACGATTAATATCCATTTTTGAATTCTGGATATCAATCTAATCATGTACTTAGACCCAACTGCATTATGGACAGTTAAGGGGTCTTCAAAGAGAAGAACAACACTTAGAAAAATTATACCTTCACTCCTATCTTGGACAGTATAGATTTTCCTGGGGTCTCGGGCAAAGGTAGGACCAGGGAAAGGTAGGACCAGGGCTTCTCATTTTGTTCGTCTTTTTCTTTTCTGGGGTCTTTCTTTAGTCTCGTGTGGGCGCCTGCTCTGGTATCTCAAACTTATTCTGCTGGGCTGTTGGTATGCTCGACGAAGAAAGTACTTTACAATGCGTAAGAATGCGCCCTGGTTCCTCGCTATGCGAGTGTGCTGGTGCAGTGTTCCGAGGACACAACACCAGGTGAGAGTTCGAAGGATACATATTTCTAGAGTTCGGAGGACGCAACTCTTTAGTAAGGGTCGGAGAATGAAACAATCCTAAGCCATTCGGAGGATGCAGTGGTTCTTCAGTCAGAGGACGCACCGGGGCCTTGTTTGCTTGTTCGGAGAACGCAGCAAGTGTACTTTGGTAGAGGAGCCTAGCAAAGGAAAGGTAAAGTTTCCGAACAATCTCTCCATCCAGTCCTGTACCCTTTTTTGGCGTTTCTTGTTGAGGGTGGGCTTCTGGAGAAGAGGGGCTACCTGTACCCATAGGGTCTGGATGGACTATGGCCCTTTATTCTTTGGAGATTCAATTAGAGGGGTAATAAGTTGCAGTGTAGGTCGTAGCACAGGTAGAGAAAATGGTCGGTCTATGTGTTGTACTTGTGTACTGTTGATCCGCTGTTGGTTTGAAGAGTACGGGTGAATCAAAGGGGTGACTATGCTGGTGCTGGGTGATAAGGGTAGACTGCTCAGGTGGTGAGGTGGCAACTTGTAGGCTGACGATGTGCTCGGAAGTTGTAGAATTCGGCATGATACTTTTATAAGAAGTGTTGTTTTCAATCTTGATTACCTTTGCCTACAGTGTTCTATGTCGAGTATACTGTACATACCGTATTACCCCTTGCAATCGGTTTTAACCATGCGTTTGTCTGCTTGTGTGTGTGTGTGTCTTTTTGCACGATTAGAAAATTACTTACAAATGGAATTTAACGAATCTTTACCACTGCACTACCTCCATTCAATCCACGTGCACATGTTATGATCCTTTGGTTAAGAATAGATAATCTGAATTTCCCTATCCTCCTCGTTTTCTGTTTTAGACTCTACGAACCTAAGTATTCTAAATATTGATCTTTGTCCAAAAACTGCTCGCATGATGGATGTATGTATGCATAAGCTAATTGGGCAGTGCTAGCAGCACGCAGAGTATGCATCTTCTTTTAATGCATTTTCTTGCTAATGATCTATAGACATCGATATTTAGCAGAAAAACAAATATATAGGATTATAATGGATGTAAAATGTGTTGACTATATTGAAAGTTTTGTATGTGTGTACCGCAAACGTATGTTTTTCTCTCTCTCCCTCTCTCTGGGTTGTATCCATTCGGCCCCATTCAGCCTACTGTTTTAAGACGTTAATCCTCATCCAAGTGTCGATTTATTTCCTGGCGAGCCACTATAGTTTTAAAATTGTTTTTGAGAAGAGGCTAAATTTGTACATTTTTCGATAGAAAAATTTCTCCGGCGAAGCCGGATTTCTCCATACAATGCTGGCTCGCTATTGCTCGCCAGGAAGAAATCGACACGTCTTAAAACAGTAGGCTGAATGGGGCCGAATGGATACAAGCCAGAGAAAGATAGAAAAGGAGAGACAAAATGCAGGTCATTGGTGGGGATGGGTGTGTTTGCAGATGTTAAGCTATTGGTGATGTGTGTGAGGGAAGGGGGATGATTGTTGTTCTTTTATACACATCACTCTAATGGACAGTACTTAATGGACAGTACTTAATGGACAGTACTTAATGGACAGTACTTAATGGACAGTACTTAATGGACAGTACTTAATGGACAGTACTTAATGGACAGTACTTAATGGACAGTACTTAATTACTTCTTTTGAGTCAGTTGATCTGCATTCAGTGGTCAATGGTGTGTAAGTGCCCTGGTAATTATATCCATTAGTTAAACTTAAGCTCTTGAATTTAAACCTTAAAACAAATTCATGCGATTATTGTTTAGAAACGGGATACTAATAGCGTAATCGAGACCTGTTACTTTATTCCAGAAATAATTGCATATACTGTATATGTGAATATCAAATTCAACCTCCTCCTCCACCACTGACCCCATTCACCCCTTCCCCTAACCCTGTCCCTTTCCACCCCCTCCCTCCCCCCTGACCCCTTCCACTCCCTCCCTCCCCCTCCATCACCCCTGCCCCCCCACCCCAAACACACCCACACCCACACCCACACTTATTTAAACAAAAACAAAAACACAAAAACAAATATAGGAGGTCCCACCCCTTTCCCATTCTTAAGTAAGCCATTTTTAGATTTACAGAAGAGTGACCATTACTTGCATTACTGCATGTCCACAAACATGTCAGTAATGTAAGCATGTTTCCTTCTATTTTTTTTTTTTTTTTTTTTTTTTTTTTTTTAAGGTGACAGTTACAAAGTGGTGTACAATCTATCTTATTCTAGTTACATTGTAGTTTATCTTATTGTACCAGTACCTCCCTACAATCAACCTAGTTGTTCCCCAATTCGTCCCTCCGCCACGACCATTTCAAAGTTCAAGTCTCTCACTCTTGTCCTCTGTAGCGGGGAGGACCTTGTACCCCTGAGACATAGGAGTGCAGACCTGAGAAGAGAGAAAGAGAGTCGGCATCTCATCCAAGTTATGACTTGGCTTCTATGCTGGCGCTTTTTCTCCGATATTTGTTCAGCTAATCTGGCATAGAAGACACTTGCAGAAGGTCCCATACCTCCCGACGATGAGAAGACCAAGAAGGTGGGGAGATTGTAGGCACCAATCGATCAGGGCTAGACCCAGGTGAGGTTATAGGCATGTGATAAAGAGTCGCTGGAACTCCTGTTTCATTTGCTTGGCCTCTCTTACTGATTTTCTTTGTGCCTCATTTACACTGAGAGCAATCCAGCTAGCTCTCACAAACACCTCCTCCTCCTATCCACTTCACTACACTAAACATGCACACCACACTTCATTCCTCCACACCAAAATTAAAAAAACACAAAATGATGAATTTTAGCCCAGCCTCGGAGTCCCCAGGGGGGTGGACCATAAATGCCCCCTCACCCGACTGACCATCCCCTGACGACCCCACACAATTACCTGGACCTCGGCCTGTTACTCTTTCTATTAATTTCTGCAACATTCGCGGACTTTCCTCTAATTTTCACTCTGTTGAGCACCATCTCTCCTCCTACAAACCTGATCTTCTCTTCCTCACCGAAACCCAGGTGTCTGTAGCAACATCCAGCAACCCCTTCTCTGTATTCTCCTACTTTCTCTATCCTAGTTTCAAAGCCAAAGGCGGATGTTGTGCATATGTGCACAACAAACTCACTTGCTCTCGTGTTCCCGATTTCGACTCCTCTGAATTCTCAACTTTATGGCTCAAACTTTCCTGTCATTCTCTTACTAAATATTTCTGTGCTGTCTATCTTTCCCCTAACTCTACCAACTTTCCTAAATTCTTTGACTATCTAAACTCTACAGTGGAACACATTCTATCCATTTCTCCTTTCTCAGAAATCTCCATCTTAGGAGATTTCAACGTTCACCACCGCCAATGGCTCTCCTCTCACTCTACTGATCCACCTGGTGAACAAGCCTACGTCTTTTCTATCCTAAATGACCTAGAGCAGTTAGTTCAGCAACCCACCCGTATCCCAGATCGCATCGGAGATCGGCCCAACATTCTTGACCTGTTTCTAACTTCTAACCCTTCTTCTTATACTGTCGATCTTTTCTCTCCTTTGGGCTCCTCCGACCATAAACTTATCTCTGTCACCGGTCCTATCTCTCCAACTTCTTGGCAAAGTTTTTGAAATTATATTAAATAATCACATAATTAAGCATCTGGAGAATAATAAATTAATCAGTGATTGGCAATATGGTTTTAGACGATGTCGATCAACTGCAGACATTCTTTGTCTTCTTACGCATCAAATCAACCAAGCTACAGACCAACATGGTGAAACACATACAATAGCACTGGATATATCAAAGGCATTTGATAGAGTCTGGCATCAATCCTTATTGTCGAAGATGTCACACTACGGCCTTGCATCATTAGTTCCACTAATTTCTTCTTATCTTCATAACAGAAAAATACGTGTAATGGTAGATGGCCTTTATTCTCAATTTCACTCAATAAATGCTGGTGTTCCCCAGGGATCAGTTTTGGCCCCAACTCTGTTCCTCATTCATATCAATGATCTCATATCTACCACTCATAATCCAATACATTCCTACGCAGATGACTCAACACTCCACAGTTCCTTCACATTTACCAATTCTTTCACCCAACCCGATCTTATAAATTCAAAAATAAACACTGCAATTTCTCTGAACCAGGACCTTTCTAGAATTAATGAATGGGGACAAGAGAATCTAGTTTCCTTTAATGCACAGAAAACCAAGTACATTCAATTTTCTAACCGACAGAATCTCACTGACTCCCATATATTTGTTAATGATGTAAATATTCCCACTTCCCCTAGTATTGACATTCTCGGTGTAACATTAACTACTAACTTGAGCTGGACACATTATGTTAGAAGCATTGCTAAGAATGCCTCTAAAAAACTGGGACTCCTGTACAGAGTTCGAGAATTCTTCACTGACGAGCAGTTGGCCGTAATATATAAAAGTCATGTGCGCTCTCAGATGGATTACTGTTCACCTCTGTGGGGTGGAAGTGGAGTGGTTGCATTGAGGCAGTTGGACAAAATTCAAAATAAAGCTATTAGATTAATCAATAACCCTGCAATCACACAGGACCTTCCTACATTAGCCATACGAAGAAACGTTGCATCCCTTGCATTATTCTACAGATATTTTCACAGCAATTGTTCCGAGGAACTTGCTTCAATTGTGCCGCCTCTCCACATCTTTCCCCGTAGAACTAGGGCAGCTGAGAGCGCCCATGAATTTACACTTTCTCCTCCACAATGCAGAACTTCTGCTTATCAGAATTCATTTATCCCCAGAGCTACTACTCTTTGGAATTCACTTCCCTCGAATTGCTTTCCACAAACTTACAATCAACAAATGTTTAAATCCAGTTGTTACAAACATTTTATGAATGGAGGATGCCTTTAGGCACATGGACCTTTTTGTTTTATCTGTGTTTTTCCTTCCTCCGTTCATTGTCTCTTAAAAAAAAAAAAAAAAAAAAAAAAAAAGTACAGCCACCCGATCCTCCTAGCCGGCGGCGCTTGTGGCACTTTGGCGCTGCCGACTGGGAGGCTCTTCGGCAGTACTTCTTTGATTTCCCATGGAATGATTTCTGCTTCCATGGCCGAGGACCCTCGGAGAGTACTGAACGCATTACCGAGGTAATCCTATCGGGCATGGAAGCATACATTCCATTCTCTTTCTCTCAGACTAATGCTAAAAAAATCTTGGTTTACTCACGCCTGTTCTACTGCTGTCCGCAATAAGGAGGAAGCATTCAAACGGTACCGACGCCTTAAAACTCAAGACTCTCATTCTTCATATGTTTCTGCCCGGAATCAAGCCAAATCTGTTCTTCGACTTGCCAAACACTCTTTCATCAATAATAAATGCACTGAACTATCCAACTCTGGCGGGTGCCCAACCCCGAAAAGGGTTGAAATAGGGGAGCTATCCCCCCGCCAAAGGCGGCTTTCTAGGGCCTTTCCTAGCTGATGCTGAGAGGATTGGGTTCTAGTCATGTGGTGATGGGCTGGTCTATCAGAGTGAGAACTGAGCAATCTCTGCCATACCCATAGCTTACTCTGACTGTTCCTTTTACTTATATATTTTCTAGATCTCAAGTGACGGCGTCTCTAACGTGGATTGACCTCCCAATCTACCAAGATTGGAAGCCAAAGCGTCACATTTTTCCCTTGCCCCTCAACTTTCTCTTCATAATTGCTGAGGGGCACAGGGCCCTGGGTGGGGCTTTGGTTTCCCGGGCGTTTCCGCACCCTCCTCAAGCTCCCCGCCATGGAGTGGCTTCGGTCACCCCTTTATTGTGGTCGGCGGGGAGGGTTCTGTGGGGGCACTCGGTTATGGCCTTGGCCTTGCTCGGGGCCTTGGGGCTGTTCGGCCAGGCAGCTTGGGGAACAACAACAACAACAACAACTCTAGCTCTTCCCTAGCTTTCTGGCATCTAGCCAAAAACCTCTCCAACAATTTCTCTTCCTCGTCTTTCCCTCCCCTTTCCCACTCTGATGACACAACCATCACTTCTTCCTCTGACAAAGCTAAACTCTTCGCTCAAACTTTTGCTAGAAACTCCACCTTGGATGATTCCGGTGCTATTCCTCCCTCTCCGCCCTCCTCTCTCTTACTTATGCCTAATATCCTAATCTCTTCTAAAGATGTACTTTCTACCCTCTCTGGGCTTAACACTAATAAGGCGTACGGTCCGGACGGTGTTCCTCCTGTTGTTCTCAAAAACTGTGCTTCCGTGCTGACTCCCTGCCTAGCCAAACTCTTTCGTCTCTGTCTATCCTCTAACGTCTTCCCTTCATGCTGGAAGTTTGCTCACATTCAACCTGTCCCAAAGAAGGGTGACCGCTCTCAACCCTCCAACTATCGTCCAATTGCTCTTATCTCTTGTCTTTCTAAAGTTTTTGAAACTATTCTTGCTTCCAAATTTCTTAAGCATTTCTCTTCTCATAATCTGCTCTCAGATCGCCAGTATGGCTTCCTTAAGGGTCGCTCTACTGGTGATCTTCTTTCATATCTTACTAACTCTTGGTCATCCTCCTTTCGGGACTTCGGTGAGACTTTTTCTATTGCACTAGACATATCGAAAGCCTTCGATAGAGTCTGGCATAAATCTTTAATTTCTAAACTACCCTCCTTCGGTTTCTATCCCTCCATCTGTGCCTTTGTCTCTAATTTCCTTTCCGGCCGTTCCATAGCTGCGGTTGTGGACGGCCATTGTTCACTTCCTCACCCTATAAACTCCGGTGTTCCTCAGGGCTCTGTCCTATCTCCTATTCTCTTTCTAATTTTTATAAATGATTTCCTTAACTGTACCTTAATTCCCATCCATTCATACGCAGATGACTCAACCTTACACTACTCCATTAGTTTTTCAGAACGCCCCAGCCAGCAATCCCTCAACGACAAACGTAATGAAGCCATAGAACTCTTAAATTCTGATCTAAATACTATTTCCAATTGGGGCAGAGAAAACCTTGTTAACTTTAATGCTTCCAAAACCCAATTTCTCCATCTATCTACCCGTCAGGATCTCCCAGCAGACTATCCCTTATTCTTTAACAATACAAAAATCAACCCTTCATCTTCTCTCAATATTCTTGGTGTCTCTTTTTCTTCTGCTCTCATTTGGAAGGACCATATTACCAGTCTTGCTAAGGCAGCCTCCCAGAAGCTGGGTGTGCTCAACCACCTTAGGGGATTCTTTTCCCCTGCACAGCTTCTTGCTCTGTACAGGGGCATAGTGTGCCCTTGTATTGAGTATTGTTCACATGTGTGGGGAGGTTCCTCTCACACCGCTCTCCTTGACAAAGTTGAAAGGAAGGCCTTTCGTATCATTAACTCCCGTCCACTCACCAACTCTCTGCAATCTCTCTCTCTCTCCGCCGCAATGTTGCATCTCTCTCGCTATTCTATCGCTACTATAATAATCAGTGTTCCTCAGAGCTATCCCAGTGCATACCACCTCCTTTACGTAGGGCACGTGGTACCCGTCTTGCAACTCAATCCCACCCCTACTCTGTGCAACTCTCCAACCCAAGAGTGAAACGTTACTCTCAAACTTTCTTCTACTCAACATCTGAGCTCTGGAACACTCTCCCAGAATCAGTCTTTCCCTCTTCCTATGACTTAAATTGCTTCAAACTCCGTGTGTCCAGGCATTTTGGCTCGAACGTCCCTTGATTTTGGCCCTGTCACTCTTTCAACTATGGGGGAGGCACTCGCTATAGGCAGTTATGCCTTTTGCCTCTCTCAATCACATAGAAAAAAAAAAAAAAAAAAAAAAGCTTCCTTGATCCCTGTTCAAAATTCTTTCTTCATAAGCGCGTTTTTTCTCACTTTCGTTTCTCAAGTATGCCGCCTTGTGTCCTCGCTCACGATATGTTTGTGCTCTTGGGTTGAAGATTCTGATGTCGAAAAAAACCCGTTGTCCCCTCGTCCAAAAACCTCGAGCACTTACGTCCACTCTTGCTTCATTTGAAGTATTTGCAGTATTGTGGGCCAAGCGCTGTCCGTCCATAGGCAGAAGTTCTGGTTCGATTCTGACATCATGGCACACCTCGTCCAGCATTTGTGCAGTGATGTCTCGTACTTCATCATGCCGGATACAGATGAATCCTCCTTTCTTACAGGTCATACAGTGGTCTGGGTTGTTTATTTCACCGCATGCACATTTCAGCGGCAGGTTCGAAACTGGCCACCCATACCTCAAGGGTACGGCATCATTGAATTCTTGTTGTACCCACACACACACACACACACACACACACACACACTCCTGTCTATGTTGTTGTTGTTGTTCCCCAAGCTGCCTGGCCGAACAGCCCCAAGGCCCTGAGCAATTCCAAGGCCATAACCGAGCGCCCCCACAGAACCCTCCCTGCCGACCACAATAAAGCCTGGGTGACCGAAGCCACTCCATGGCGGGGAGCTGAGGAGGGCGCGGAAACGCCCGGGAAACCAAAGCCCCACCCAGGGCCCTGTCTATGTAAAACCAATATCCTCCCAGTTGTATCCTAAATGTACTGTACAGTCAGGGTCAAGAGTTCCTTAGGGTTTATTTTTCTTTACCTCCTTCTCCCCCCTGTCTAGTCCTATTAGTGTTGATGTTAAGACGTTTGCCCCATTTCTTTGTTTATTTTACGGTCTTTTGTGCCATTTCGGTGTCGATTTTTTCCAGCGAACGATAGCGAGCCTGCAATTTAGAAGGAAATAATCTACCGAAAAATGCAGAAATTTATGTCGAAGGCATACATACTTGGGGGTATTTTTTAAAGCTTGATGGAGATCTAGGGAGAAAACTAAAATAATTATTAAATAAATATATAAATATATATAACAAATACAAAAAAATCTCCCATTAAACTTCTCTTTAAGATAAATGAGAGTATTTGTTTAAAGCTTGATGGAGGTCTAGGGAGGAAACTAAAATAATATATTAATAGATGTCTGAATAAATTATAAAACAAAAAGTATAAACATCTCCCATTAAACATCTCTTAAAGATAAATGCAAAGACGAAGAATCAATACTAAGTGAATCGCAGTGTTTAATGTTTATGAACCAAACAGTTTATCAAAACAGTTCGCCAGTGCACTATAATTGCGATAATAGAAATCCAAAAGTTACTGTCGTCGCCTGTACCTATGATCCGATTACAGTTTTATCTCTTATCTTACCCCTCCCTACTTCCCTCCTATCCCATCTTGTTCCTGTATCCCATCCCATACTCACACTTTATCTCCTAATCCACCCCAATATACTGTAGGTCACATCCATTTCTCAATACACAATTAATTCAATCACAACATCATTCTTTGACTGATCTCATTTTAGCTTTATACACTACGTCTACACCACCTCACGTACCACTTACCATACACTCCATCTACCATACACCGTCTACCACAAATGCCACCTACCATACACCACGCCACCACCTCACCCACCACCTACTACAGACGCCACCTGCCATTCACACCACCTACCATACATCTACAACAAACACCATCTACCACACACACCACTACACTACCACACACACCACCCTCACCTTCTACCAGTCACTCCACCTACCTCACATTACCTATCACACACACACACCATCTATACCACACATACAACCCACCACACACACACCGACTACCCCCCCCCCCCCATACACAGTAACAACGTGCAACTATCATCTCTATGAATATATACACCATTTGAGGAGGAACACTTTATTGACAACGTTTTGCATATAGCTTCTTCAGGTCACTAGATATCTGTGAAACGTTGTCAATAAAGTGCTCCTCCTTGAATGTTGTTTATATATGCATCCCTATCCCACATCCCCTCTCCTTCCTAATCCAGATTTTGGACATTCACTTTGGAATAATGTTAAGACTATTTCAAAAGTATTTTTAAAACTTTTGCCTTAACTATCAACAAGTCACTGAAACGAACACTTGATGCTCCTTCGTGTGCCAGTAGCCAGCGTCAATATCAACAGTTATATTACTGCCGAAGCATCACGTTGCTCTTATTCAGGCCAGATATTACCATAGAATATATGGATCTGATAATTATATAATCAATGTTAACTGTTATAGCTTACAATCTGGAATTGTTATAAACAACGTTGCAAATATATATTGTAATACATATGATATTGATGAATTGAAGTATAATTTAAACACTATTAACTCTAGAATCTTGTGGGTTCAGTGACACGAGAAATGCCAGGCTCCCGTGTGTTATGATCCAACTGCAAGGTGATGCTTCCTCAGTTTACCTGTTTATTTGTATAGCTCCATATATTACTAGTAATTATATTATTTTATTGTTTGAATGTTTTGAAGGTAAATCTTAACACATACATACTCGAACTAGTAGTTTAATCACAACAAATATAGTGTGCTTAAGTTATTATAATATACTGTACCAAAATATCAATTTGAATATCTAATGAATAACAGGTGTTAGAATCCAATTCATAGAAACATTTTTAATATGTTTGCTGTTCGATCATTATTGCACTGTACTGTATGTATGTAATGTGTACATAAATACATATCGTGTATACTGTATATGATGAAATAAAGACAATTGAATTGAATTTACATTGAATAATCCCCTACTTCACCTCCCCTCTTCCAATTACACATCCCTATCTACCACTCCTCTCCCCTCCCCTTCCATTCCCTCCACCTCCTCCCTCCGTCCACCCCTCCCCCATCTCAAGTCGGCCCTTCAAGCCACTTATACTGGACGTTTCGTTGTGGCGTTGGCCTTTCAACTAGCATGTATGTCTATGTGTGCTTGTGTCTGTTTCTTTGTGTGTTCATGTGTGTGACGTTTCAATATTACACTGGCCTTTCAAGTACCGTACAAAGGAGTACAAAGGAAATCAAGCAACAACAGATCTAGTGACCCTTCTAGGTTGCTTGTCCTCCAAACCACTTAGGATCAAGTGTCCAAACAGTGGTTTAGAGTGGGTAAGGGAACATTGGAAAGGGAATTACTGCCCTGGAACTAATGTCCGTGGCAGGATTAGGAAGTTAGTAGGGGACAGATGGGTTAGTAACTGAGGGGGGGGATAAAATAAAGTTATTCATTTACAAACGCAGTCAGTCGCGGATTTGATGCGAGATATTTGTCTAGGCGGAGATTTAATGAATCAACGGTGATGCAGTCTATAACGTTTCGGGGAAGCCCATTCCACAAGTTGACAACTCGATTGAAGAAGAAATGTTTAGATTCGTGTGAGTTAAAAAATTTACCAATAATTTTGCAACCGTTTCCCCGCGTGTAATTAGATTGGTCGATAGTGAAGTACTTACTACAGTCCATATTGTCGATGCCTTTGATGATTTTGAACACTTGAATTAAGTCACCTCTTAATCTGCGCTGGGTTAAAGGAAATAGATTTAATTCTCTAAGACGCTCTTCGTATGGTTTGTTCTTTAGGCTAGGTATCATTTTGGTAACTCTACGTTGAACTCGTTCTAGCTTGTTTATATCTTTTTGGTAATAAGGGCACCAGGATTGAACGCAGTATTCCAGAAGAGGGCGGACTAAGGAATTGTAAAGGGTTAGGATAACTTCTTTGGATTTATGCTCAAATGACCTGCCTATAAAGCCAATTATTTTGTTTGCCTTCTTAACAACTTCTGAACATTGTTGACTCGGTTTTAGGTTACTCGATATTGTTACTCCGAGATCGGTTTCTCTGTTTACATTCTTAAGCTGAGTGGCATTCATCGAATAGTTTGCTTTCTCATTTAGGTATCCGATATGTAGTACTTTACATTTATCCGCATTGAAACTCATTTGCCAAATTTGGGCCCAACATGACAATTTATCTAGATTGTGTGCATATCGTCAACTTGTTCTTTTGAGAGTACGCTATTTGCAATTTTTGTATCGTCAGCAAATTTTGATACCGTCTGTATGTGTGTGTGTGTGTGTGTGTGTGTGTGTGTGTGTGTGTGTTTGGGTAAAAAAAATAAAAATAACAAAAAAAAATAAAAAAAAAAATAGAAGGAAACATGCTTACATTACTGAAATGTTTGTGGACATGCAGTAATGCAAGTAATGGTCACTCTTCTGTAAATCTAAAATGGCTTACTTAAGAATGGGAAAGGGGTGGGACTTTTTTTTTTTTTTTTTTTTTTTTTTTTTTTTTTTTTTTTAAATGTGTTTGGGTAGGGGAAGTGGTAATTGAAATGTGTATATTTTTTACAAGTATGATGGTGTAAATGTGTTTCCCTTCAGAATGAGTACGTATAATCTCGGTTTAAAGTTCTAATACACCTTGATATTTTTGGTGCTGTTTTTCATATCACCTGTCTGCTAAATATATTTCTTAACAGAGCTTAGAGAACTTTTGTATTTTAACTTTGGTCAGGTATGTTAAGAATTGTAGATTAAGTTGCGTTCATTCGAGATTAACAAGTTATTGTTTCTACAGCACACTGTAAATTAACCCCTACTGTACCGGTGACATTCTTTTTATTATATTCTGGCAATGATTAGACGATTTAATTCAGCTTAGGAACGACGACTATCAATTAAAAGGCTACAGCTTATCTCAATGAATCTTTTTAGCTACCATATATCTTTCCTAAGTTTCATAAAATCGTCTAAATGTAACTTAAATAAAACAAAAAATACGTCATCGGGACTGTACGGGTTAAAACCGTGTGATATAATTTTAAGAACAAAGGTCCGTATCCACAAGCCCCATGTGTGGTAACAAGGTTGTCCTGTAAGTAGGTAAGGAGGTGAGGGTAAGTAGGTAGGATGCTTCATAGGTTGGTTAATAGGGTCCCCGTAACTCAGTTGGTGAGGTAATGAGGTACACACACACACCACCATCAGCACCACATATGCACACACACACACACACACACACACTTACTCACAAATCCGTCACTTGATAGATCCCCAACAGTTTGGCAACGTAAAAACCTCCTCCACCACTCACTGTCTTATTAGCTTCCTAGATTATATTTACACAAATCTTGAGAAGAGAAAGACTTCCCTCGCCCTTGCCTTTATTGACTTCAGGAAAGCATTTGACCTTGTTGACCACACCATCATCATCAACAAGGCCATAAAGTTGGGGCTACATCCTACCCTGGTTGCGTGGTTGACCGACTTCCTGCGTGGTTGACCGACTTCCTTAGTGACAGACGACAAGCAGTGCGATACCAAGGCTTCATCTCCACCTTCCTAGACATCACATGTGGAGTCCCACAGGGCACAAAGATGGGGCCTCTATTGTTCCTCATCTTGATTAATGATGCCCTAAAGGACACCCCATTCCACTGGAACGACTCGACAGTCGGCATTACTGTAGATAACACCTCCCCTAACTATGACCCCCTACAAGACATCCTCGACCGTCTTCAAGCCTGGACCACAGACAATCATGTAACTATCAATCATGACAAGGCAGTGGTCATGCACATCAACACTTCCGTTACCGACCTTCCACCACCCACTGTCACAATTGGTCCTCATCCCCTTCAGCTTGTTGAGTCCACCAAACTCCTCGGAATCACTGTGGACAACAAACTGAACTGGAAGAAACATGTAACTACCACAGTCAGGACCGCCACTTACAAGTTGTTTATGCTAAGGCGGTTGAGATCCCTGGGGGCGCCGGAGAATGAGCTGAAGAGTATATATAACACCTTCATACTCCCTAAGCTCACCTACGCCTCTCCCGCCTGGTCCTCCTCTCTAACCCTAACACAACAACGTCAACTGGAGAGAGTTCAGAGGAGGGCATGCAGGATCATCCTGGGAGGCACATATCCAGGGTACGAGGAAGCTCTCACCACCCTTAGCATACCTTCACTTTCAACCCACCACTACAACACACTCAAACATTTGCATCTAAGCTGCTTGTTCACCCACGACACAGACACTTACTTCCACCAGACGCCCCTAGACCAACACGTGCAGCTCGTCATTTCAACACACTCCAACCAATAAGAGCAAGAACTGACAGATATAAAAATAGTCCTATCCCAACCATTGTTAATATTATTAATAATGTGTAATAACGGCCTGTCACACCATATATACGCGCCCACCTTTAATAATGTATGCATAAGTGTGTGTGCGTGTGTGTATTAGAATATAATTATGTATGTAATTGCTTGAGTTTGTTTATGTATATGTGTATATATGTATATGTGTATCTATGTATGTACAGTATATGTGTATGTATGTGTGCGTATATGTGTATGTATGTATGCATTATTTATGTATAGATATATGTGTCTATAGTGTATACTGTTTTTGGTTCGAGCCCGGCTGAGAGTATCAGGTAGGATAAGAGAAGAGCATATATGCATGTAATGTGCATATATTTATGTATATGTATGTCTGTGTGTATGTGCTGTCAATGGTTCGAGCCCGGTTGAGAATATAAGGTATATAATATATATTGTTACGTATCTTGATCCTCAAGTGGTTAACTTGATGAATCTAGATAGCACAGAGATATATATTAAGGTATCAGTCAGCTGAAGGCAAAACAAAAGTAAAATCTAATAAAATAATTTCCTGTTGTTGCTTCCTTTCCTTTTGGATCTTAGGACTTAGTATCCTTTATTGACTGATACTCTTTAATTATGAAAAATACTGAAACTAATTAAAGTCATGTAGTATTTAAAAAGAATTATTATTTAACCGAAGCTTAGTAGGCTATGGTTATGAACCGAATAAGTTATAGCTAAAGAAGGACTATTAATTTTATAAAAAGTCTTGAAAGATAAATATTAAAGTAAGAATATTTCTGTCTCTTACCCTTTTTGAAATGAATAGATAGTTTTCTTCTATGTCCTTTTATTTATATTTAATGTAATTATTCTTGGTTCTTGTCTTACGTTAATAGTATTATTATTATTATATCATCAGGAGTAATATCAAAGTCACATAAAAAGTTAGATATATATTTAATAATTAGTTAAATTTATTTCTTAACCACGTAACATTGAGGTTTGATTATGAGTAAATAAAGTTACAGGATCGTTTCATAGATTCGATTCAGGTCTCACTCAAATAATATGAAAAGCAAAATATAATATTTTGAAGCAAAAGAATTTTCTTCAGCTTAGGAAATCACTAGAAGTAATATTATCACAGCCAAGTTAGTCTAAGGCGATATTACTAATACGAGACAATAGCATCACCGTACTAAGCACCATTAAGCAATGTAAGCTTAAGTAAAAGAAAATGAAAGAACTCGTAAGTATTAATATAAAACAATAGTATTACTTTCATCATAACCCAATTACTTAAAGAGTTGCTTTAGTCCACAAGTTAGTCAACTAAAATAGTTAAGTACATAATAATAGCGTTAACGTTAATTCCCAATCAAATAGTTAAACACATAATAGTAGCGTTCACGTTAATTCCCAATTAAATAGTTAAACACATAATAATAGTGTTCACGTTAATTCCCAATCAAATAGTTAAACACATAATAGTAGCGTTCACGTTAATTCCCAATTAAATAGTTAAACACATAATAATAGTGTTCACGTTAATTCCCAATCACATATCTCACTAACCAACATAACATAAGTGTTTACACCGAACACACTTAACACACATTTATATAATCTGACTGACAGTCACAATCCCATTATAATACTTCACCCCGTCTTCCTCCAGCTGCAAGTTCACCTTCCCCAACTCCAAATGAGACTGATTTGAATGCCCACAACTCGGGTCTTATATACCAAACAATGATGGTGTAGGAACGAATCAGGAGGCGAGTGATGGTGCGCGCTCCAATCATAGCTCCTCGAATCACATAACAGGTGCGTGGTCCACTCACAGCTCCTGGCGTCGATCATACGTCATAGCATCGGTCATCGAGGTGTGAAGGCTAGCATGCTGGTATGGGGCGAGATGGTTTGCCCACTCGCTCGTTCGCTAGTCTGCTTCACCGTTTGGGTAGTGGGCTCCTTCAACTCTAATTCTAACTCTCAAATTAACATACAGGGGTCCATATGTCAGAATATATGTACTGTACGTGTATTTATATGGTCATATGCTGTATGTAAATATACGTACATATGAGCGAGAAAATATTGCTCACTAGCGCAACTTCTGATTATAAATCTATACATAAGCATTATCTATTATTAAGTGTTCGCGTATCTTCATCCGTGTATTTCCACCCTTAACAATAGAACGCCCAGCTTTTCCATATTTCGCCTTCTGTCACACACACACACACACACACACACACACACACACACACCTACACTACCGAGGATTAACCTCCCATTGTAGTAGGCTGTACCTGACCATACGGACCATATACGGACTTGAATTGTTGCACCCTCTTTACCCCTTCAACTCTTTACCCTGACCCTACCAAAACAGTTTCTGTATGTATGTATGTTTGTGTGCATACGTGAGCGTTTGTGTATACGGACATGTGCACACTTACTGCATGTTCTTATGTTCCTATATATGTATGTATATGTATGTACGCACGTACGTGTATATACGTATGTTCTGTATATGAGTAAGTAAATAAATGTGTATATGTACTGTATATCACTTACTCTCATGGTTATTTTATGATAATTTGTATTCTGCACATGCATCATTATTGTATTTATTTATTTTGTTTGTAAACTGAGCTTACCATCCTCATATCTGTACATCTCATGTTCATCCACTAAATTGTAAAATGTGTATTTTCAGCTCGTAAGGCTGCCATTCTTTAATAAACCGTTTATTATTATTATTATTATTATTATTATTATTATTACCTCACACACACACCATCTCTCTCTCTCTCTCTCACACACACACACACACACACACACACACACCACCTCACACACACACCATCTCTCTCTCTCTCTCACACATACACACACACACACACACACACACACACACACCACCATCAGCACCACATATGCACACACACACAAACACTACACACACACACACACCACCTCACACACACACCATCTCTCTCTCTCTCTCTCTCACACACACACACACACACACACACACACACACACACACACACACACACACACACACACACACGCACACACACAAACCACCTCTCTCTCGCGCACACACACACACACACACACACACACAGACATGCTAAAAGCTTGTATCCTATTTCCATAATTTCCATATTTTATCTGGCTGGTAAATGAGGCACACAGAAGAAAAAAACATTAATATTCCAGCTACATTGTATAATTGTTTTAATCCTGTGTACGTACTGTATTATAAAGTGTGTGAAGGTAGGATCATGAACGTTGACCATGACTGTACGTAATCCTGTGTACGTACTGTATTATAAAGTGTGTGAAGGTAGGATCATGAACGTTGACCATGACTGTACGTAATCCTGTGTACGTACTGTATTATAAAGTGTGTGAAGGTAGGATCATGAACGTTGACCATGACTGTACGTAATCCTGTGTACGTACTGTATTATAAAGTGTGTGAAGGTAGGATCATGAACGTTGACCAATGACTGTATCTAATCCTGTGTACGTACTGTATTATAAAGTGTGTGAAGGTAGGATCATGAACGTTAACCATGACTGTACGCAATCCTGTGTACGTACTGTATTATAAAGTGTGTGAAGGTAGGATCATGAACGTTGACTATGACTGTACGTAATCCTGTGTACGTACTGTATTATAAAGTGTGTGAAGGTAGGATCATGAACGTTGACCATGACTGTACGTAATCCAGTGTACGTACTGTATTATTAAGTGTGTGAAGGTAGGATCATGAACGTTGACTATGACTGTACGTAATCCAGTGTACGTACTGTATTATAAAGTGTGTGAAGGTAGGATCATGAACGTTGACCATGACTGTACGTAATCCTGTGTACGTACTGTAATATAAAGTGTGTGAAGGTGGCATAATAAACGTTGACCATGACTGTACGTATTCCTGTGTACGTACTGTTTTATAAAGTGTGTGAAGGTAGCATAATGAACGTTGACCATGACTTTACGTAATCCTGTGTACGTACTGTATTATAAAGTGTGTGAAGGTAGGATCATGAACGTTGACCATGACTGTACGTAATCCTGTGTACGTACTGTATTATAAAGTGTGTGAAGGTAGGATCATGAACGTTGACTATGACTGTACGTAATCCAGTGTACGTACTGTATTATAAAGTGTGTGAAGGTAGGATCATGAACGTTGACCATGACTGTACGTAATCCTGTGTACGTATTGTATTATAAAGTGTGTGAAGGTAGGATCATGAACGTTGACCATGACTGTACGTAATCCTGTGTACGTACTGTATTATAAAGTGTGTGAAGGTAGGATCATGAACGTTGACCATGACTGTACGTAATCCTGTGTACGTACTGTATTATAAAGTGTGTGAAGGTAGGATCATGAACGTTGACCATGACTGTACGTAATCCTGTGTACGTACTGTACTATAAATTGTGTGAAGGTAGGATCATGAACGTTGACCATGACTGTACGTAATCCTGTGTACGTACTGTAATATAAAGTGTGTGAAGGTGGCATAATGAACGTTGACCATGACTGTACGTATTCCTGTGTACGTACTGTTTTATAAAGTGTGTGAAGGTAGGATCATGAACGTTGACCATGACTGTACGTAATGCAGTGTACGTACTGTATTATAAAGTGTGTGAAGGTAGGATCATGAACGTTGACCATGACTGTACGTAATCCTGTGTACGTACTGTATTATAAAGTGTGTGAAGGTAGGATCATGAACGTTGACCATGACTGTACGTAATCCTGTGTACGTACTGTATTATAAAGTGTGTGAAGGTAGGATCATGAACGTTGACCATGACTGTACGTAATCCTGTGTACGTACTGTATTATAAAGTGTGTGAAGGTAGGATCATGAACGTTGACCATGACTGTACGTAATCCTGTGTACGTACTGTATTATAAATTGTGTGAAGGTAGGATCATGAACGTTGACTATGACTGTACGTAATCCTGTGTACGTACTGTATTATAAAGTGTGTGAAGGTAGGATCATGAACGTTGACTATGACTGTACGTAATCCAGTGTACGTATTGTATTATAAAGTGTGTAAAGGTAGGATCATGAACGTTGACCATGACTGTACGTAATCCAGTGTACGTACTGTATTATAAAGTGTGTGAAGGTAGGATCATGAACGTTGACCATGGCTGTACGTAATCCTGTGTACGTACTGTATTATAAAGTGTGTGAAGGTAGGATCATGAACGTTGACTATGACTGTACGTAATCCAGTGTACGTACTGTATTATAAAGTGTGTGAAGGTAGGATCATGAACGTTGACCATGACTGTACGTAATCCTGTGTACGTACTGTATTATAAAGTGTGTAAAGGTAGGACCATGAACGTTGACCATGACTGTACGTAATCCTGTGTACGTACTGTATTATAAAGTGTGTGAAGGTAGGATCATGAACGTTGACCATGACTGTACGTAATCCTGTGTACGTACTGTATTATAAAGTGTGTGAAGGTAGGATCATGAACGTTGACCATGACTGTACGTATTCCTGTGTACGTACTGTATTATAAAGTGTGTGAAGGTAGGATCATGAACGTTGACCATGACTGTACGTAATCCTGTGTACGTACTGTAATATAAAGTGTGTGAACGTGGCATAATGAACGTTGACCATGACTGTACGTATTACTGTGTACGTACTGTGTTATAAAGTGTGTGAAGGTAGGATCATGAACGTTGACCATGACTGTACGTAATCCTGTGTACGTACCGTATTATAAAGTGTGTGAAGGTAGGATCATGAACGTTGACCATGACTGTACGTATTCCTGTGTACGTACTGTATTATAAAGTGTGTGAAGGTAGGGTCATGAACGTTGACCATGACTGTATCTAATCCTGTGTACGTACTGTATTATAAAGTGTGTGAAGGTAGGATCATGAACGTTGACCATGACTGTACGTATTCCTGTGTACGTACTGTATTATAAAGTGTGTGAAGGTAGGGTCATGAACGTTGACCATGACTGTATCTAATCCTGTGTACGTACTGTATTATAAAGTGTGTGAAGGTAGGATCATGAACGTTGACCATGACTGTACGTATTCCTGTGTACGTACTGTATTATAAAGTGTGTGAAGGTAGGGTCATGAACGTTGACCATGACTGTATCTAATCCTGTGTACGTACTGTATTATAAAGTGTGTGAAGGTAGGATCATGAACGTTGACCATGACTGTACGTATTCCTGTGTACGTACTGTATTATAAAGTGTGTGACGGTAGGATCATGAACGTTGACTATGACTGTACGTAATCCTGTGTACGTACTGTATTATAAAGTGTGTGAAGGTAGGATCATGAACGTTGACCATGACTGTACGTAATCCTGTGTACGTACTGTATTATAAAGTGTGTGAAGGTAGGATCATGAACGTTGACCATGACTGTACGTAATCCTGTGTACGTACTGTATTATAAAGTGTGTGAAGGTAGGATCATGAACGTTGACCATGACTGTACGTAATCCTGTGTACGTACTGTATTATAAAGTGTGTGAAGGTAGGATCATGAACGTTGACCATGACTGTACGTAATTTATCTGGTATTTAAGGGGGCCCATTTCGCTTTTTTTCTGTGTCTCCCTCTCTCTTTGGCTTGTATCCATTCGGCCCCCTTCAGCCTACTGTTTTAAGACGTTTACCCCCAATCAGGTGTCAATATTTTCCTGGCGAGCGGTAGCGAGCCAGCATATACTGTACATATTTTTGTCTTGACAGCAAGCTAAATTTGTACATTTTTCGATAGAAAAATTTCTCCGGCGAAGCCGAATTTCTTCATACAATGTTGGCTCGCTTTCGCTCGTCAGGAAGAAATCGACACCTGGATGGGAATAAACGTCTTAAAATAGTTGACTGAATGGGGCCGAATGGATACAAGCCAGGGAAAGAGAGAAAAGGAGAGAAAGATAAAAAAAGGCGGTGACCCCCCTGAAATAACGAAGATGTAAGAATATTTATCTATGCCGGATCATGGGCTAGGATAACCGAAAAGACTAAGTACTGTAAAATTATTAACCTTAACCCTTAACCCCTTTTGTACCGGCGACGTCTTTTACATTTATTCTAGTTATATTTAGAGGATTTTTTGCAGTTTAAGAAGGGTATGTGGTAGTAAAAAGGGTTACGTGAGATAGTTCGAAGCCTGTTAATTGATGGAGGCCCTTTTGATAACATATACCTATATATATATACTGTATATATATAATATTTTTTTTTTACAGAAAGCTAAATTTGTAAATTTCTCGATAGAAAAAATTCTCCGTCAAAGCCGGATTTCTCTATACAATGATGGCTCGCTATCGCTCGCCAGGAAGAAATCGACACCTGGATGGGGATAAACATCTTAAAACAGTAGGATGAATGGGGCCGAATAGATACAAGCCAGAGAAAGAGAGAACAGGAGAGATACAAAAAGGCAGGTGGGCCCCCTTAATGTAAGTACAGAGGATTACAAAGGAAGACAAGCAACAACATATACATTGATCCTTACGGGGCTGTTAGTCTGTTTTTTAAAGTTAAGGGGAGGGGGGGGGGAGTCACCGTTTTTTTTATCTTTCTCTCCTTTTCTCTCTGTCTGGGCTTGTATCCATTCGGCTCCATTCAGCCTACTGTTTTAAGACATTTATCCCAATCCAGGTGTTGATTTCTTCCTGGCGAGATATAGCGAGCCAGCATTGTATGGAGAAATCCGGCTTCGCCGGAGAATTTTTTCTATCAAAAAATTTACAAATTTAGCTTGCTGTAAAAAATATATATATGTATGCTGGCTCGCTACCACTCACCAAGAAAATATTGACACCTGGATGGGGGTAAACGTCTTGAAACAGTAGGCTGAATGGGGCCGAATGGATACAAGCCAAAGAGAGAAGGAGAGAAAGAGAAAAAAAGCGAGGTGGGCTCCCTTAAGTGTATTTGGTATTTAATAGTGTACATCTGGTATTGTGAGTGTATGTGTGTGGTATTTGATGCAAGTGTATGTGCCTGGTATTGTATGTGAGTGTGTTTGTGTGGTATTTGATGTAAGTGTATTTGTCTGGTATTTAATGTGAGTGTATTTGTGTGGTATTTGATGTGAGTGTATTTGTCTGGTATTTAATGTGAGTGTATTTGTGTGGTATTTGATGTGAGTGTATTTGTCTGGTATTTAATGTGAGTGTATTTGTGTGGTATTGTATGTGAGTGTATTTGTCTGGTATTTAATGTGAGTGTATTTGTGTGGTATTTGATGTGAGTGTATTTGTCTGGTATTTAATGTGACTGTATTTGTCTGGTATTTGATGTAAGTGTATTTGTCTGGTATTTGATGTAAGTGTATTTGTCTGGTATTTAATGTACGTGTATTTGTCTGGTATTTGATGTAAGTGTATTTGTCTGGTATTTGATGTACGTGTATTTGTCTGGTATTTAATGTAAGTGTATTTGTCTGGTATTTAATGTACCGGGTAAGTGTATTTGTCTGGTATTTGATGTAAGTGTATTTGTCTGGTATTTAATGTAAGTGTATTTGTCTGGTATTTGATGTAAGTGTATTTGTCTGGTATTTGATGTAAGTGTATTTGTCTGGTATTTGATGTAAGTGTATTTGTCTGGTATTTGATGTAAGTGTATTTGTCTGGTATTTAATGTAAGTGTACTTGTCTGGTATTTGATGTAAGTGTATTTGTCTGGTATTTGATGTAAGTGTATTTGTCTGGTATTTGATGTAAGTGTATTTGTCTGGTATTTGATGTAAGTGTATTTGTCTGGTATTTGATGTACGTGTATTTGTCTGGTATTTGATGTAAGTGTATTTGTCTGGTATTTAATGTACCGGGTAAGTGTATTTGTCTGGTATTTGATGTACGTGTATTTGTCTGGTATTTGATGTAAGTGTATTTGTCTGGTATTTGATGTAAGTGTATTTGTCTGGTATTTGATGTAAGTGTATTTGTCTGGTATTTGATGTAAGTGTATTTGTCTGGTATTTGATGTAAGTGTATTTGTCTGGTATTTGATGTAAGTGTATTTGTCTGGTATTTAATGTAAGTGTATTTGTCTGGTATTTGATGTGAGTGTATGTGTCTGGTATTTGACATATGTGATTTTGCAGTTATTCAAATGTAATGTCCCTTTATCAGTCAATAGTGCAAAACAAACAAGCGTCGGAATAAAATATACCGAGATGATGATTACCAGGTGTGTGTGTGTGTGTGTGTGTGTGTGTGTGTGTGTTGTGTGTGTGTGTTTGTGTGTGTGTGTTTGTGTGTGTGTGTGTGTGTGTGTGTGTGTGTGTGTGTGTGTGTGTGTGTGTGTGTGTGTGTGTGTGTGTAGAATTTATGTGTGTGAATAAACAAAAATGGAATAAGGAAAGAGTTCTATTGAAGCTTCTGTCAAGTGTACGGTGTGGGTAGAGTGAGGTGGGGAGTAGGGTGGGTGTGTGTGTGTGTGTGTGTGTGTGTGTGTGTGTGTGTGTGTGTGTGTGTGTGGTGTGTGTGTGTGTGTGTGTGTGTGTGTGTGTGTGTGAAACGGGAAGTAAAAGAAGTAATTATACCCACTTGAAGTCTGCATAAGAATCTATTATTTTGGAAAATATCATTGAAAACTAATGTTAGGTTAAGAATGAAATGTTTTGCTAACAAGGGAATGTGTGACGGAGTGATAATATTACTGTTATTATAACTGTACTGACTCAGGTTGGATTCTAGGTATACCTAAGATAGATGTATTCATCATCATCTTCACGAGCCTGCTTAATTCGGCTTGGTATGGTTGTATGCATATTGTGAAGGGTATATTCAACGTTATTGCACTTTTGGCGAAGCCGTGGTTGTCTCTAGCCAGTGTTACTAGCTCAACTGATGCTGACTAGGTACCGGTACTAACATTTACAATCGCCTGTACAAGTAACTGGTACAATACTATGTGATAAAGTTGAGAAAGTGAACACTAATTGAGATAAAGCGATGACTCGTGTATGTGTTTAAAGGGAATGTTTGATGTCAACAACATTTTCAAATAAATTTTGTATTTCCTTTCACTGTAGGCGATTGTAGCTTACATGCGATACTCTGACCAAGGTTTATAGATATGGACCTTGACTCTGACGTCTACCATAGCAGACAAGGGTTGATAGGCCGTAAGGGTGAGTATCAAATAACCTAAGCCCCAAGTGAGGGTCGATATTGGGAGTCAAGTCGTGCTGTGCTTAGTTCTTCATCATAATTCCACCCACATGACGTAAAAATAAACTTCCTTGTCCCTCAGACTGTACTCTTTGGATATACAGAAGACTCAATTTACAGTCGTCATTATTATCAACATAATCTGGTGGTGTGCAGTATGCATGTGTAGAGTCTGGTGCCAAATATAGCATTGCTCGCCTTCTATGGGAGGCTCTGGTGTCGTGGTAGCCTTCCTCAGTTTCATCTGTTGATTGTTCTTTAGATTTTGTGTTGTCTATAAGAATAGATATAACTGGATAGAGCCTCTATCTGGAAAGTTGAAATTTAGAAGAAAACACATATAGGTGAGTAGCATAATTTACTTGGAGTAATGAAACGTCAAGGCAGACGTTTTAACTACAAGTGTTTGAGCTTTCTTGGCATGGACGGACATCTGTGGGTATTTGATGAACGGAGTAAATCAGGTGTGAAGCTAGTAAATGCGTATTTATATGTAAATGCAGCCGATGTGTGCATACTTGATTAATTGGTAGCCTATATTTCGTTCAGCAGGTGGTTGACCTTATGGAGCGTGTGTGAACAGCAGGAGTGAATATTTGTGTAGACTTACAGTAGTTGAAGATTAAGTTGCCTGCAGAGGGTTTAGTTGTTTCCTTGCTATTTTAGACATTTTAAATTGAATGCAACATGATATAGATAACAATTATTTGAATATTTATTTATTTTATTATGTTACTGTACCGTTCGTGTAATGACTAATGATCTATAGTAAATATATTTTTTTAGCTAGCGATTTTGTAACGAAATATGATGTTAATTATGAAAACTTGGTATTTGTAGGATTCAGAAACATGCTAGACAAATTGTTCTTCATTTCATCAAGTATCGAATAATTCCGTTGGTAAGAGCTTCCATTTACCATCATAAAGAGACTGCAGTCGTGCATGTAGTCAAGGAGGGTCACAGGCTTTTCTTATCTTGCTCTCCTTTTCTCTCTTTCCCTGGCTTGTATCCATTCTGCCCCATTCACCTAACTGTTTTAAGACTTTTATCCCCATCCAGGTGTCGATTTCTTCCTGGCGAGCGATAGCGAGCCAGGATTGTATGGAGAAATCCGGCTTCGCCGGAGACATTTTTCTATCGAAAAATGTACAAATTTAGCTTGCTGTCAAAACAATAATATATATATATATATATATATGCTGGCTCGCTACCGCTCGCCAGAAAAATATTGACACCTGGATGGGGGTAAACATCTTAAAACAGTAGGCTGAATGGGGCCGAATGGATACAAGCCAAAGAGAGAGGGAGAGAAAGAGGTATGTATTTGATTATCATGATGGCATAATTGACGATCACCGAATATGTAGCTAAGATATGTATTTTATTATGTATGATGTTATAATATATGAGGTTCGATGTAGGTAGGGTATGTATTTTGTTATGTATGATGGTATAATTGGCGATCACCGGATGTGTAGGAAAGATATGTATTTTATATGTATGATGGTTATTATTTATGAGGCTCGATGTAGGTAGGGTATGTATTATATTATATATGATGGTATAATTGGCGATCACCGGATGTAGTTAAGGGGGCCCACCTCGCTTTTTTTTTATCTTTCTTTCCCTCTCTCTTTGGCTTGTATCCATTCGGCCCCATTCAGCCTACTGTTTTAAGACGTTTACCCCCATCCAGGTGCCAATATTTTCCTGGCGAGCGGTAGCGAGCCAGCATATATATATTTTAGTTTTGACAGCAAGCTAAATTTGTAAATTTTTCGATAGAATAATGTCTCCGGCGAAGCCGGATTTCTCCATACAATGCTGGCTCGCTATCACTCGCCAGGAAGATATCGACACCTGGATGGGGATAAACGTCGTAAAACAGTTGGCTGAATGGGGCTGAATGGATACAAGGCAGGGAAAGAGAGAAAAGGAGAGAAAGATAAAAAAACAAAAAAAAACGGTTAAGGTGTTTATTATAATGGTTGTATAATTTTAGAGCACAGGTATGTAGGTAATATATGTATTTCAGAGCACAGGTATGTAGGTAATATATGTATTTCAGAGCACAGGTATGTAGGTAATATATGTATTTTATTATGTATGATGGTTATTATTTATGAGGCTCGGATATTCTCTAGGCAACGTAGCTCATTACGGCCGGAATATTGGGTCATTAACCATACAATCAATATACTGACTGGCCAGGGGGAGAAGGGGTAGGTAGACAGGTAGGTTTGTAGGTCGGTGGGTGGATGGGTAGGTAGGGTTGTAGGTATAGTTACATAGGTGGGTGGGTGGTTGGGTAGGTAGGGCTGTAGGTGGATAGCTATGGAGGGTGTGTGGTTGGGTAGGTAGGTCGGTAGGTAGATCGCTAAGGTAAGTGGGTGATTGGGTAGGTAGGGCTGTAGCTATGACTGATAGCTGATAGCTATGGTGGTTGGGTAGGTAGGTCTGTAGGTAGATAGCTATGGTGGGTGGGTGGTTAGGTCGGTAGGTGGATAGCTATTGAGGGTGGGTGGTTGGGTAGGTAGGTGGCTATGGAGGGTGGGTGGTTGGGTAGGTAGGTTGGTAGGTGGATAGCTATTGAGGGTGGGTGGTTGGGTAGGTAGGTCTGTAGGTAGATAGCTATGGTGGTTTGGTAGGTAGGGCTGTAGGTAGATAGCTATGGTGGTTTGGTAGGTAGGGCTGTAGGTAGATAGCTATGGAGGGGGGGTTGTTGGGTAGGTAGGTCGGTAGGTATATAGCTAAGGTAAGTGGGTGGTTGGGTAGGTAGGGCTGTAGGTAGATAGCTATGGTGGTTGTGTAGGTAGGTCTGTAGGTAGATAGCTATGGTGGGTGGGTGGTTGGGTAGGTAGGTCGGTAGTTGGATAGCTATTGAGGGTGGGTGGTTGGGTAAGTAGGTGTGTAGGTAGGTAGCTATGGAGGGTGGGTGGTTGGGTAGGTAGGTAGGTAGCTATGGAGGATGGTTGGTTGGGTAGGTAGGTCTGTAGGTAGATAGCTATGGTGGGTGGGTGGTTGGGTAGGTAGGTAGCTATGGAGGTTGGGTAGGTAGGTCTGTAGGTAGATAGCTATGGTGGGTGGGTGGTTGGGTAGGTAGGTCTGTAGGTAGATAGCTATGGTGGGTGGGTGGTTGGGTAGGTATGTCGGTAGGTAGGTAGCTAGCTAGCTATGGAGGATGGGTGGTTGGGTAGGTAGGGCAGTAAGTAGATAGCTATGGTGGTTGGTTATGAAGGTCGGTAGGTAGATAGCTATGGAGTGTGGGTAGGTAGGTAGCTATGGAGGGTGGGTGGTTTTGTAGGTACAAAGGAGTACAAAGGAGTACAAAGGAAATCAAGCAACAACAGATCTAGTGACCCTTCTAGGTTGCTTGTCCTCCAAAACACTGAGGATCAAGTGTCCAAAAAGTGGTTTAGAGTGGGTAAGGGAACATTGGAAAGGGAACTACTGCCCTGCCACTAACGTGGCAGGACTAGGAAGTTAGTAGGGGACATATGGGTTAGTAACTGAGGGGAGGATAAAGTTATTCATTTACAAACGCAGTCAGTCGCGGGTTTGATGCGAGATATTTGTCTAGGCGAAATTTAAATGAATCAACGGTGCTGCAGTCTATAACGTCTCGGGGAAGCCCATTCCACAAGTTGACAACTCGATTGAAGAAGAAATTCTTAGATTCGTGCGAGTTAAAAGATTTACCAATAATTTTGCAACCGTTTCCCCGCGTGTAATTAGATTGGTCGATAGTGAAGTACTTACTACAGTTCATATTGTCGATGCCTTTGATGATTTTGAACACTTGAATTAAGTCGCCTCTTAATCTGCGCTGGGTTAAAGGAAATAGATTTAATTCTCTAAGACGCTCTTCGTATGGTTTGTTCTTTAGGCTAGGTATCATTTTGGTAACTCTACGTTGAACTCGTTTCTAGCTTGTTTATATCTTTTTGGTAATAAGGGCACCAGGATTGAACGCAGTATTCCAGAAGAGGGCGGACTAAGGAATTGTAAAGGGTTAGGATAACTTCTTTGGATTTATGCTCAAATGACCTGCCTATAAAGCCAATTATTTTGTTTGCCTTCTTAACAACTTCTGAACATTGTTGACTCGGTTTTAGGTTACTCGATATTGTTACTCCCAGATCAGTTTCTCTGTTTACATTCTTAAGCTGAGTGCCATTCATCGAATAGTTTGCTTTCTCATTTAGGTATCCGACATGTAGTACTTTACATTTATCCGCATTGAAACTCATTTGCCAAATTTGGGCCCAACATGACAATTTATCTAGATTGTGTTGCATATCGTCAACTTGTTCTTTTGAGAGTACGCTATTTGCAATTTTTGTATCGTCAGCAAATTTTGAGATTGTGCAGGTGAGACCCTCATCTATGTCGTTGATGTAAATTAGAAAGAGAATTGGTCCTAGTACCGATCCCTGGGGTACCCCGCTACTTACATTGGTCCATTTAGATGCCTTACCGTTTATGACTACCCTTTGCTTTCTGTTGCTGAGCCAATTTTCTATCCATTTCAACACACCGTCTTGTATTCCATGCGCTTTTAGTTTTAGCAGTAAACGTTTGTGGGGAACTTTGTCAAAGGCCTTTTGAAAATCAAGGTATATAATATCTACAGCTTTACTCTCATCGTAGAGGTTGAGTATATCGTGGAAGAAGTCTAAGAGGTTTGTTAAACAGGAACGTTTTTACGAAAAGCCGTGTTGAGTATCTTTAAGTATGTTATTTTCCTCCAAGTGATTTACGAGTCTGTCTCGTATGACCGTTTCTAGCATTTTACATACAACTGAGGTTAAGCTAATTGGACGATAGTTACTGGGTAGGGATTTGCTGCCTTTTTTGAATATCGGTGTTACGTTGGCTAGCTTCCACTGATCAGGCATAGTTCCAGACTGCAAGGATTTATTGAATAGTAATGTCAGTGGTTTGGAGAGCTCATTCTTAGCTTCCTTTAGAACTCTAGGCGAGATTGTATCAGGTCCTGGCGTTTTATTTACCTTGAGTTTATCTAAACAATTCAATACTTCTCTCTCTGTAACGGTGATATTGCTTAAAACATCTGAATTATCAATCTGAATCGGCGATGGTGTAGGGATATCACTGAGGTCTTCTGTTGTAAAAACTGATGCAAAGAAGGTATTGAGGGCATTACTCATTTGTACTTCGTCTTTGGTGTATTCTCCTTTTTCATCGACTAACGGTCCAACAGTTGAAGTAACTACTTTTTTCTTTCTGATATAACTATAGAATTCTTTCGGGTTTGTTTTACTTTGATTCGCAATATGTAACTCTAAGGTCTTTTTACTTTGCTTAATTAACTTTTTGGCTTTGCGTCGTAGCTCTACAAATTTCACCCGTTCTTCGTCATTTTGTGAGGATTTTAATCTATCATTAGCACATTTTTTAGCAAGCAGGCAGTTTGAAATATCTTTATTCCACCATTTGGGCTTATTATTATGGCCTGGACGCCGTATTTTTGATGGTATGCAGTCTTGCACTGCTTTTAGGTAAGTGGTTTCGAATAACTTCCAAGATGTATTTATGTCGTTATTGTTAATTAAAAAGCTCCAGTCAGTTTCTTTAAACATAGCTCTAAGTTTATGGAAGTTTGCTTTCTTGAAATTAGGGACTTTTTCGATGCTACTATTTGGTTCGTTACTAGTAAACTTTAAAGTGAAAGTTATCGTACGATGGTCGCTGTTACTGAATTCATCACCAACATTCAAATTCTCTATCAATTCTTCTTTTGTTGCAAGTACAATGTCAAGAACGTTATTACCACGGGTCGGCATTCGAACAAATTGATAAAGCGAACTCTCTTGCAAGTTCGTATACAAGTCATGTCCGGAGTGTGAAGTAAGAGTATCGCCCCACTTGGTCACAGGTAAATTAAAGTCGCCAAAAATTACGGTATCTTGTGAGTTACTTACATCTGCAATTTGTTCGTAAATTTCTCGGTCAGTTTGCACTGATTGAGCTGGAGGTCTGTATATTAACGCAAGTATTATTTTTGTACCTTTATTATTCTTTATTAGCACAAAAGATGTGTCGACGTTCACAATTTGAGGTTTTGACACGAGGGTCGGGTTAAGACTTTCTTTGATATAAAATAAAACGCCACCTCCATTTTTATTTATTCGGCTGTTCTCAAACATTACATAACCGGGAAGTGAATTACTCTGCTAAAAAGTCTCTATCTTGTGTATTGAGCCAAGATTCTGTTATGCCAATCACATCATAATTTTCTGTAAACACTAGTTCCTCTAAATCTGAAAATTTATTAGGTCGGTAGGTAGGTAGCTATGGTGGGTGGGTGGTTGGGTAGGTAGGTAGGTATATATTAGGTTGGTAGGTAGATAGCTATGGGGGTTAGGTAGGGCTGTAGGTAGATAGCTATGGAGGGTGGGTGGTTGGGTAGGTAGATTGGTAGGTATATATATAGCTATGGTGGGTGGGTGGTTGGGTTGGTAGGTCGGTAGGTAGACGGAGGGTGAATGGTTGGGTTTGTAGGTCGGTAGGTAGATAGCCATGGTGGTTGGGTAGGTAGGTCCGTAGGTAGATAGCTATGGAGGGTGAGTGGTTGGGTAAGAAGGTCGGTAGGTAGATAGCTACGGAGGGTGGGTGGTTGGGTAGGTAGGGCTGTAGGTAGATAGCTACGGAGGGTGGGTGGTTGGGTAGGTAGGGCTGTAGGTAGATAGCTACGGAGGGTGGGTGGTTGGGTAGGTAGGGCTGTAGGTACTGTAGGTAGCTATGGAGGGTGTGTAGGTAGATAACTATGGAGGGTGGGTGGTTGGGTAAGTAGGTCGGTAGGTAGATAGCTATGGTGGGTTGGTTGTTAGGCTGGTTGGTAGATAGCTATGGAGGGTGAGTGGTTGGGTAGGTAGGTAGCTATGGTGGGTGGGTAGGTAGGTTGGTTGGTAGATAGCTATGGAGGGTGGGTGGTTGGGTGGTTTGCTCCAGAGCAAAGTCTTTTTGATTCTCTGTCCTCACAACTCAGTGTCCTCAACTTAAATGCTTCTTCTGAAATCACTGTGTTGGGTGATTTTAATGTCCATAATGTTGAATGGCTCACTCATTCAGCCAGGACTGATGATGCTGGTCTTGAATGTGAGCTATTTGCAGACTCATTTAATCTCACTCAACTAGTCAACCAACCCACCCGTGTACCAGATAATCCTAATCATAATTCCCACCTACTGGACTTATTTTTAACAACCAATTCAGAAAATTATGATGTTACAGTGAGGTCCCCGCTTGGATCTTCTGATCACTGTCTGATACAGGCCACCTGTCTATCACCTACCACACCTTCCCACTCTGAACCTGTTTTGGTGACTAAATGGCATTACGATAGGGCAGACTGGGAGGGTCTTCAAGGTTTCTTTATTGATATTCCCTGGACCTCTTTCTTTTCTAATGATGCACATTCCACCTTGAGCCACATACAAGATTTTGTAAAAATTGGAATGGAAACTTTTATTCCTCATCAAAAGTACAGTAAAAGATCTAATTCACCTAAATGGTTTGACCATAATTGTGCTAGAGTAACTGAACAAAAAGCAATAGCCTACAATGCATACACAAGATCAAAAACACATGAAGCCTTTAATTACTTTAGAAACATCAGAAATCATGCCAAAACTGTATTAAACCTAACTAAATCAAACTTTCTCCACAAGCAGGCAAATAAACTTCTAAATAATCCAAATGATAACAAAATATTTTGGTCTACTCTTAACTCATTCAAATCCAACTTCACTACTGCTTCATCCATTCCACCATTAAAATCTCCGACTGGCAATCTTGTAAGTGACCCAAGAGGTAAAGCTAACCTTCTTGCGGATATTTTCTCCACCAACTCAACCTTAGATGAAATAAATCAAGATGTCCCTGTACTTAATTTTAATTCGCCTGAAATTCCCTCACTTAAGATCCACACCAGACATGTCAAAAACTATTTTGCAGAATCTCTCAGTAGATAAGGCTCCTGGTCCAGATGAAATTCCTCCAATAGTACTTAAGAATTGCTCCTTGGTGCTCGCTCCTGTATTGGCAAAATTTTTCCGTCTGTGTACTCATACCTCATGCTTCCCAGTACCCTGGAAAGAAGCAAACATTCATCCAGTTCCTAAAAAAGGTGCCTCTTCAGATCCATCAAACTATAGACCAATAGCTATAACTTCCACTCTTGGTAAAGTCTTTGAAATTATATTAAATAATCACATAATTAAGCATCTTGAGAAAAATAAATTAATCAGTGATAGGCAATATGGTTTTAGACGATGTCGATCAACTGCAGACATTCTTTGCCTTCTTACGCATCAAATCAACCAAGCTACAGACCAACATGGTGAAACACATACAATAGCACTGGATATATCAAAGGCATTTGATAGAGTCTGGCATCAATCCTTATTGTCGAAGATGTCACACTACGGCCTTGCATCATTAGTTCCACTAATTGCTTCTTATCTTCATAACAGAAAAATATGTGTAATGGTAGATGGCCTTTATTCTCAATTTCACTCAATAATGCTGGTGTTCCCCAGGGATCAGTTTTGGCCCCAATTCTGTTCCTCATTCATATCAATGATCTCATATCTACCACTCATAATCCAATACATTCTTACGCAGATGACTCAACACTCCACAGTTCCTTCACATTTACCAATTCTTTCACCCAACCCGATCTTATAAATTCAAAAATAAACACTGCAATTTCTCTGAACCAGGACCTTTCTAGAATTAATGGATGGGGACAAAAGAATCTAGTTTCCTTTAATGCACAGAAAACCAAGTACATTCAATTTTCTAACCGACAGAATCTCACTGACTCCCATATATTTTTTAATGATGTAAATATTCCCACTTCCCCTAGTATTGACATTCTCGGTGTAACATTAACTACTAACTTGAGCTGGACACATTATGTTAGAAGCATTGCTAAGAATGCCTCTAAAAAACTGGGACTCCTGTACAGAGTTCAAGAATTCTTCACTGACGAGCAGTTGGCCGTAATATATAAAAGTCATGTGCGTTCTCAGATGGATTACTGTTCACCTCTGTGGGGTGGAAGTGGAGTAGTTGCATTGAGGCAGTTGGACAAAATTCAAAATAAAGCTATTAGATTAATCAATAACCCTGCAATCACACAGGACCTTCCTACATTATCCATACGAAGAAACGTTGCATCCCTTGCATTATTCTACAGATATTTTCACAGCAATTGTTCCGAGGAACTTGCTTCAATTGTGCCGCCTCTCCACATCTTTCCCCGCAGAACTAGGGCAGCTGAGAGCGCCCATGAATTTACACTTTCTCCTCCACAATGCAGAACTTCTGCTTATCAGAATTCATTTATCCCCAGAGCTACTACTCTTTGGAATTCACTTCCCTCGAATTGCTTTCCACAAACTTACAATTTACAAATGTTTAAATCCAGTTGTTATAAACATTTTATGAATGGAGGATGCCTTTAGGCACATGGACCTTTTTGTTTTATCTGTGTTTTTCCTTCCTCCGTTCATTGTCTCTTAAAAAAAAAAAAAAAAAAAAGTAGGTAGCTATGGTGGGTGGGTAAGTAGGTTGGTTGGTAGATAGCTATGGAGGGTGGGTTGTTGGGTAGGTAGATCGGTAGGTAGGTAGTTATGGTGCGTGATTGTGTAGGTAGGTAGCTATGGAGGGTGGGTAGGTAGGGCTGTAGGTAGATAACTATGGAGGGTGAGAGGTTGGGTAGGTAGGTCGGTAGCTATGGAAGGTGGGTGGTTGGTAGGTAGCTTAGTTTGGTGAGTGATTGGGTAAGCAGGTGAGTAGGTAGATAGCTAAGGTAAGTGGGTAATTGGGTAAGTAGGTCAGTAGGTAGGTAGGTAAGTACGTATGTGGTTTAATAGGGAAATAGGTCAAGGTACAGCTGAAGGGGCACAGGACCACTCGAATCCTATTTTTTTTTAGAACAATTGGCTACGCATATTAATTATACCATATTCGTAATTTTTTTCCTCCCTTCTGTACATACCCAACACCCTGGAGGACGTTGTAGCTGAAGGGGTGTGTTTGTGAGTATGCATGTGTGTTTACCCCTTCTGTACCGGCGACGTCTTTTTAATTATAGTATAGCTATATTTAGACGATTTTGTGCAGTTTAAGAAGGATCTGTTGTAGTAGAAAGGGTTCAGTAAGATAGTTCGAAGCCTGTTAATTGCTGGAGGCCCTTTTTAAACTGAATAAATCGTCTAATAGTAGCTAGAATAAAGTTAAAAGGACGGTGCCGGTACAGAAGGGGTTAATGCGCGAGTGTATAATTGTACGGTGTGCGTGTTGTCGTGTTGGAGAAGGTTAATTGGACGATCACTGCGTACAAATTGGTTCGTCTACCCTACCTGGCCCTGTGCCCATGTTGTAACCACTTATAGAAGCCCTCGAGAATAAGTATACAGTAGATCTCACGTAAGAGGAAACAACAACAAACACAAACTATTATTATTATTATTATTATTATTATTATTATTATTAAACTGTTTGTAGTGACCAGGATATCCTTGTTCTTCGCTGTGTCTATAATGAGGAGAATTAACTTGTCTAATTTGTCAGTGTCAGTGTGAATTGATATTCACCCAAATAAACAAAACTTTAGTTGGTAAATAAACAATATTATATATATAAGACAACAGTTAGTAAATA
>CM064521.1:19395864-19493364 GCA_032716605.1 Paralithodes platypus
TTTATTAAACTGTTTATGTACGTGGACCCAAGGGGATATCCTTGTTTCTTCGGCGCTGTGTCTTATAATGCAGGACGGAAAAAAATTAAACAACTTGTGGTTCTAAAATTTTGGTTTCAGGTGTCAGCGTTTGTGGAAAATTGGAAAATATTCACACCAATAAACAAATAAACAAAACACTTTAGTTGGTTTTTTAAAATAAAAACACCAATTATTATATAATTCTAAAGGGTGGGGACCACACCACAGTTAGTACAAATATAATCGTGAAAAAGCTTAACCAGTGTTGTCGTCAGTCTGTGTCTGTGTCTTCTGTATTTGTGTTTGTTGTGTGTGTGTCTGGTTGTGTGTATTTTAATTGTCGTGTGTGTCTGTGTGTGGCCTTGTTGTGTGTGTGTGTCTTCGTGTGCTTTTTCCTGTTCTTGGTCCCACTTATTCATAAATAACTTTGGTTTTTCCACCACATTGCCAGTTTTGTGGAAGTTGGGGGCTGACAGGTAAACTTATTTAGTTAGGAGTAGTATTAGAATAGCAAAGGGGCGACCCCTTTTGTACGTCTTTGATATAAGTTAACCGGTTAGGCGGTGAAAGCAATTTAAAATCAGCATTGGGTTGTTTCGAGTGTTTCCTCGGTACATAGGAAAAACTAACTGTAACGTAAAAAAAAGTATACATCATAATGGACTTTGATAATCAAGGGAACCCTCTCTCCTTTTCTCTTCTCTCTTTCTCTCTCATCCGTTTCTCTCTCTCTCCTCTCATCTCTTCCCTACTCTCCTCCCTCTTCTCTCTCTTCTCTCTCTTTTTCCTCTTCTCTCTCTCTCTCCTCCTCTCTCTCTCCTCTTCTCTCTCTCTCTCTCTCTATCTCTTATCTCTGCTCTCTTCTCATCTTCTCTTCTCTCTCTCTCTCTCTCTCTCTCTCTCTCTCTCTCTCTCTCTCTCTGTTGCCTGTCTGTGTGTGTGTGTGTGTGTGTGTGTGTGTGTGTGTGTGTGTGTTAAGCGAGGGGTATAATAACACGGGCTTGGGTCGTGTTGCATGCCGTATATAAAGTGAGTTTGGTACCAGGCGTCTATACTGTAGGGTGAGGAATATAGTAGCATGGTTTCGAGTCCTGATGCATCCAATATATATCACAATGAGCTAGGTGTGTTTGTTATGGGGCAAAGGTTATAATAGCAAGGGTTCGAATCCTAATGCATGCAGTATATATCACAATGAGCTAGGTGTGTTTGTTATGGGGCAAAGGTTATAATAGCAAGGGTTCGAATCCTGATGCATGCAGTATATATCACAATGAGCTAGGTGTGTTTGTTATAGGGCAAAGGTTATAATAGCAAGGGTTCGAATCCTAATGCATGCAGTATATACAGTGAGATTAGTACCGTCTTGTTTGTTTATAAGTTGAGAGGTATAATAGTGCTGGTGCGGATCTTGGTGCATGCATTTGATTTGTCTATGTGTATGAAGAAGACAAAAGGCAATGGTGCTCGTAACAGTACACACAGTGAGCTTTGTATATTCTTCTGTGTTAATAGGGCGAAGGTTAAACCAGCACGGGGTCGAATCCTGGTACAGAAAGTCTATATTTCTGTGAGTTGCTTGTTTATTTGACTGTGACGGTAAGGCAACTTGAGGAAAAATTACGGCCCTTCGGTTTCCGCAGTAAAGATTTTTATGGCTAGTAAAAGGAGAAGGGGAGAGAGGAGAGGGGAGCAGTGGGGGGGGGGGGGGGAAGGTGAGAAGGAAGAGAGGGAGCAAGGAGAAGAGAGAAATGGAGAACAAGGAGAGGGAAAGAAGAGGGAGTGAAGGAGGGAGGAGAGGGGATAGGGAGGAGAAGGTGAGGGGGAGGAAAGAGAGGGAGGGAGGAAGGAAGAGAGAGAGAAATGGCGAACAAAAAGAAGGAGTGAAGGAGGGAGAAGAAGGGGAGGAAAGAGAGGTGCAGAGAAATGCCAAGGAGATGGGGAAGTAGAGAGACATGGGGAGGCGGGAGAAGGGAGAGAGAGGAAGTGGGGAAGGAGAGGGGGAGGTGGTCGAGAATAGAAGGAGAGGACGGGGAGTAAAGTTGTGTGTGAGAGAGAGAGAGAGAGAGAGAGAGAGAGAGAGAGAGAGAGAGAGAGAGAGAGAGAGAGAGAGAGAGAGAGAGAGAGAGAGAGGCATAATTAAAGTATATAGCCAAGTGCTTGGCTATGATGACATTTAGTTTATGTAGTGCCACACGGTATAATTTACCTTTTAATAGTCACTGGATATTATAGTCTCATTGATCCTGCTTACCATGTACGAGCTAACCAATTGAGTTAAGCAATTAATGTTTTCTCTTCTGTTTTCTTATAATTTGACTGCATCTTAACCCTCTCAGAATACGATGATGCAGGACAGATATATGGAAGCCAGAGGATTAATTTAATTCCCACAAATACTTCCTAGGGTGAATAAAATTGTCTAATGATAGCCAGAATATACTGTCAAAATGCGTCATTCTCCTGTCTCTAGAGGCTTCACACTATAGGAACGAACAAGAGCAGGTCAGGGCATGTGGGGAAAGGAGCCTACATATTCAACAAGGCAGCTTTACCCCCACTAGTCTCACCACACCTGGAGGGATGGGACACAGGGCTCAGTGTTTCTAGTCTAGGCTAGCAGAGATCATCGCAGAGAAGAAACAACAGCCCAGGAGTTAAGTAGTGGCCTGGATGAGGTGCTGCTTACTTTTCTCGTTGCTCAGATTAGCACTGCCGTGGCTGAGGGAAACAACACTGTCTGCAACGTGACCAACGACAGTAGCAGACATGGCTTATGTGGGAGCAGTTCCAGAGAGTCGAATCAGGATGCGATTGGATTGAGGTTGCTTGGTATGGAGTAGTAGTATAGTAAAGTAATGGGAATAGGGTAGTAATTGATGTTTCTAACAGCTATAGAGTAAAATGTAATGAATTAATAATTATAATTAAAAATGCGAGGGGAATAAAGTAGTAGTAGTAGTAGTAGTAGTAGTAGTAGTAGTAGTAGTAACAGTAGTAGTAGTAGTAGTATTTTGCTGACTTTGATGAGTTACTACTTCGATCAAGCCCGAGAGCCGAGAGAGTGGCGTGAAGTATAGACCATTTCCACCAACACTGTGTCATTGGACCGTAACTCAATCCCCGCCAACACTTACGACCAGCTTACGACCCAAAGGTACACATACACCAGTCGTATATTATGGCCGGAGAGAGGGCGAGAGAGAGAGAGAGAGTGAGAGTGAGAGTGAGAGTGAGATAGTGTTTCCGATTAATTATTCTATTTACACGATAATGGTAACTTCATTCATCGTTAAACCTAAGTTTAATGATTGACTACCCTATTCCATGTCTGCACAATTGATTAATTGTAACAGATCGATTGAATTAAGAAACACCAGAGCATGACTGTGTGTGTGTGTGTGTTTGTGTCTGTGTGTGTGTTTGTATGTATTTAATCGTTCAAATGAGAGGCGATGTGGCCCTGCTCACTGGGAAAACATCCCCCCCCCCCTCTCTCTCTCTCTCTCTCTCTCTCTCTTTCCCATCACTTTAGCATGCCATCCCTCAAGGTGGTGACAGTAGTGGAGCCTTCTTAAGGGGTTAGTGCATTTTTGGTATATATATTTATTTATTAATATATGTTTTTAGTTTCCTCGCTAGACCTCCATCAAGCTTAGAGAAACCCCCCTAAACCACCTTTCAAGATAAATCTGTAAATTTTTCGGTAGAAAAATGTCCCAGCCAAAGGCCGGTTCCTTCTAAAAGTAGTGGCTCGCCCTCGCTCGCCAGGAAAAAATTGACACCTATTGGGCACGAAAGGTCTTCAAATTGACAACGAAATGGAGCGAAAGGTGTTAACATTTTCAACCTAATTTCCGAACGTCTTAAAATCTCAAAACTAATGTGCTAAACATGAGGGAGAATGGGGTTCAGAAAAAGCGAGTAGTACCCCCTTAAACATGGTGGAAGAGAAATACGAGCCTCGCAGAAACGGCGACGTAGACGTCTCACTTTTTAACGCGTTTATCCGGACATTTGGTGCGGGAAAAAACTGCGGAGGAGGTAGCTTAAAGGGCTATGGTGGGGTAGGAGAGTGTTTAAGGGAGCCCACCTTCCTTTTTTTATCTTTCTCTCCCTTTCTCTTTGTCTTGTATCCATTCAGCCTACTGTTTTAAGACGTTTACCCCCATCTAGGTGTCAATATTTTCCTGGCGAGCGATAGCAAGCCAGCATATATATATTTTTGTTTTGACAGCAAGCTAAATTTGTCCATTTTTCGATAGAAAAATGTCCGGATTTCTCCATGCAATGCTGGCTCGCTATCGCTCGCCATTAAGAAATCGACACCTGTATGGGGATAAACGTCTTCAAACAGTTGGCTGAATGGGGCCGAATGGATACGAGCCAGGGAAAGAGAGAAAAGGAGAGAAAAATAAAAAAACCCGGTGACCCCCCTTAAAGGGCTATATGGTGGGCGAGGAGGTTGTTTAAAGGGTTATGGTGTGTGAGGAGGTTGTTTAAAGGGCTATGGTGGGGGAGGAGGTTGTTTAAAGGGTTATGGTGTGTGAGGAGGTTGTTTAAAGGGCTGTGGTGGGGGAGGAGGTTGTTTTAAAAGGGTTATGGTGTGTGAGGAGGTTGTTTTAAAGGGCTATGGTGGGGGAGGAGGTTGTTTAAAGGGTTATGGTGTGTGAGGAGGTTGTTTAAAGGGCTGTGGTGGGGGAGGAGGTTGTTTAAAGGGTTATGGTGTGTGAGGAGGTTGTTTAAAGGGCTATGGTGGGGGAGGAGGTTGTTTAAAGGGTTATGGTGTGTGAGGAGGTTGTTTAAAGGGCTGTGGTGGGGGAGGAGGTTGTTTAAAGGGTTATGGTGTGTGAGGAGGTTGTTTAAAGGGTTATGGTGGGGGAGGAGGTTGTTTAAAGGGTTATGGTGGGGGAGGAGGTTGTTTAAAGGGCTATGGTGGGGGAGGAGGTTGTTTAAAGGGTTATGGTGTGAGGAGGTTGTTTAAAGGGCTGTGGTGGGGGAGGAGGTTGTTTAAAGGGCTGTGGTGGGGGAGGAGGTTGTTTAACCCCTTCATTACAGGTGACATTGTTTTATTATATCCTGGCAAATATTTGACGATGTTATGCAGTTTAAAAAGGGCCTCCAGCAAATACAAGACTTCGAACTATCTCACTTAACCCTTTTTACTACCACAGATCCTTCTTAAACTGCACAAAATGGTCTAAATATAACTAGAATAAAATGATATAGACGTCGCTGGTACAGAAGGGGTTAAAGGGCTATGGTGGGGGAGGAAGTTGTTTAAAGGGCTATGGTGGGGGAGGAGGTTGTTTAAAGGGTTATGGTAGGGGAGGAGGTTGTTTAAAGGGCTATGGTGGGGGAGGAGGTTGTTTAAAGGACTATGGTGGGGGAGGAGGTTGTTTAAAGGACTATGGTGGGGGAGGAGGTTGTTTAAAGGACTATGGTGGGGGAGGAGGTTGTTTAAAGGGTTATGGTGGGGGAGGAGGTTGTTTAAAGGACTATGGTGGGGGAGGAGGTTGTTTAAAGGGTTATGGTGGGGGAGGAGGTTGTTTAAAGGACTATGGTGGGGGAGGAGGTTGTTTAAAGGACTATGGTGGGGAGGAGGTTGTTTAAAGGGCTATGGTGGGGTTTGTAGGTTGTTTAAAGGGCTATTATTTTTTTATTTTTTTTTTAATATTAGTTTAACCAGACCACTGAGCTCTACAAAAGAACTCTCATAGGGCTGGCCCGAAGGATTCGATCAATATATATAACTAAACGAGTCAAGATAGATCGGGAAGGGCAGTAGGGGAACAAATCGAAGAAGGTGAAGACACGCAGACAATTCTCGCCATTTCACCAGTTCAGCCGGACCACATGAGCTCCACATCAGAGCTCTTATAGGGCAGGGCCGAAGGATGAGGCAAGAACTGCTACACCGCAACACCAACCAAGAAGTGATCAGGGCGAAGAATGAAAGATCAGGTCGAAGGTAGAAAAAATCACAGCGAGAAGCAAAACATGCATTACCGAAGGGAATCAAGTCAGTCCGGCCACATCAGCAACCGAAGAGACAAATCAGGTCAGGAGTCTGCTACCTAGCCAGGCCAGGGAGACATGAGATATAGGCTGCCTGAGGACAGCCAAATGGGACAGAATAAGAATAGAAGGGGAAAAACATAGAATGAGGAATGGAAAACTACTCAAAATGAGTTAAGCTGAGGACGAAAGCTCGAGGGGAGATATGAAGGGTAAGTACCACAACCATCCCCCATCAAGCTCCAGTCGCCGGCCCCGAAGCCCCCCAACCGCGTCAAGGAGAGTAGTATCAGGGGGGAAAGGGCTATGGTGGGGGAGGAGGTTGTTAAAGGGGTATGTTGTTGGAGCAGAAGGTGTGGGGGATGGAATAGGGAGTTGAAGTGGAGAGAAAGTAGAGAGTTATGAAGTTTATGTGGATCTGCCTCATGGGGTAAACATAAACAAGGCGCTGGTGAGATAGAACATACTGTAATAAACTGGCATGTTTTTTGTTTTTTGTTTTTTTTTTCGGGGTAAGCTTATGTGAGAATCCAACCTCACCCACTTCTTCGATCCACCTTGGACTCGAACCCACTTTGAACTTTAGCCCCTCCCATTAGCCGAGCCAATGTTCACAGCGCTCTACCCAAAGTATATAGTCTAACATTATAGTATACAGTTTATACTGTACTTTGGCTCTAAATTATTACACCACTGGCACACCCAAAAGTCAAGCTCGCTCTCTCTCTCTCTCTCTCTCTCTCTCTCTCTCTCTCTCTCTCTCTCTCTCTCTCTCTCTCTCTCTCGACAAAGTCGAGGTAAATGCACTATTCACATTAAACAATACTAATCAAACTCGCGGAAATGGAATGAAATTAAAAACCAAAAAGGCAAACCTAGATGTCACAAAGAGTTTCTTCACCTACAGTGTGGCGACAGAGTGGAATAAACTACCAGCGAGAGTGGTGGAGAGCGACACAATAAACGCCTTCAAGGGAAGGCTTGACCTCTATCTGCAGAGGGCTGGGGTGATATGAAAAAAAAAAAAAAAAAAATGTATGTATGTGTATGTGTGTGCACTGTACAGTATGTATATATATACTGTATATATATGTATGTATGTGTGTATGTATGTATGTATGTGTGTATGTGTATGTACCGGTGTATATATATATATATATATATATATATATATATATATATATATATATATGCATATATACATATATAGTTTGTAAGGCCAGACTGCCTAGTAAGGACCTTGAGGTCTGTGTGGTCTGTGTATCTATGTAGCTCTATGTAGCTCTCTCTCTCTCTCTCAAATATTCTATTAACACAAACACGTATCCATTGTTTAACACTTCCCATCTAATACAAACAGCCATAACCCTCTAATATTATTCTGGAAGACATTATTATTGATCTTTTTCAAGATATGGAATAATGAGTTCATTTAGAAACTACGTATACAACAAGTTAATCATCATTCATCGTATCAACATAAACAACTGTTATGCTACTTACAAGTTTATTCATCTAATCAAGGATCGCTCGAAATGTACTGTACAGTCTGAAAAGCATACTGTATATTATTAATATATATATATAAGGTTTTGAGTACCCATAAGCTTCAATATCTTGCATTTTTTGTATTCTTTATTAATTTCGCCATTTGTTTGTTTCAGGTAATGGGGGCCAATGATTCCACGGACAAGTTAATTCTGACGCCAGTAATTTAGTGGTAAGTACGCTGTGTTGATATGAGAATTATGGTTTGTTGTATTATCGAGCATTGATTTATATATATTTCTTATTGATTCCCTACTCTTATTTCCTCGCTCTTTCGTCCTCCTCTTCTTCCTCCTCCTCCTCCTCTACATCTCGTGAATCTTCCTCCACAGATCTGCTTCCAGTAATCCCAGGCGTCTCAGCATTCACCCTCTCTTACAGTCCTCCGTGCCCTTATTAGTCTCTTTCCACTTGTTCTCTTCCTATTTATCCCTTCCCTCTCTCTTCCCTTTCCTGTTTCATATTTTCAGTCCTTCGTGATATACAGTATATTTATTCCCTCGTAATTTATTCTTATCCCCCTTTCATCTTCTCCTTCTTGTTTTCAGTCCATTCCTTACGCTCGTGTTCTCGTTTCTCCGTCTCTAATTGTTCTTTAATTCTTCTTCAACGGACCACATGCTGCTCGAAATCTCAGACGTCTAAGCACTCATCCTCTCTTCCAGTCCTTCGTTTCCTATCTCTAGCTCCCTCTGTCACCTAAATTTCTTCTTCTATTACTCATGTTTTTACCTATTATCTTCGTTTTTTCTAATGTTCTTGTTTCTTCTTCCTTCCACTTCTTATTTTCCTTCCCTCTCCCACAAGCCTCAGCATCCTACTCTTTCTCTTTCTCCCTACTCTCTTCCCTCCCTCATTTCCTCTTCTTAGTGTTTAAGGGAGCACACCTCGCTTTTGTTTTTATCTTTCTCTCCCTCTCTCTTTGGCTTGTATACATTCGGCCCCATTCATCCTACTGTTTTAAGACGTTTACCCCATCCAGGTGTCAATATTTTCCTAGTGAGCGGTAGCGAGCCAGCATATATATACAGTATATATATATATATATACCGGGTATATATATTTGTTTGGAGAGCAAGCTAAATTTGTGCATTTTTCGATAGAAAAATTTCTCCGGCGAAGCCGGATTTCTCCATACAATGCTGGCTTGCTATCGCTCGCCAGGAAGAAATCGACACCTGGATGGGAATAAACGTCTTAAAACAGTTGGCTGAATGGGGCCGAATTTATACAAGCCAGAGAAAAGGAGAGAAAGAGAAGAAAAAAAGCAGGTGACCCCCCTTAAGTATATACCTTACTATGGTGTTCCTAGCCTCCTCCTCCTCTTCTTGTATATCTTCCTCCACAGATCTGCTCCTCGTAATCCCAGGTGGCTCAGTATTCACCCTCTGCGCGACCTGCTCCTCTTCTGCCCCTTTCTCCATGTTCTTTTTATCTTCCCTATGCTATCTATTCTTCTTGTTGCAGTATGTGACTTATTCTCGTTTGCTCGCTTCTTCCTCCTCTTCCGCCCTCGCTTTATTTCCCTCCATCCACGCTGATTCTTCTTCTTCTTTGTCTTCTCCTTTTCTTCTCCTTCACTTCCACTATCTTTTAAATCTTCCACCACATATTTATTCCTCTTCTCCCTCCTATTTCTCCGGTCCGTCATGTGTTCCTCCTAATTCCACTATTTTGTCTCATTTTCTCTCTCTCTTCTTTTTCCCGTTTCCCAATTTCTCTCTACCTTCCCCCGTTTTCCCTCTCTCTTCTTTTTTCCCGTTTCCCTTTTTCTTGTTATCTTTCCCCATTTTCTTTTCTCTTATTTTTCCTGCTTCCCATTTTCTCTCTACCTTCCCCCGTTTTTCCTCTCTTCATTTTCCCGTTTCCCATTTTATCTCTACCTTCCCCCGTTTGCCCTCTCTCTTCTTTATCCCGTTCCCATTTTCTCTCTCTATATCCCCCATTTTCCTTTCTCTTCTTTCTCCTGTTTCCCATTTTCTCTCTACCCTTCCCTATCCCGCTTCTCATCTTCCTTTCCTCTCCCCTCTCTTGTTACTTATTATCTTTCTCGCCTCCATCTCGTTTCATTGGATATTTATTATTTTGTCTTTTCTTCAGCACAAGTCTTAAGGGGTGATTTTATTTATTTATTTTATTTATTCATATAATTATTATTGTTATTATGATTTATTATAGTTTCCTACCTACACCTCCACCAAGTTTGAAAGAATATCCCCAAGACCCCCTTCAAAATATATTTGAGCAGATTTCGGTAGAAAAGTGCCCTGGCCGAAGGCTGGTTTCTTCTAAAATGCGTGCTCGCTATCGCCTGCCAGGCAAAATGCGACATCTAAATGGCTGGAAAGGTCTTAAAATCGCCAACCTAATGGGGTGAATGTATTAATATTTCAAAACTAATGGGGCCACACATGAGGCAGAAGGGGGTACAGAGAACCCCCCCCCCCCCCCCGTTAACAACTAATGTAATGGAAAGCCCTCTAGAAAACCAACGGGATACATTAATTAACCCTCCGATCCCCATAATTAATTTCTAAGCTGACGAAAATCTTCTACTGATAACCAGAATAAAAGACAGAAAAGCGTCCTGGTATAGTGAAAGGGTTAGTGGTGTGTGTGTGTGTGTATGTATATATACTATCTTCACTATAATATCTATAAAAGCTTCCACTGCCCCTGTAAACGCCCCTCTCTGCTTGGCACATTGTCTGTTTGATGGCAAGGGTTTGGTAGTGTCGGGTTTACAGACGGGTATGCACACTCAGGCAAATGTACACACACACACACATGGCAAGCAGAAAAACAGACACACTCATACGCATACAAAGCACACTGCCTATCACATAATACATACTTTGCTTATACAACACACACCTACACAATATACACATTTGCACACACTGTCAAACGCATTATTCAACACTATCATGTACACTTCCAACACACACACACACACACACACACATACAGAGAGGTTGAGATGGTTCTATGGCAATGGTGCCGGCCGCTAATTGTCCAGGCCAATGATATACTGTAGAGTGAGAGTTCGAGTCCCCCAGATTCCGAAAGGTTATTCAGCCATCCCAATGGAGGAGGATTGTAGAGTGGTCCCTTACTAGCCAATCTACTAAACTTTCAGCTTGTGATAGCCTACACGTTGTTCCACCAATGCACCTGCGTATGTACTATGGTCGGAACGCAGCCAAATATCCCATGTGACTTCGTAGTACAGGAAGCATAGGCATTTACTTTGCCTAGGCCCTAGGTTAAGAAAAACTCGAACATAAGCATTTACTTTACCTAGGTTAAGAAAAACTCTAGATTATCAACCTCAGGGCTGCAAATGTACGATAAATCAACAATTATTATAACTATTATTGTCTCACACCATCCCGCAGTCTCTACAACCACCTCATTTGTTGTGTTCTCCCCACATTCTCTACGTCACAGCACTCGTAAAGACTCTACCCACACCATTCTTAGTCGGCTATCACACGAGAGCATTTATCGTCAATCTTCTCTGGTCAATATTTTAACGGCAACATTTCTGTTATCCTTTGCGCTGTTATCAGGAACTAGACTGGATATATATTCATTTAGGCGACAGATATATTTAAAAAGTTTGCCTCATAAGCTGTCAAATCAGTTCTGACGTTTAGATAGAAGCTGAGAAATAGGCTTAACATTCGTCCCACATTCTCACACTTTCCTCATATTTTCGTTCGCTATACCATATCCACTATGCAGTAACATTATGTTCTTGCACACACACACACACACACACATTTATGTACATTTTTGCAGCTCCCATATATTTACTACTACCCGTTCTCTCTCTCTCTCAGACACCACACACACACACACACACACACACACACACACACACATACATATCTCCCGCCACCACACACTTTGGCACACACCTACACAGGCTCTGAGAACAGGATCCCAACGTCACCCATAGTATGCAGGTCAGGCAAGGTTTGGTGGGCACGGCTGTACATGATAAAATAAGTATGTAAAGGAAGGGGTCATTTAAGGCAGTCCACCTCGCTTTTTTCTCTTTCTCTCCCTCTCTCTCTGGCTTGTATCCATTCGGCCCCATTCAGCCTACTGTTTTAAGACGTTTACCCCCATTCAGGTGTCAATATTTGCATGACGAGCGGTAGCGAGCCAGCATATACAGTATTTATTTTTGTTTTGACAGCAAGCTAAATTTGTCCATACAATGTTGGCTCGTTATCCCTCGCCAGGAAGAAATTGACACCTGGATGGGGATAAACGTCTTAAAACAGTTGGCTGAATAGGGCCGAATGAATACAAGACAGGGGAAGAGAAAAAAGGAGAGAAAGATAAAACAAAACGGTGACCCCCCTTAACCCTTTTTGTACCGGCATCGTCCTTTTAACTTTATTCTGGCTACGATTAGACGATTTTATTCAGTTTAAAAAGGGCCTCAATCAATGAACAGGCTTCGAACTATCACACTTGACACTCTCTACCACCACATTAGAGCAACCCCCTACAACTTGTATGCCATGGTGAAAAACAATACCCGTGAAATGCCCTAGCTTCGGACGGGGGCTATACTTCGGACACTTCTGGATAACAGTATGTAAGCTACAGTTATGGAAATATGACTGCATTATGGAAGAACACCGCAGACATACTTGGTTTTCCATAACATCATCCCTTAACTGTGGTTCATTGTATGTGTTTTCTAGAGTGTCCGAAGTTACCTCCCCGTCCGAAGTTAAGTCATGGGTGTTGGAAGATGGTGAGGTGTGGTAGTTGTAGGCTCGAGGGGAAGCAGTAAGACAGTGTTAAGCACAGGACTGTGGTGTTAAGGGGGGTCACCTGGTATTTTTCTCTCCTTTTCTCTCTTTTTCTGGTTTGTACCCATTCAGCCTACTGTTTTAAGACGTTTATCCCCATCCAGGTGTTGATATCTTCATGGTCAGCGGGAGCGAGCCAGCATTGTATGGAGAAATCCGGCTTCGCCGGAGAAATTTTTCTATCGAAAATCGTACAAATTTAGCTTGCTGTAAAAAAAAATATACTGTATATATGCTGGCTCGCTACCGCTCGCCAGGAAAATATTGACACCTGGATGGGGATAAACTTCTTAAAACAGTAGGCTGAATGGGGCCGAAAGGATACAACACAGAAAGAGAGGGAGAGGAAAAAACCAGGTGGGCTCCCTTAAGTTGCCATGAGGTGTAGTGATATGGATTTGAGTTGACATGGATCTAAGTTGACATATGATAGAGATGGCATGGGTCCAGTTGACATGGGTTTATTGATAGGGGATTTTATGTATATGGTTTAAATCGAGTCACCCACTGCATTCTCTATTCACGGAGAGAGTTGCCGATTGAAAGACTCTCGCACATTGCATTGAAAGGGTTTAATTGAGAGAGTGAATCCGTACATTGATAGTCGCACGTATTGAAAGTTTTGCATATTGAAAGAGTTGCACCGTGAATGGATGCTATGTGTGTTTTATAGAGAATATACAGTAATACAGAGATGGGAGTAAAATATACGATTACTACTACTACTACTACTACTACTACTACTACTAATAATAATAATAATAATAATAATAATAATAATTTTGATGATGATATTTATAAATTATAATAAAATATATAAACTCGTATTTATTAGTATTTTTCCCAACAGTAAAGAATGTCTGCGAAATTGTAGTCATGAACATTAATAAGGTTACACCCATTTCAATCTTTGATTCTTTAAATTTAAGTTCTGAAGCATCTGGGAATTAGTATAGCATTGCATTGCTACATTTGGGTTCGATACTTATTCAAATGGGTGTGTGGGTATTATTACTCACGCTTACTAAAAGTTGTTCAGGGTTGCGTCCTTCTTTCCCCTACTCCACCCTGGGCAGGTGCAATGGGGGGTTTAGGGGAGGGGGGGGGGGGAGTCCAAGTCTACCCCACCTTCCAACCCCCAAACTATCCAAACTTCCCCTACCTGCCTCCTCTAGCTGCCAGTTAGGGATTAGCGACGCATGTTCTCGTGTCTTGTAAATTATAGCTAAACTATCATTGCACACTCTTACAATGGCCAACAAACATTGAAAATGTATATGGAATTCATTAATACAATATGCAATTGTATTCTCACAATGAATCTATATAAACAGCGTGGGTTACACGAATCTCGGCTGTAGTGGTCTCTCTCACACACACATTGCACACACTTTCTACTACCAAGATTTGATATGATTTGAATATATAGATACCGTAATTAAATCCAATCTCATACAGTATTAATGATAAAATATTCACTATCATTGCCTTACACATCAAGATGCCATCTACGATCTACTCCTAGGTTCTCATAATGCATAGCCTACGTGAGTTGCAGTTGGGATGTGTGTACATGCTTAGATTGATATGCAGGATTCGAAGTTGCATAATAAATCGTAGGCAGTGTCCACCAACCTTTAACTGTCTTCGTGGTGCGATGCATAAGGTGTTGATTTTCGGTGTGTGCATCCTGGGTTCGAATCCACGGACTGCCACATGTGTTTGTAAATTTCATTAATCGATTTTAGGAGTATAGTTGGTTGTTGGAAGGAACATAATAATTGATATTGGTTCAGGGGTAATTTATCGAGAGGACTTCCCTAGTGGTTAAGGCCCCATTAATTGCTCTTTCCATTCACAAATGCATAGCCTACGTGAGTTGCAGATGGGATGTGTGTACATGCTTAGATTGATATGCAGGATTCGAAGTTGCATAATAAATCGTAGGCAGTGTCCACCAACCTTTAGCTGTGTTCGTGGTGCGATGCATAAGGTGTTGATTTTTGGTGTGAGCATCCTGGGTTCGAATCCACGGACTGCCACATGTGTTTGTAAATTTCATTAATCGATTTTAGGAGTATAGTTGGTTGTTGGAAGGAACATAATAAATCACTTAAGACAGCCGGCATTTTTTAACCCTTTGAGTACCAGCGACGTGTTTTGTAGTTTATTCTGGCTATATTGAGACGATATTATGCAGCTTAGGAAGGATTTGTGGTTGTTAAAAGGGTAGGTTGAGATACTTTGAAGCCTTATTTTTGGTAGAGGTCTTTCCTAAGCTTAATAAACTCATCTATTAGTTACCAGAATATGATGAAAAGGACGTCCCTGGTACTCAATGTGTTAATATAAAAGAAAATGACAAAAGGCAAAGATTGGCTGGAATAGTGTTGTGACTTGTTGATTGTTTTATTTATCATTTCAATAGTTTGTCCCATTAAGGCAATACCATACATTCTACAAACGGTCTGTATTTCACTCTATGTGGCCTATGCACTCATGTTTCAAGCAAATAAATGTAGAACTCGATATAACATATGATCAAAGTCGGTGTTAACTTATAGTAGGCTTAAGGTTTGAATATTAGCCCCTGAGTAGCAGTGTTCGCCTGCTCACTTCCCCCTCCTCTGTCTATGTCTGTGATCCCAGCCTCTCACCTCTATGAAACCCCAACTAAAGATTAGGGTTAATAGACAGTTTTACCATCAACGCTCCTCTATGTGTATCGTATGCACACAACATGCATCACACACACTAATGAAGGGAAATATACCCCATTCAGACCCGTTAAGTTTTGGTCGTAGGCAGTGTGGACTATAAACAAGAGAGAGAGAGAGAGAGAGCACTACAGCCGAGATTCGTGTAACCCACGCTGTTTATATAGATTTATTGTGAGAATACAATTGCATATTGTATTAATAAATTAATTATAAATTTCCAATGCTTGTTGGCCATTGTAAGACTGTGCAATGATGGTTTAGCTATAAACCACGAGAACATACATCGCTAATCACTAACTGGCACGTAGAGGAGGCAGGTAGGGGAAGTTGGGATAGTTTGGGGGGTGGAAGGTGGGGTAGACTTGGACTTGACTCCCCCCCCCCCCCTTTCCACCTGCCCAGGGTGGAGTAGGGAAGGGAAGGATCCAACCCTGAGCAGCTTGTAGACGTAGTAAGCGTGAGTGCACCTAATAATTATGATACTATGCACTTAGTTAAGAACTTAAAACACACATACACACACACGCTCTTATACTACCTCATGCCTTGGTCCTTATTATAAGATAATATAAGTTAGAGTTAAGCTAAAAACTGTTCCTCAGTACATTTTCAGCCTACGGCTGCAATTATCAATGACCCGTTTATTATTATTTTATTATTATTATACATTCACTCACTGTAAACTATGTCCTAAATCGACTATGCGACCATATTCTTAAGCATGGGCAAATGGGCGAGCTCACACAGACGAATCTTGTGTTCGAGTCATGTGATAGTGGCTCCTTAAATTATGACACAGATTCTAGTTATATATTTGTTCAATGACGTCATCCAGGATCAAAAGTTTGAAACCGTAAGGATTTTGAATTACATTGATGGGCCCTGGCAAAATTTTTAGAGTATCTGCTAAGGCCCACATCTAGCCATTATCCCCTTCTGTACCAGTGATGTCTGTTTTTATTATATTCTAGCTATATTTAAACAAGTTTATGCAGTTTAAGAAGGATCTGTGTTGGTAGAAATGGTTAAATGAGATAGTTCGAAGCCTGTTGATTGCTGAAGGCCCTTTTTAAACTGAATAATATCGTCTAATAGTAACCATAATATAATTTAAGGACGGCGCCGGTACTGAAGTGGTTTATCAAGCGGACATATGGTACTGTTCGTATAAGATCGCCCATTGCCTTCAGTGAAAGGAGGTACGGTACGAATTTTATTGAACAATTCTGTCACGGTGATGAATAATTTTATAAACATTCCCTTTAAACTCATTCCCGAGTCAGTGTTTACCCTCAACCAGTGTTCACCATCTTAAGTTTATCATAAAGTAGCGACCCAGCTACGTTGTAAAATGAAGCAAGAAAAACGTTGGCTGTCCCATATCGAACGATGACTAGGGAACTGAGTGATAATTTTAAAAATAAGCCATGATATCACTTTAAGGTTGCGTTTTTTTCTTTTTCTATATATTTCAGTCTTCACCATGGAGGCTTGAGAATATAACCAATGGGTCTGGCTCGAGATTGTTTCACAAACCCATATGAACCAATTGAGTATCTGTGCAGTCCTGTAACCAATTTAATGTATAATAACACGTATTATTATTATAATGCTCACAGTGAAGGAAGGGACTGGAGTTCTCGAAAAGGGGCTCTAGTCCTGACGCTATTCTTGACTTACAGTGTGCTGTCTTAATAATCCAGTAGGGTTGATAGCCTCTGATGTCTTATTGTAACTAAGCGACAATAAAACACTCACCGAAAGAAGCACTATTAATAATCCACTCCTACCTCTTGCTTAGCCACATTACTTTTAAGATGTGAAGACGTTCGCCCTATTAGTTTGGCGATTTTAAGATACCTCACTCCATTGTTGTGTCAATAGTAAAACTTTTCGTGCCATTTAGGTGTCGATTTTTCCTGGCAAGCGATAGCGAGTCTGTAATTTAGGAGTTATTGGTCTTCGGCCGGGATATTTATCTACCGAAACATTTACAAACTCATCTTGAAAGGGGGTCTAGGGAGTAAAGTAACCCCCCTCCCTCAATTAATTAGTTGCTCTGAATGATCTGAATCTCTCCAAAGCCCTGAAAGATTTACTAGACTTGCCTGAGCTGAGCGCATAAGCAACTCAGTCAGAGTGTTGCCATACCTGATTACCAGTGCAAAAATTCTCGGCCAGAGTTGCCAATTGAGCAACTCTGTGGTTAAAGTTAGAAATAGTTTCTTTCATCTAGCACCAAAATTCAATTCCGTTTCCTTTATGCATACACTTGTATAAACATTTTGCGCAAAGCATTACTAGTGATATGGTAGGGATTCTGGCCGTAGATATGTTATACCTTACATACAGTATTGTGCTACCGATCTTCCTCTATGATTTACCTAGCTAGCAGTATTGTAGCGAGTGTTGGGGATTAATGTAGCAGTAGTTGCGAGTTAGGGTTGGCAACTCTGGGTCAGTCACAGCCAGTGTGTTTGATGTAACCAAGGTGTGAGGGTCGTGTGGCGGGAGTTTTGGGACAGTGCAGAGAACGTGTATAGAAAGATACACTTGTCTTCGATATTATCCGAATAATATTAAACCTTGTAACGAAATATAACACTATTTAATCTTGTAACGAAAGATAACACTATCTAACCTTGTGACGAAGGATTAATTTGTGTACAGTAGCCTATTATCCGAACATTTATAAAGCTTGACGGAGTGTAAGCATGCGCAAATAAAGATACAGTTGTTTGCAATATTATACGAAAAGGATTAAGGTTTTACAAAGTGTAAACAATCAGCCTGTACGGATTTCGAGCCGTGGTAATCCATTGCTGTGTTTAGCTTACGGTCTGTGGAGAGTATTCAAGCCTGTGTTAATGCAATAACACAATCATAATGTGTATGCGTAGTGTAGCAACTGAAATAGCTTGTAGGTGAGAGGAGTCAACCGTGAAGCAATTGGGGTCCCAGCCTGGATGAACTAGCTAATCGTCGGGACTCGGGGACAACACTAATATAAGGTAATTGTTATTGTTTAGTATTTAGCCAATTTACTTTTGTACCACATAAGAATAATACCTAGTAACCTATAGTAATAATAATTTAAATACTAATAATTACATTAAATACGCCCTAGTATCAGAATATAAACAATGCATTTTCTTTAAACAACACTTTTCCCATAGCATTCGTTCAGGATGGGGAAGGTAAGTTCGGTAACACACCTCCCACAACTCAACATTCAGATGGATTATCTTCAATAGTTTACAATTCATCAGCATTTTAATATTCTTTAAGAATGGTAATCATGCCATACCATTGCATAGACGATAAACAAAATAAAGTTTATCCGTGTGTCATCAAGGCTTGATTTGCTCGTATAGTCACTTATGGTAAACATCTTTCTAGTTATCTTTGTGGCATGTAGTAAGAATGGCAGGGAACGTCCATTGTACGCATCATTCGCTGGAATCGGCAATTCACTTGAACCGTGGCTAGTCGCTCGAATCTGCATTGCAATTTCATAATGATTTCCCTGTAGGCTAGCCTTCTCATTTTCGTTCCATTCTGAAAAGCAAATTGACCGGTCGTGTTTATAATCCATTCAGGATAGGAGACCTTATTTTGATAACATTCAAGACCTCTTTCGCCGCCTTATTAGAAATAATTTATTAGGGAAAATAGGGACCAGTAGACTCGCCATATTTTTCTCATTATAGTCCGCATGGAGGAATTTCGTTATCGACACTTGAAAAAACACGATTACACCGAAAAATAACACGAAAATAATGTCCCGAACGCAAACAAAGCATTGCACCCAATGAATCCTTCGACCTGGGTCCTCTTCTTCGTGTTTTGAAAGATGCGGTGAGTGCGATTCACCCAATAAATGGCTTGAACGTTACTCACAAAAACTATATTATATTATATTAGGGTTAGGTTAGGTTAATCTAATCTAATCTAATATAATATAATATAATATAATATAATATTTGTACATTTTGGAAGCGTGCATGGCCTCCCCACAATTTTCCTTACCTACTGTAAAAGCGCGATTCACCCAATAAATGGCGCCATTTGACGGAGTATCTTCAGATTAATGAATAATGGGTAAGTTAATGCAAATCCTCCACTCAAACCATGATAAACAACAATTAAACACTATATTTCCTGGAAAAAATATAAAGAAACTTGGTAAATAAGGCGGCTCTAGCTGTCTTGAATGTTACCCATGGGGAGAATATCGTTCCACTTTATTTTTCCATTATTAACTCGTTCTGGTAGAAGATTTGCATATTTTATGGCTAGAAATTCAAGAACACTATATTAAGAACAAGTAGAATATGAACAAAAATCAATCAAGTCATTAATTTTGTAATGATATTCGATATAAATATGCAGACAAGGAAGCTCATGCCCTGCAGCCGGTATACTTCTACTATATTCACGCCCAATTACAGGTATTTGTCGATGTATATTTACTGTATGTCTTGAATTAGGTTTGGTTACGTTGGTTGGGATAGTTTTTATCATCAAAGTATTTTAAATGCATAGAAATAGAATCTTGATTCGGTGTAAATGTCAGGGCATAGCGGCTGCGGCCGTGCCTTCCCCGCAGACGAAAGCACAGTTGTCATAGCGAACTCTCTTATAGAGCATTTAATATATTACCCAGGTCTATTATTGTATGCTGGTGAAAGTTATAATAATTAAACCAGACAAAAGCTGGAAATTTTTTAGGTACTCATGATAGTGGTGAAAAGAAAACAAATTAAAAAATATGTCAGTCATAATAACGGGGTTCGTGTGTGTCCGTGTTCCCATATTTCAAAGTATCTTTGTTTTCTTGTTCTTTTTTACAATTGTGCATTACCTACAGTACAATCATACTGCATATACCCGGGGTACGTTGTGGTGACTACATTTAAAGGCAGTTTATACTGTTCAGGCAATCATGTGTTAGTGGGAGAAGGTTAATGGGAAAATAATAATCTATCTATCTATCTATTGCCTGACGCCGTGATCCCCGAAGGGGTGGCCACGAACGAACCGCCCCCATGCACCTCTGTCCCCAGTCAGTCGACGCTCCTCCCCCCAACCAGCACCGCCTTCGTTCATGTAGTTCCTCACTCCATCCTTCCACCTCATATTCGGTCTACCTCTCCCCCTCTGTCCCTCCACCTCGCTCTCGTACACCCTCTTAGTCATTCTCTCGCTTTCCATACGTTCCATATGGCCGAACCATCTCAAGTTGTTCCTTTTCACACTTTCCAGCACATCTACCTCCACACCACACCTCCTTCTTACTTCCTCATTAGTCTGTCTATCCCTCCATGTAACTCCGCACGCACTCCTTAAGTAATTCATTTCCACTGCTCTCACTCTTGGTCTGAGTCTCTCAACCAACGTCCATGCTTCGCTTCCGTAAGTCAGTGTCGGGATTACCACACTGTCATGCAAGGACTTCTTCACTTCCATACTGACCACCCTATTTCTTGTTACTGCTTTTAGCGTTCCTACAACCCTCTTCCCCTGTTGTACCCTCTCCCGCACCTCTTCATCCATAGTCCCATCTTTACTCAACACACTGCCCAGATACTTAAAAGAGTTGACGATCTCCATAGCCTGACCGTTCAGCTTCACCTCACACTCTGTGACTTCACCCCTTTCGAAGACCATAATCTTGCTCTTCCCCGTATTTACCTTCAAATTCCGTTTTTCGCACACTGTTCCAAACTCATTTACCAGACCCTGCAACTCCCATTCATTATCACTCATCAGAACTGTATCATCCGCAAACAGCAGTATAGGTAGCTTCCACTCAATTCCCTCCCTTTTCAGCGATACACCAACATCCACTGCTCTTGATAGTATTTCTTTCATAACTCCATCCATATATACAGTAAACAACCACGGGGACATCACACACCCCTGTTTCAAACCAACATTCAGGTCAAAGAACTCGCTCTGCTCACTCTCCACACGTACTGCTGCCTTTGCACCCTCATACATGCTCTTCACTGCTTTCAGAAACTTGCCCTCTACTCCGTATATTCTAAGTACTTTCCACAAACCTTCTCTATCCACTCTGTCATAGGCCTTCTCCAAGTCCATAAAGGCAACATACACCTTTTGTTTCTTCTCCAGATACTTCTCCACAACACAATTCAGGGTAAAAATCTGATCTACACATCCTCTTCCCTTCCTAAAACCTCCTTGCTCGTCGCCTATCCATTTCTCCGTTCTCACTCTCACTCTCTCAATCAGTACCCTACTGTATACCTTCCCTATTACGCTTAGAAGACATATTCCTCGGTGGTTACCACACACTCCTCTTTCCCCTTTGCCCTTATATAGGGGGACTATTATGCCAGTCTTCCAGTCATCGGGTGCACTCCCCTTCTCCCATGCTAGTTTGCACATTTTCCATACCCATTCTATCACTATCTCACCACCATACCTCAACATTTCCCCACACACTCCATCTGTTCCTGGTGCTTTCCCCAACTTCACTCTTTTCATGGCTTCCCACACTTCTGACCTCCTGATCCCCACCTCCTCCTCCACTACTTCTCTTCTTCTCCCTCCCATACCATATCCAGCTATGTTTGCTGGCTCTTCATTCCTTTCATTTAGCAACTCACTGAAGTACTCCCTCCATCTTTCGACTCTCTCTTGCTTCTCGGCTAGCATTCTCCCATTCTTATCTTTCACACCCTTACTGTTTCCCTTGCTACCTTCCCTAACTTTCTTGACTTCTTTCCAGAACAGTTTCTTACTCTCCCTCCATTTTACACTCAGATTCCTTCCAAATGCCTCATCTACTCTTCTCTTACTTTCCTTCACTACTCTTCACCACCCTCTTACTCTCCACGTACCTCGCTCGTTTCTGTCTCTCGGAATCTTCATTCCCTCTACTACCCAACCACTCTCTATATGCTTTCTTCTTTTCTTCCACAGCTATTCTTACCTCTTCTGTCCACCATGCTGTACCTTTCACTCCCCTCCCTTTTCTTCTCACTCCACACACCTCCTCACATGCTGCACAGATCTCATCCTTAAACACCTTGCTCATCTCCTCCACTTCCTCCATAACTTCCAGGTCGAACCCACCTAGTCGTCTTTCCACTGCTCTCCTGTACTCCTCCCTGACTTCCTCCTCCTGCAACCTCTCCACCCTCCTCACCATTCCACCCTCCTCTCGCCTCCCACCCGCTCTCCTCACCCACTTCTTTTGTATCCTAACCTTAGCTACCACTACATAATGATCAGACAGACCCCCTCCAATACCCCTATACACCCTAGCATCCATCACAGATTTCTTCATTCGTTCATCCACACATACATAATCAATCAATGACTTTCGTTCCACCACTGTCTTATCCTTCATCGTCAACATCCGTTTCCACGTGTACCTGTGGATCATTCTGTGTCGGAAGAAGGTGTTGGCTATCCACAGCCTCCTCCCCACACATACGTCCACAAGTGCACTACCATTCCCATTCACCTCTGATGGTACCCCCCACCCTCCCACCACTCCCTCAACTTTCCTATCACCCACCTTACCATTCATATCCCCAATCAGAAATATTCTTTCGTTCTTGTCAAACTTCTCCAGGCACGCCTCCACATTCATCCAGAACTCCTCTTTCTTTCTTTCAAGTATATCCTCTGTCGGGGCATACACGCATACAATCACCCACGTTTGTATTCCTACTTTCATTCTCACCCACACAATCCTTGAACCCACAGACCCATACTCTCTTACACATTCCTTCCATTTGCTACTTACAAACAAACATGCACCTTCTCTCGCTGTTCCTTCACTCACTCCAGCACACACACCCATTCCACACTCCCACTCTCTCACATCTGAACCTTTCCATTTGGTCTCTGTCATTCCACATACATCCAGCCTGGCATTCACTAACACTTCCAGAACCCCTCTCTCTTTTGTGCCATCATTCATGCCACTAACATTCCACGTAGCCATTCTCTGAATGTCCGAAGGCATGTCCTTAGTCGGTCGTGGTTCGTCAACGTTGGTTCCGTCCGCATCCGAGGCTGTTCGTTCGTTTTTCTTTGCTTAGATATTTTTTCCGGGTGGGGGTCGCAAGCCCACCGACCCAACCTCTTTAGTCGCCTCTTACGACACGCAGAAGGCACGTGGGGCATATTCTATTCCCTAACCCCCAGGGGGTAATAATGAACACACTTAAATTATCGTATGCGCCAGCTGTCCTAGTGTGCGCCGCCCTCTACCACCACGTATATTCTACGTATATTTCACTATCTTATGACACAGTAAACACTCCCATGACCAATATATCGCAACATTAACCCATTTTGGTTATACTGATGATTTGGACCGACAGTTAGCTTATCGATCTTTGTAGTCCTAATAGGTCCAGTAAAGCATATACATCATTGCTATATATGTCATTAAGAGCTGAAATGTATTATAAGGGAGAATACAAATAAAACTTGCCCCCACCCATAATACTAGGATAGGTTAGGTAAGGTGGTTAGGTTAGGCTAATGTCTTTTTTACGTTTTTAACCCCTCATTTTCCCTGAACTTCATAGCACTCTCCACTAGTGGGGGGCTGGGGGGGGGGTGTTTTTAGATTGTTGGATAATGGCTAAATACTCATTCCAGCTCCTCTTTAGTATAAAACAACACTATATCTGAAGGAAAACTTTAAAACAAAATAATAATACTTACTGAAATCGCTGTCGGTCCAAAAAGTTAGGTTTACCCCCATTTTTAGGTAAGAGTTTATGACCAACCAGTGGCGAGCCCCATCGATGATTATTAGTGTGTTATCACTTTCATGAACGATACTTTGTTGGTGTACATTTACTTACCGTCGCAAATTCGCTATAAGTGAAATACGAGAAACTGTAAAAAATACCTCCCTGTCGATGGCCGCGCAGCAAAAGTACACAATGGCCGTCATTCGTGAGCTCTTACCCTCAATCTTTCAGTCGAACGTCACTACACCTAGCGGTCTTTTTAGGAATCATGAACCATAGCATGAACCAATCACAATGCTTCCCGTCACTCATGGAACCAATCACAGCCTTCCATCAAATTATCAACCAATCACACAGTCTTTCAGTCGTCACGTCACGTTCCTCGCCAGGCCGGGCCGGCTCAGTTTGAAGATGGAGCCCTTAGATGGAGATCGAGGTTGTATGTGCTACGAGTTTTTCAGGTAATTTGTTGTGGTTTGGTATTTTTATAGGCCTATACCGGATCAGTCTGAAGATGGTTTTTTCTTTGATATACCAGTGTTGTTTAATACCAAGGACTGTCGCATTTTACTATTTTCCCATTATCCATCAATCTTAAGACACGGCCCCCCGATAGCGGGGAGGGCTATGAAAATCAGGGAAATTGCGGGGTAAAATGCGTAAATAAAGTGGTAATATTGGAAGAACTCTGAAAATACAATACTTAAAAGTAACAAAACCTGAAAATGGAAAAACCCGAGCCAACTTTTGACCAAACTTGGCTCGGGTTTTTCAATTTTTCAGAGTCCAAAATCACAGTAACCTCATTTCGAAAGTTGGCTCGGGTTTTTTTGGCAAAAGTTGGCTCGGATTTAAGGGATTTAGCGGGGGTATGGGGGCGGCAGCCCCCACCTATAATACTAGGTTAGGTTAGGCTAGGCTAGGCTAGTCTAGGCTAATGTTAACCCCATAATACTAGGTTAGGTTATTTGGTTAGGTTAATGACAAAACTTGGCTCGGATTTCATGGATTTAGCGGGGGTGGCAGCCCCACCCATTATACTAGGTTAGGTTAGGTTAGGTTAGGTTAGGCTAGGCTAGGCTAATGTTAACCACATTACTGGCTTTATCCACGTTGAAAAACAAAAACACCCGAGCCAACTTTCGAAATGAGGTTACTGTGATTTTAGACTGATAAATTGAAAAACCCGAGCCAAGTTTGGTTAGAACTTGGCTCGGGTTTTTCCATTTTCAGGTTTTGTTACTTTTAAATATTGTATTTTCAGAGTTCTTCCAATATTACCCCTTTATTTACGCCTTTTGCCCCTGCAATTTCCCTGATCTTCATAGCCCTCCCCACTATCGGGGGGGGGGGGGGGCCGTGTCTTAAGATTGATGGATAATGGGATAATAGTAAAATGCGACGGTCCTTGGTATTAAACAACACTGTATATCCAAGAAAAAATAAAAAACAACAAAAAATAACCTGAAAAACTCGTCACTGGTTGGTGATAAACATTTACCCATTTTTAAGACAATTCACCATAATCCTCATTATGGAACACAATAGGTTAGCATAATGACATGATGACTGGCCAATAGGCCTACTTCCTACAGACAGTATGCAGAGACCTTGGCTATGATATTCATACGATTTTATCCCGAAAATTATATAATAATGACTCCTTAAAGTGGTGACAAGCTCACAAGATACTGTCATTAGACTTAATCGCAACTAAATATAGTATACTCCAATGAAAGACATGTTATTCAGCTTTTCAAAGCCACGCATCCTTAGATTCTTCAGGTTTGTATATGAAATATGGTCCTACTGTCCCAGGCGTGACGTCACACTGGATGTCGGAGGTTCCAATATTACTTCGGTGAGTTAACTTCTTGTATGTATATAAACTTTGGTCTCTACCGTCGGAATTGGGACAAATTGGATTTTCGGTCACGCATGGGATATAATGTTCTAAATGTGTACTATAGCTTGGTCATAGGGTAATTCTGCATAACTACAACTCCTGTTATAGTAGCATTCAAGGACACTACTGCAGGACTCTTCTTCTTCTTCTTACCTCTGACCGGGTATAGGCTATCCTAGTGTTTACTAGCCTATACCCCTTTGAAAGAACATAAGCCTAACCTAACAACCTTACCTAACCTATCTTAGTATTATAGGTGGGGGCTGCCGCCCCCACACCCCCGCTTTGAATTAGATTGTTGGTGTATTTGTCTGTGAAGTGGGTATTTTTCAATTTGTTGATAACGAAAATCCTCCATGCGGACTATAGCCTATGGAGAAAAATATGGCAAATCTATTGGTGCCTATTTTCCCTAATAAATTGTTTCTCATAACGTCGCACTAGTGTCCTTGAATATTATCCCTGTTATTTAAGGTTTTATTTGTTTATTTTTTTTATTTTAATGCATTGTAAGTGTGTATTTTATTGTTGGAAAGTGCGGAAAGCATTTTTTATTAGCATTTGCATTGTTAATTGTAATTCAGATACCCCAACAATCTAGGAGTTTACTCGATCTAGTTAACTTTGAAAAGACATTAGCCTAACCGGTTTTATTCTAGATCCGGTTTCACAGCACACTCATCAATGTATATGGCTTCTATAAATTTGTCATAATACCATACTTCATTCCTATATCGGTCAGTAGCGGCGCAAATGGAATTATAATTACTGAAAAAGTTAATATTTACCTCCTGTTATCCACAGCCAAAGCTGAAGATTGCGGAGTAAATATCGTAGACTTCATCGTTTTTTTTATCAGCGACCATCTATCCTTTATTATTTTGATACCAAACCAGTGGGGGTGTGGGGGCGGCAGCCCCCACCTATAATACTAGGATAGGTTAGGTAAGGTTGTTAGGTTAGACTAATATTACCCCTTATTTTCGTCTTTTACCCCTCAATTTCCCTGATCTTCATAGCCCTCCCCACTAGTGGGGGCCATGTTTTTAGATTGTTGTATAATGGGTTAATACTCATTTCCGCCAGTCCTTAGCATAAAACAACACTGTGTATTAAAGAAAACTGAGAAAAACAAAAACACAAAATGCTAAATTCGCTGTGAAACCGGATCTGGAATTATACCGCCTAACCTATCCTAGTATTATGGGTGGGGGCTGTTGCCCCCACACCCCCGCTGATTGGGTATTAAAACTATAAAAATATGATAGGATAAAGTATGGTGTTTACTCTGCAAATCTTCAGCTTTGGCTGTCGATAACAGGAAAGTACCAATAAAAATGTACTGACTTCTTGTAGGTGAAGCTCCACTCTGATTGGCTACTAAACATCGGGGAGGAGCCTCCAAGGAGGCTAGAATGTAAACATAGTGTCCTGGACTGGCTGCACAAAAATATCTCTGATAGGGGAGTGAAAATCAAATTGACAAAATAAGAAAAGTAGCACTTATCCGCACATCACTAAGGTCCCCTGAGTAAGATAAGAGCGAAAACAAATGATTCCATGAGACAGGAATCCCGTAATCGTAATCGAGGAGTTATTGTTTTGCAGAATACCCGGAAAAACACCTTAAAACACACTAATCAATGAAGGAACTGATGAGAAAAAGGATTATAATACAAAATACACATACGCTACCGAAAATCCAATTTTACCCTCCCCCCCCTCAATATATTCTGTATCCCATGGCTAACGGTTTAGCCAAATAGTTATGTTTCGCTAGTAGGGGGCGTGTTGGAAAATATTACCGAAACTACCACTAATTTTCCCATGGTTTTTCTTTTTGGTTTGTGTAGTTTGCATCATTATACAGTACCGGTAGTTACCATTAGGGTTATACTGATGATTTGGACCAACAGTTAGCCCATCGATCTGTTTAGGGCTAATAGGTCTGGTAGAGCATAAATTATACATCATTGCGGTAAATTTCTATAATTGCACCTAGGCTATACGAGCTAAACAAAATATGGTAGCATTCAAGGAGACTACTGCAGGACTCTTCTTCTTACCTCTGACCGAGTATAGGCTATCCTAGTGTTTACTAGCCTATACCCCTTTGAAAGGACATTAGCCTAACATAACAACCTTACCTAACCTATCCTAGTATTATAGGTGGGGGCTGTCACCCCCACACCCCCACTTTGACTTAGATTTTTGGTTTATTTGTCTGTAAAGTGGGTATTTTTCAATATGTTGATAACGAAAATCCTCCATACAGACTATATAGAGAAAAATATGGCGAATCTATTGGTGCCTATTTTCCCTAATAAATTGTTGCTCATAATGTCGCACTTGTGTCCTTGAATATTATCCAAAATATTATTGTATTTAACAGGAAGGTACGACGAGGTAAGTGATGTGGTATAGGTGGCAATATGTGGAAATGGATTATAATGGCATTCCGCCCCCTCTGACAAAAGTCTATCAATCTAGATGTGACAAGGGTTTTACAATGTTTCAGAGAGACATTAGCCTAACCTAACAACCTTACCTAACCTATCCTAGTATTATGGGTGGGGGCTGCCGCCCCCACACCCCCGCTGGTTGGGTAAAGCTGTAGAAATCCAGTTGGGGTGGAGTGAATAACCGTAGATTTTCATAAGTGGGTCAGAGGGAGCAGAATGCCCTTATAATCCATTTCCGCATATTGCCACCTATACCACATCACTTACCTCGTCGTACCTTAATAACAATAATAATTTGTTTAGCTCGTATAGGTGCAATTATAAAATAATTCCATCATTGCTATATACAGTATGTCATTAAGAGCTGAAATGTATTATAAGGGAGAAACCCCCCCCCCCCCCCCCCGCTAAACTACGCACCACAGCTAGCAGTGCAAATGTTAATGGGTGGTGGCAAAGTAACATAAAGATTAAGATTTTTTCGCAAATGTTTAAACTTCCGGAAATTAATGGGTAATAAATACAATTATTTCTTATTTTAACTTACCTCCGCCGCCGCACTCGTGTTATTGTTGTGAACCTCTCGGCCCTCTCGCTGCCACTCGTTGCCGGAGTAAGGTATGCCCCATAATACTGTGTTTTTTGCACTGTTGCCCAACCAGCGGGGGTGTGGGGGTGGCAGCCCCCACCCATAATACTAGGATAGGTTAGGTAAGGTTGTTAGGTTAGGCTAATGTCTTTTTTACGCTTTAACCCTTCATTTTCTCTGAACTTCATATCCCTCTCCACTAGTGGGGGGCGTGATTTTAGATTGTTGGAATTTGGATAATGGGTAAATACTCATTTCAGCTACTCTTCAGTATAAAACAACACTATATCTGAAGGAAAAATTAAAAACAAAACAAAATAAAACTTACTGAAATCCAAAAAGTCAGGTTAACCGAAATTAGTTACAATCCCCGGAACATTTTCTTTCTCCCATTATCCAACGATTTTAAAACACTCCGATGTAAGATGTTGCCAGCTGGGGGTAAATATCGATTATACTGCATAAAGAAGGCGTTTGTAAACTGGGGATGTCCGAAAGAGCTCTGAGATTGATTATAATGGGAGTTTTTTCTATTAATATTGGGTTTTATAAATGTGATAAAAATTATGGGTTAACTGCACCACTACTACTCCTCGATTACGGGATTCCTGTCTTAGGTAATTATTTGTTGTTGATCTTACCTTACTCAAGGGACCCTACAGATGCGCGGATAAGTGCTACCGTACTTTTCTTATTTTGTCAATTTGATTGTCACCCCCCTATAAAAAATTTAGTTAGGCCCTAGTTTTGTCCAGCCAGTTCACCAGTCCATAACACTTTGTTTACATGCTAGGCTCCTCCCAGAAGTTCCCGGATGTTCATTAGCCATGTTCATGTACCGGTATATTAAGGCTGCGAGCTTATTCCCTATATATATATATATATATATTTTTTTTTAGCAATTTAGCCTAATTACATAAATTATACTTTATATTAACCCAAAATTACTGATAAGCATTCTCATGTATTGAAGGGGCTGTTCTATAATTTCGTAGATAAGATTCATATTGGTTATAAATATATTCTGTATAGTTGATGATGCACACACACACTTGGGTCAATATCAAGTGTAGCCCACAAATGTGTTTCTTTATTTTTTATTTATTTTTCCGTTAGTCTTAAGATTTTTGGTGGTATTTGAGGTAGGCTATGATTTCTACAGCAATTGCATTTGTACCCAATATCAAACAATGTTTTGACACGCCCCCTGAAAATCCTATTTTATCATTAACCTAAATTAACAACCTAGCTTAAGGTGATCGCTGCTGGTATTATTATTGATACAGAGGATGACAAAATGCTAAACATACGGTGAAAAATGAAAACATTAGTTCTCCAATTCAAGATGGCCGCCTCTCTTGCTTCCACCCTTATTAAACCCACAAAGTTTAATGCAAAATAATATAATTTGTGGGACACTGTTTATGTACGTATGTATGTATATACTCAGGCACATACCTCATAGCTGGGAGTGGCCGACTCGAGACAGAGCTCGAACAGAAGTAACAAAATATAATGGAAAGCAACATCCACACACATCTAGGTCGCCCAGGAGAAGACTCAAAGACCAACGCCCATTTGGGGTCCCCAGTATAACACTCCCAGGTCCTAGACCTCCAGGAGAGGTTCCGGTCTCAGCAGGCAGACATGCAGCGGAGCACACCACAATGCCCGCCCACATCACTTCCAGGCAGGGCCCTTCATATATACACCGGCTCCCCGGGCTGGACGCCTGACGGACTATTATCTAGTCCAACTGGCACCCACCCCACTCCCTACAACCGCGTTATCACTCATCTATTTACAATCATTCTCCATTCATTCCGATCCATCACTTCTCTTACCTGTTATTCAGTCATCTATATCTTCCAATGCATTTTCCACACCTCTCCATCTTTTCCGAGATCTTCCTCTCAATCTATTTCCCCTTGTTTCTGCCTTATATATTCTCTCTGTAAGCCTTTCATCTCCCATTCTTTCAACATATCTATACCAGCATAGCACCCTTCTTTCCAATCTGGCTGATAGGAATTCCTGGAAAATATTACCGAGACTACCACTAATTGTCCCATGTTTTTTTGTATTGGTTTTAGGTACGGTAGTTTTTATCAATATACAGTAGTTGAAATTAGTTACAATCCCCGGAAAATGTTTTTCCCCAATTAACCAACGATCTGAAAACAGATGTAGGCCTATGTAATTTTCAGAGTAAATTTTGTTTGTATTTTATTTATTTACCTTTTTTCCCCTTGGGATACAGGATGAGTTTAGGCACCACTTGTGACATTACACAACCCTGTCCCAGACCTACTTTTACCTCAAACCATTCACTCAACTCATTCCCTACTCTAGCACACGCTCTGCTCTCTTCATAAAAATTCTTAATTGATCTTAACAAATGTCCTCCAATTTCGTAAATCCTTAGCACCTTCCACATTGCTTCTCTATCCACACGATCATACACATTTTCCAAATTCATAACAGTTCAAAATATCTCCTCACTTTTCTCTAAATACTTCTCGCATAGCTGTCTTACAGCACAATTCTTATCCACACACCCTCTTCCCCTTCTAAACAATATTTATAAGTTACTATTAATCAAAGCCATCGATTTTATCGTGGCATGTAGCTTAGTTATATGTAGTGCTATATACGCCATTACCGTCGGAAATGCATTTTATGGGCACTGTTCCATCCGGGTGGATGGGACTCGTCAGCCTTGGTCGGCAACCTGTCTAGGGGAGACAACCTTATACAAATCCGGGTGGATGGGACTCGTCAGCCTTGGTCGGCAACCTGTCTAGGGGAATAAACCTTATACAAATCCTTACTGCTCACCTAAGGGTGAAGCAGGTTAGTGGATGGACTAGCCACGCACCACTGTAGAAAAATAGTGCTAACAATATACATAGAAGGCCTTTGAGTCAGACGGACCCTAAGTTGAGTGGTCAATCCTGTAAGTCCTTCAGTAAACTGGCACGGGTTGTCCTTCTCACAAGGGTTAGGTCTGCTTGGGGGAATTTTGTGTGTGGCCACCCTCGTAAAGAGGAATAAGGCGTCTGGCAATAGCTAGATAGATAAAAAGCACTGCAAAAACAAAAACTCATATAAATCTCCCTATCGACGGCGGCGGTGCCAAAACTGTGTGGTAAAACTCTAATTAGACCCCTCTACTGGCAAAATAGATACTGATTTCAATGTGTCAAGTGGGTTCAACCCATTCTGTATATCACGGCAACCATAATTAGATTACTCCCCACTATCTTACGATTGATTGATAATGAGTAAAAACACAATTTCCGACAGGTTTCATAACTCAAAACAACTAAGAAAAGAGAAAAAATAATAATAAAGAAAACGGGCCAAAAATATAGAAATATATACTCAAATGGATTAATAGTTACTTGTAAATACTGACCAATTTGTGGCGGTAATGACGTACAGTACATCACAATGAAGTATAGGGTATGGCAGACCTATAAGGAATTATACAATTGATGGCAAAATTCGTAAGCTAAACTTTATATTGTCCCCCACTTGTTTGTAGCCTACTGTAGGGTAGACCTACCCCCCTCAACCTTAGCTTTGGAAAAACCTAAAATCCTAACATAATGTTTCCTTAAGACTCTTCTGATATCCCAGTATATATATATATAATATTTTCGATTGTCTGTGTGTGTGTGTCTGTCTGTGTGTTCTTAATAGGCGGCCGCAGTTTTAGACCTGGGGAGCTGAAACTTTGCATGTGGGTATCAATTGACCTGGGTCAGGTCATAGAGGGGGCGAGGCCACGATCGGAGGTCGTTTCGAGGCCGAAATTGAAAACAAATTGAAAGAAATTGCCGTTTGGGGCAGAAGGAGGCCTCCGATCGAAAAGGTGTATGGAACGAAAGTTGTTCGCAGCCCCCCAAAATGGGGGTACGGATGAGGTCATTTAGCGGCCGAAATCGAGGTCGCCGTTTAATGAGGCACAGGGAGGTCGAGGCCGGTGATTATGGTAGTAGTAGTATTGTGATGATTGTGGTAGTAGTGATTGATGATGGTGATTGGTAGTAATTTAAACCCGGGCAACGCCGGGTACCCCTGCTAGTATATATATATATATACATATATATATATATATATAATATATATATATATATATATATATATATATATATATATATATATATATATATTGTTTATTTGTTTGTTTTTGTTATTTGTTTGTTTGTTTATTTTTCTATTATTTATTATTTATTTATTTACTTATTTATTATTTTATTATTTATTTATTTATTTATTTATTATTTATTTATTTATTTTATTTATTTTTATGTATTTATTTATTATTTATTTATTTATTATTTAATTTATTTATTATTTAATTTATTTATTATTTAATTTATTTATTATTTTATTTATTTAATTATTATTTATTTATTTATTTATTTATTTATTTGATTTGATTTGATTTGATTTTATTTGATTTTATTTATTTATATGTGTAAGGAGACAAGGCGAAGCTGTCTGCAACAAGTGTCTCTCCCAAAGTTGAAAGAGCGACAGTCGCGATTTTTTTTTGTATCTATTTTTATATATTTTTGTGTATTCGAAAGATGTGTGGTGTGCTTGTTTAGTGCAGTGAAATGAACAGGAGGAGGTGTTTGTGAGAGCTAGCTGGATTACTTCCTGTGTAACAGAAACAGTGAGGGAAAACAGGCAAATAAAACAGAGTTCCAGCAACTCCTTATCACATGCCTATGAGGCCTCCCATGGGTATTGCCCTGCTCGATTGGTGCCTACAAGGTTAGGTCAAGTTTTTAGGTTATTCTAAAGCTAGAAAAAAAAAAATTGGAGATTCTCCCACAGCATTTGTATGTACAGTACCGGTATTATTTATAATATACAGTACCGGTACCGATATATCACGTATTATATTTGTATGTATTGTGTATTATACATATATATATAGTATATTTATATATATACAGTATAGTATATATATTTACTCAGAGTTTGGATAATTAACAACAGGTTATTTGCCACGGTAATGAAGTTAAGTATCGATCATATCACACCATATAATCACCAGAAAAAATAAATAAAATAAAAACCAATATATATATACATATACATTATACACACACAATATACTGTATATAACACTGATCCCGGCATAAACGAGCCGTGGGTGCACCCGTGCATCTTGCGAAGGCAAGATATCGGGGGCTGGTTGTATCCCAAAGTGTTTCACATGTCTCACTCCCTAGACTGGAACGAGACCTCACGGGCTTCGCCGTTCAATGTACAGGCTCTCAGCCTATGCCCGAGAGGGAGTAGTTGGGAAAAAAAATATACATCCACTAGGGACTGAATCTGGACATTATACTATAGGTTACTTATACCGAAAGATGCATTGATATCACCGCCACTTTCCCGTTATACAACTGCGGTGATGTTATCTGCATAAAGCCTCTCGTAGGTACTTGAGGGTCCACACAACACGTCCACCCCATATAGAGCCATTCAACACCACTAGCTCACTTCAACTCATGGTAACTCTATATCTCTCTATAGCCTACACTGTCTCCGCACCACAGACGATGGACAGGCAGAGGGATAGACACACAGATCAATGGGTTGATAGATAGAAAGACAGGCATGTACGGTACATCTATCTATATCTATCTATATGCTCAGGCCCAATCCCCATATTTGGGGGTAGCCGACTCAAGACAGAGCAAGAACAGGGAAAACACAAAAACAACATAAAACAACAAATAAACACAGATAAAAGCACAAACTCACACACATCCAGGTCACCCAGGAGAAGACCCAGAGACCAGGATCACCAAGGTCGCTCCACCACTCCCCCGGCCCCCGACCACCCGGAGAGGTTCCGATCTCGGCAGGCAGACATGCAGCGGAGCCAAAGCCACAAGCCCTCCCACCACACTTCCAGGCGCACCCTTCATATTAATCGTCTCCCCGGGCCAGGCGCCTGATGGACTATTATCTAGTCCAACTTGCGCCCGACCCCTTACTCCAAATGACCACGTGTTCACTCAACTATTCACAAGCATTCTCCATTCAATCCTGTGCACCACCACTTCCCCTGCCTGATCTATAGTCATTCCTCTATCATCCAAAGCCTTTCTTACACAGTCTCTCCATCTCAATGGGGGTCTTCCTGCCCTTCTATCTCCCCTTGTACCTGACTCACATATTCTCTTTGTAAGCCTTTCATCTCCCATTCGTTCAACATGACCATACCAGCTCAGCACCCTTCTGTCCGACAAATGTTCCTGCTGCCCCACTCTCCTACGTATCTCTTCATTCCTCAATCTGTCTCTACGAGTAACTCCACACATACTCCTCAAGCAGCTCATCTCCATCACATCCAGCCCTCTTTTCTCCTTTTTCTTCAGAGCCCATGTCTCAGCCCCATACATCACTGTTGGCACAACAATTCCTTGATACAGTGCACTTTTTACTTTCACTCCGAGATTTCTCGTCTTCCACATACTTCCCATTGCTCCGAAAACCTTCCTACCTTCACACACTCTCTGTTTTACCTCCACTTCCATACCTCCACTCCTGCTTATCGTTCCTCCTAGATATTTAAAACACTCTACTTGTTCCAATATTTCCCCATCCAGCCTCACATCTAGATTCACTCTATGCTCTCCCCTATTACACACCATTACTTTACTTTTATTGACATTCACCTTCAGTTTCCTCCTTCCACAAACCACACCAAACTCTTTGACTACCCGCTGCAGTTTCTCATCAGAATCCGCCACCAATGCTGTGTCATCAGCGAACAGCAACTGATTCAACTCCCAATCTCTACCATTCTTTCCTACTAAACCCAATCCTCTTCCCATAGTTCTCCTTTTCACCTCCCTCACCACACCATCCATAAACATATTAAACAGCCATGGTGACATTACACAACCCTGTCGCAAACCTACCTTTACCTCAAACCATTCACTCAACTCACCATTTCCTACTCTCACACATGTTCTGCTCCCTTCATAAAAACTCTTAACTGCTTCTAACAAATTTCCTCCTATTTCATAAATCCTTAACACCTTCCACATTGCTTCACGGTCCACACGATCATACGCTTTTTCCAAGTCCATAAAAGCCCAAAATATCTCCTTATGCTTCTCTAAATACTTCTCGCATAACTGTCTTACTGCAAACATCTGATCCACGCACCCTCTTCCCCTCCTAAAACCGCACTGTTCTTCTCCTATTGCAACTTCCGTACACTTTATTATCCTCTCTATCAACACCCTGCCATACAGCTTTCCAACCACTGACAATAAACTAATACCTCTATAACTTGAACACTCCTGCCGATCTCCCTTCCCCTTGTACAATGGCACAATACATGCACTCTTCCAGTCTATTGGTACCATTGACACAGCAAAGCACACATTGAAAAGTCTCACCAACCAATCTATTATCACATCTCCACCCTTCTTTATACACTCCACAGCAATACCATCCAAACCTTCTGCTTTTCCCGCTCTCATTTGTTTGACTGCTTCTTTCACCTCATTTTCCTCAATCCTTTCATTCATTCCCTGCCACCTGGGTGGCCTGGGTAACCTATCTCCATCCACCTCTGCTTCAATCACTGCTTCTCTTCCATCTCTTGTATTTAACATAGATTCAAAATACTCGGCATATTTTTTCCTCACTTCAACTGGTTCCACTAGTAATTCTCCATTTTCAGCTTTCACTGACTCTTCCCTCTTTTGTCCTCCTTTCCTTACTTTATTTACCTCCTTCCAGAACATTTTCTTTCGTTCTTTAAAATTCTCACTCAGCCTTTGACCCCACCTTTCGTTTGCATCTTTTTTCGCTTCTCTAATTTTCCGTTTTGCCTCTCTCCTTTTCTCCTTGTACCTCTCCCATACCTCAACACTACCATCCTGTAAAACCCTCTCAAAACACTGTCTCTTCTCCTCAACTGCCTTTCTCACCGTATCATTCCACCACTTCAAATGACGTCACTGGTTCAAATGACGTCATGCGCACCAGATCCGAAGAGTTGATGGAGAAATATCGCAAGATGATCCAGCACTACAAAAACAAGTCAAGGAATATCATCATCTCAGGCATTCTCCCCAAGATCGACGCACCTGACAAATTCTACGACAAGGCTTTCAGCACAAATAGCTGACTAAAACATTTGTGTCTGAGGGAAGAAGTTGAATTCATCAACCTCTGGGACAACTTCTACAACCAGCCTACTCTGTTCCGCAAGGATGGCACTCATCTAAACCCTGTGGGTTCAGCACGCATGGGTCGTCTCCTACACGAAGCAGTCCGCAGCCATGGATAAAAAAACGCCATCCGAGAAGAAGCAGCAGTGACATAAATCATCCAACGCCAAGAAAAAAACAGAGGCAACCGAGGACCACCAGCGATAAGGACCGAAGACAGCGAGGACCGAGGACAGCCATGAACATAAATGTAGATCCGACAAGAACCAAAAATATTATTAAAGAGCGTTCCGTGAGTTCTAAAATAACAAATTTAAAGGTTTTCTATGCAAACGCTCGTAGCATACGCAATAAATTTTCAGATTTAGAGGAGCTAGTGTTTACAGAAAATTATGATGTGATTGGCATAACAGAATCTTGGCTCAATACAGAAGATAGATACTTTTTAGCAGAGTATTCACTTCCCGGTTATGTAATGTTTGAGAAAAGCAGAATAAATCGAAATGGAGGTGGCGTTTTACTTTATATCAAAGAAAGTCTTAACCCTACCCTCTTGTCAAAACCTCAAATTGTGAACGTCGACGCATCTTTTGTGCTAATAAAGAATAATAAAGGTACCAAAATAATACTTGCATTAATATACAGACCTCCAGCTCAATCAGTGCAAACTGACCGAGAAATTTACGAACAAATTGCAGATGTAAGTAACTCACAAGATACCGTAATTTTTGGTGACTTTAATTTACCTGTGACCAAGTGGGGCGATACTCTTACTTCACACTCCGGACATGACTTGTATACGAACTTGCAAGAGAGTTCGCTTTATCAATTTGTTGGAACGCCGACCCGTGGTAATAACGTTCTTGACATTGTACTTGCAACAAAAGAAGAATTAATAGAGAATTTGAATGTTGGTGATGAATTCAGTAACAGCGACCATCGTACGATAACTTTCACTTTAAAGTTTACTAGTAACGAACCAAATAGTAGCATCGAAAAGTCCCTAATTTCAAGAAAGCAAACTTCCATAAACTTAGAGCTATGTTTAAAGAAACTGACTGGAGCTTTTTAATTCACAATAACGACATAAATACATCTTGGAAGTTATTCGAAGCTACTTACCTAAAAGCAGTGCAAGACTGCATACCATCGAAAACTCGGCGTCCAGGCCATAATAATAAGCCCAAATGGTGGAATAAAGATATTTCAAACTGCCTGCTTGCTAAAAAATTTGCTAATGATAGATTAAAATCCTCACAAAATGACGAAGAACGGCTGAAATTTGTAGAGCTACGACGCAAAGCCAAAAAGTTAATTAAGCAAAGTAAAAAGACCTTAGAGTTACATATTGCGAATCAAAGTAAAACAAACCCGAAAGAATTCTATAGTTATATCAGAAAGAAAAAAGTCGTTACTTCAACTGTTGGACCGTTAGTCGATGAAAATGGAGAATACACCAAAGACGAAGAACAAATGAGTAATGCCCTCAATACCTTCTTTGCATCAGTTTTTACAACAGAAGACCTCAGTGATATCCCTACACCATCGCCGATTCAGATTGATAATTCAGATGTTCTAAGCAATATCACCGTTACAGAGAGAGAAGTATTGAATTGTTTAGATAAACTCAAGATAAATAAAACGCCTGGACCTGATACAATCTCGCCTAGAGTTCTAAAGGAAGCTAAGGATGAGCTCTCTAAACCACTGACATTACTATTCAATAAATCCTTGCAGTCTGGAACTATGCCCGATCAGTGGAAGCTAGCCAACGTAACACCGATATTCAAAAAAGGCAGCAAATCCCTACCCAGTAACTATCGTCCAATTAGCTTAACCTCAGTTGTATGTAAAATGCTAGAAACGGTCATACGAGACAGACTCGTAAATCACTTAGAGGAAAATAACATACTTAAAGATACTCAACACGGCTTTCGTAAAAAACGTTCCTGTTTAACAAACCTCTTAGACTTCTTCCACGATATCCTCAACCTCTACGATGAGAGTAAAGCTGTAGATATTATATTCCTTGATTTTCAAAAGGCCTTTGACAAAGTTCCCCACAAACGTTTACTGCTAAAACTAAAAGCGCATGGAATACAAGACGGTGTGTTGAAATGGATAGAAAATTGGCTCAGCGACAGAAAGCAAAGAGTAGTCATAAACGGTAAGGCATCAAAATGGACCAATGTACCCCAGGGATCGGTACTAGGACCAATTCTCTTTCTAATTTACATCAACGACATAGATGAGGGTCTCACCTGTACAATCTCAAAATTTGCTGACGATACAAAAATTGCAAATAGCGTACTCTCAAAAGAACAAGTTGACGATATGCAACACAATCTAGATAAATTGTCATGTTGGGCCCAAATTTGGCAAATGAGTTTCAATGCGGATAAATGTAAAGTACTACATATCGGATACCTAAATGAGAAAGCAAACTATTCGATGAATGGCACTCAGCTTAAGAATGTAAACAGAGAAACCGATCTGGGAGTAACAATATCGAGTAACCTAAAACCGAGTCAACAATGTTCAGAAGTTGTTAAGAAGGCAAACAAAATAATTGGCTTTATAGGCAGGTCATTTGAGCATAAATCCAAAGAAGTTATCCTAACCCTTTACAATTCATTAGTCCGCCCTCTTCTGGAATACTGCGTTCAATCCTGGTGCCCTTATTACCAAAAAGATATAAACAAGCTAGAACGAGTTCAACGTTGAGTTACCAAAATGATACCTAGCCTAAAGAACAAACCATACGAAGAGCGTCTTAGAGAATTAAATCTATTTCCTTTAACCCAGCGCAGATTAAGAGGTGACTTAATTCAAGTGTTCAAAATCATCAAAGGCATCGACAATATGAACTGTAGTAAGTACTTCACTATCGACCAATCTAATTACACGCGGGGAAACGGTTGCAAAATTATTGGTAAATCTTTTAACTCACACGAATCTAAGAATTTCTTCTTCAATCGAGTTGTCAACTTGTGGAATAGGCTTCCCCGAAACGTTATAGACTGCATCACCGTTGATTCATTTAAACTCCGCCTAGACAAATATCTCGCATCAAACCCGCGACTGACTGCGTTTGTAAATGAATAACTTTATTTTATCCCCCCCTCAGTTACTAACCCATCTGTCCCCTACTAGCTTCCTAATCCTGCCACGGACATTAGTTCCAGGGCAGTAATTCCCTTTCCAATGTTCCCTTACCCACTCTAAACCACTGTTTGGACACTTGATCCTCAGTGTTTTGGAGGACAAGCAACCTAGAAGGGTCACTAGATCTGTTGTTGCTTGATTTCCTTTGTACTCATTTGTACTCCTTTGTACTTTGTACACTCGCTTCCCTTCCTGATACCTCTGCCTCCTACTTTCCTTTTGCCGCATACTACCTCTGCACTTGCTTTCACTCCTTCCTTAAACTGTTGCCATTCAACCTCTACTTCTCTCTCACTTCCATCCACTTTTCATTTAGTCTTTCCTTGTACTCCCTCTCTTTTTCACTCTTCTCTAACTCACTAACTTTTATTACCTCTCTTACTTCACGCTTGTCTCTTATTCTCCTGTAACTCTTAACTCTTAGCTTTCCCTCCACCAGGTAATGATCTGACATACCCTCCGCCTCACCTTTCATCACATTCACATCCAGCAGTCTGCACAATCTTTCCCTTGTCACCAGCACATAATCCATCAATGCCCTCTCTACAATCTCTCCCCTCACAAGTCTATGCCAGGTGTACTTGTGTATACGCCTTTTTTTGAAGAACGTATTACCTACACTCAATCTACACTCTTCACATACATTTTTCAGTCTTTCTTCACTCTCGTTTACACTATCCACACCAAAAGTACCGATGACTCCCTCAATAGGCTCATTTCCTACCCTAGCATTTAGGTCCCCTAAAACTATAACGTTTTCATTTTCATCAAACCCTTATAGACAATCTCTCAAATCCTCCCAGAAACCCTCTACCTCGTCTAACTCTCTTTCACTTCCTGGTCCATACGCACTTACAAAAAACCCACCTATCACCCTTAAACCGCATTCTCACCCACATTAGCCTTGATGACACCTCTTTCCACTCTTTTATAAACTCTCTCAACTCCTCCTTCACAATAATAGCCACTCCTTCTTTCCCCCTGACTCCCTCGTCTACTCCAGACTTTCTACCTATCACGTTTCCAAAATCCACTTCTCCCTCTCCTTTCATCTTTGTTTCATTCAGTGCAAGGACATCATACATCCTTCTTTCAAATAACCTTCCAATATCCTCTCGCTTCTCATTCGTACTACATCCACGCACATTCAAAACTCCTATTTTTAGGGTCCGGGACCACGAACGCGTTCCCTCGCCCCTATCTCTGTCTCGCTTTTTTGGTAGATTTATTTAAGGGGAGAAGGATACCAGGCCCCCGCCCCCGATCCCCTTTAGCCGACTTCTACGTCTCGCCGGAGAAAAGCGGTGGTGGAAATTTCTCACCCCTCCACCACAGAGGAAGCTACCTGCACCAGAAAGTGGCGGGCGTTGGGGTCGCCGCATCCCTACGCCATTTGAAAAAATTAGAGATGCAGAAGGAGAAAAAGATAGAAGGGCTATGGGAAGTAGAGGACACCAACCCTCACTCTGACAAAGGGTCAGCCCACCACCACATATACAGTAGATATATAGATAGAAAGACAGGCACGCAGATAGATAGATCGATAGATAGATTGGGTATTACCGGTACTGATGTGATCGTCATTTTATAAACTCTTTATTTATTTATTTATTTTATTTATATTTTATTTATATTTTTTTTTTCTTCGGATTTAGTGGTTCTATAAACCGAGGACCGAGGAAGTGAGTATTATCCAACAATAGGTTCGGCTAAGGAAAATAAGGTTTTGGCCCACTACTGTCAACATACTGTAGATGAGACTTTCAGTGTCATGAGAGAGAGAAGGAGGTGTGTGTGTGTGTGTGTGTGTGTGTGTGTGTGTGTGTGTGTGCGTGTGTGCGTGTGTGCGTGCGTGCGTGCGTGCGTGTGTGTGTGTGCGTGCGTGCGTGATGTACCCTTACGGAAGCTAGATTGAATGTTGATTATGGTAGTTGACAAATTTGGTCTGAAGGTTTAACCCACAAACTGCCAGAATAGGGTTGCTGATAAGGGTTGAGTGTAGAAGTGTTCGTGTGATCCTGGCTTTACGCTCCCTTTGAAGATTAAGACACATTTTGACAGTTTATTCTGGCTATCATTATACGATTCTATACAGATGAGGGAATTGAGGGAATCTGTGGGAATTGTTAGGGTAAAGATGATCTCATTATCCTTCTGACTTCCATATAGCCCACCTTTCTTAATCTGCATAAAATCGTCTAATAATAGCCAGAAACAACAAATAAGTACGTATCGGTTCTTGAAAGGGTTAATTCCTCTTATAGTTTCAACTCTGGTTATCTACGAAGTAAACATTACTTACCGGTACTGCGATTTTCCTAACACACATCAGCTAATCACTGCAATCCAATTGATTTCAGTGGTAACGAGGAGAGTAATTTGCTGGTATTAACCCCTACTGTACTGGTGACGTCTTTTTGTATTTTCTTCTAGCTGTAATTAGACGATTTTGTGCAGTTTAAGACGGATGTGTGGTAGTAAAAAGGATTAGGCTAAAGTAGATAGTTCGAAGCCTGTTAATTGCTGGATGGCCTTTTTAAACTTAATAATATCGTGTAACTGTAGCCAGAATATAATGAAAACGACGTCACTGGTACTGAATGGGTTAAGTTGAATATGCTTACAATCAGTTTTTAGTATTTTCGATTATCCTAACCCATGATACGGCATAGTTATATATTCTCACATCTCATTATTTTATTTGCTCTTAGAGTACACATAATTATAGGCTATACGGTTTAGCAGTTCATGCAGACATAGGCCTAAGCAGCTTATAAATTATTAATAAATCTGTTGTTGCTTTCTTTACGTTGTACTCTTTTACACACACGCACCCCCACAAACACCATCAACTTCCCCCAGAGACCCCAATTTATCCACAGTTTTGGTAGGCTATAACTTCTGCAACCAATTATATCTGTGTTTTCTTTCCTTATCTCTCCACTGTTTTCACCAACCTCTGGCAAACTTCATAATCAGGGTCTTGGACGAATCTTGTTTGTTTTTTATCCAGATGTTTTTATTTATTGTTTTGAGTGGCGGAGTTGGAGAGTATATATTATTTATATATTGTTTTATATTTCTTATTTTTTATTTATTAATTACATTATTATTATAATTTGTGGGCCATTTTTTCAGTCCGGTATTTTTGGGTTGGGCTTGTTCCTACACTTCAGATTTGTGTGCCCCATATATTACTACTACTAGTACAATATTGACAAAACAAAAATTCAAATACCATTATTTGATTTTTTTGTTAATAACCAAAAGAAATTTCAAAGGAAGAAATTAAGTACCGGTACGGTACCGGTAACTCGTTTGAAATAAGTTATTGTAATTACTAAACAAGAATGATTGAGAAATATGTTGAATACATTAGTTTTTATCTTTGGTTTTCTCGAGAACTTACCTTGGTGCGGGTAATTGAGGTATAGTCGGTTTTATTTCAGCTGATGGTAAATTGAATCCTTTAGTCTTTGATGTCTTGATTTGTACTGGAAAAATATGATACTGCTATGTCTGTGCATCATATATGATACTGCTATGTCTGTGCATCATATATGATACTGCTATGTCTGTGCATCATATTATTGCCAAGTTTTCATAATTGACAACTTATTTCGCTACAAAATCTACGTATTAGCTGAGTAAACAAGCTAGTAACATGGCAATTTACCCTCAGCTGGACAAAAAGTAGACCATAGTAATGATTCCAACTGGTGCCTAGTGACTATGACTGCATGTGGTGCTTGTTTCGTTCCTTAACCGAGCCCACCTCGCTTTTTGTCTCTCCCTCTCTCTTTGGCTTGTATCCATTCGGCCCCATTCAGCTTACTGTTTTAAGACGTTTACCCTCATTCAGGTGTCAATATTTTCCTGGCGAGCGGTAGCGAACCAGCACATATATATATTTTTGTTTTGACAGCAAGCTAAATTTGTAAATTTTTCGATAGAAAATGTCTCCGGCGAAGCCGGATTTCTCCATACAATGCTGGCTCGCTATCGCTCGCCAGGAAGAAATCGACACCTGGATGGGGTAAACGTCTTAAAGCAGTTGGCTAAATGGGGCCGAATGGATACAAGCCAGGGAAAGAGAGAAGAGGAGAGAAAGATATAACAAGCAGGTGACCCCCCTTAACCGTTACAGTGGGGGTGGTGTGTGGTTTACAGAACACTCCGTCTATGATATAACAAGCAGGTGACCCCCCTTAACGTTACAGTGGTGTGTGGTTTTAGTGGGGGTGTGTGGTTTACAGAACACTCCGTCTATGATATAACAAGCAGGTGACCCCCTTACCGTTACAGTGGGGGTGGTGTGGTTTACAGAACACTCCGTCTATGATATAACAAGCAGGTGACCCCCCTTAACCGTTACAGTGGGGGTGGTGTGTGGTTTACAGAACACTCCGTCTATGATATAACAAGCAGGTGACCCCCCTTAACCGTTACAGTGGGGGTGGTGTGTGGTTTACAGAACACTCCGTCTATGATATAACAAGCAGGTGACCCCCCTTAACCGTTACAGTGGGGGTGGTGTGTGGTTTACAGAACACTCCGTCTATGATATAACAAGCAGGTGACCCCCTTAACCGTTACAGTGGGGGTGGTGTGTGGTTTACAGAACACTCCGTCTATGATATAACAAGCAGGTGACCCCCCTTAACCGTTACAGTGGGGGTGGTGTGTGGTTTACAGAACATTCCGTCTATGTAGCGCCTCACTCACATCTGATAGCAACATTTATTTTCTGTTCGTAATATAATGCGGTACAATACAGCTAAAACTCATAATTCGTATATTTTGATAGTTTTAAAGTTCAAATTTGTGTGTTGAATGTTGTCTTGGCACTATCTCCGCGAGTTGGCCTTAGGAGGCTGGGGTGGATCAGTTAAGGGAGCTCAGACGGTATTGTTCAGCATAATTTACTGCTTCGGCTCAATGGTTTAAGGAGGGGGTTAATTTTCTATCTTAACCCCTATCAAACTTTTAAAAAACATCCACAAGACCCCCCTTCGATAAAAATGTGTACATTTTTCGGTAGAAAAAATGTCCCGGCCGAAGTCCGATTCCTCTTCAAATACAGGTTCGCTATCGCTCGCCAGGAAAAACATCGACACCTAAATGGCACGAAAGGTCTTAATATTGGCAAAACAATGGGGCAAAAAGGTCTGAAAATCGCCAAACTAGTTGGGCGAATGTCTTGAAATTTCATAACTATTAGGGCTAAACATGAGGGAGGAGGAGGACTCGAAAAACCAACTGCCTCCCTTTAAGCCGGTATCACACGAGAGCTTTCATGGTCAACATTCGATGATCAACATTTTCCTGGCAAAATTCCTGGGATCTTTTGTAGTGGTATTGGAAACTAGATTGAATGTAGAATATTGTAAGTGACATATATAAATACAAAGCTTACGTTACCTCATAAGCTGCCAGACCAGTGTTGAGGATAAATGTTGAGGGAAAAAGAGCTTGTGTAATACCGGCTTTAGAGCGACCCAGCCTGGTAAAAACATAAAATATAAAAATAATAATAATAATAATAATACAATTTTTTATTTTTTTGGAAAAGTGGGGATTAGGCCTGAGTTTATAGATAGATAGATAGACCTCCTCAGATGGGCCGTTACAAATGTCCACTTACCGCCCTCCAACTTTCTATTTCCTGCTATAGTCTGTTCGCTGTAGGTAGGCGAGCAATCATGACCTATATCCTCTGTAACTCAAAAAAGGCTAGAGCAAATTGGCTGTACAATTCCACATCTATTCCTTGACTGACTCTTCCCAAATGGTAGCCATATTAGCTGGATTACTCTAGTTGTTATTGAGTTACAGAGGTTAGAGGTCATGATTTCTCGCCTACTTACAGCGAACCGACTATAGGTGACCAGGCATCCAGTGTGAGGGGCTTGGTCCTGCACTGTAACATAGGGGTGTGCACAATAGAACACACAGGGTCATGGGCTAGCTATAGTCAAATTGGTACACATTTTAAGAAGGGCAGGGCTTATTTATGGGTCGATATATTTTGTATTAATTATTTTTTTAGTTTCCTCCCTAGACCTCCATTAAGCTTAAACAAATATCCCCAAGATGAATTCTAGATGAATTTGTACATTTTTCGGTAGAAAAATGTGCCGGCCGAAGGCCGGATCCTCCCAAATTACAGGCTCACTATCGCTCGCCAGGAAAATACCCGACACCTAAATGGCACGAAAGGTCTTGACATTGACAAAGCAATAGAGTGAAAGGTCATAAAATCGCCAAACTAATGGGCCGAACGTGTTAAAATCTGATAACTAATGGGGCTAAATATGAGGGAGAAGGGGGACCAGAAAAGGCAACCTTTCCTCCTTAAGCGTATCAAGTTAATTAAACATATCTTAATTATCTCCAATACTTTGACATTCGTTCAGCGTCTCTCTCTGCCTGTCAGTCTCTCTCTCTCTCTCTCTCTGTCTCTCTCTCTCTCTCTCTCTCTCTCTCTCTCTGTCTCTGTCTCTCTTTCTCTCTTGCCCCTTCCGTCTCTCTCTCTGTCTGAAAACCGGGCCTAATGACCAAAACAATTAGGCAAACAAAGATAGTATAGTTCGAGCTTGACATTTCGCCAGATTGTTGTTGTGAAATCATTAGCAGCACTTGACTTGTATAATAATGGCTGGGACTAATAATAAGAGTGCTTAAAGGGGATGGGCGTATTTAGTTGCTCATTTATATATTTGTTTATTAGTTTCCTCCCTAGACCTCCATTAAGCTTTAAAAAACACCCCCTCTTCCCCCTTCAAGACAAATTTGTACATTTTTTATAGAAAAAGTTTCCGGCCGAAGCCCGCGTCCTCTTAAATTGCAGGCTCGCTATCGTCCGCCCGGAAATGTATGACCTAAATGGCAGGAAAGGTCTTCAAAATGACAAATGGGCGTATTTATTTGCTCATTTACGGTATATATTTGTTTATTATTTGTGTATTAATTTCCTCCCTAGACCTCCATCAAGCTTAAAGAACACCCCCCAAGACCCTCCTTCAAGATAAATTTGTACATTTTTCGATAGAAAAATGTCCCGGCGGAGGCTTCCTCTTCATTTACAGGTTTGCTATCGCTCGCTAGGAAAACTCGACACCTAAATGGCACGAAAAGTCTTGATATTGACAAATACATGGGGTGAAAGGTCTTAAAATCGCTAAACTAATGGGCCGAACGTCGTAAAATCTGAAAACTATTGGGGCTAACATGAGGAAGAAGGGGGACCAGAAAAACTATCCATCGCCTACAAGACCCCCCTTCGATGTAACATTTTAAATTTTTCGGTAGAAAAATGTCCCGACCGAAGGCGGATTCCTCTTCAAATACAGGCTCGCTATCGCTCGCCAAGAATAAAATTGACACCTAAATGGCACGAAAGGTCTTAATATTGGCGAAGAAATGGGACAACATGTCTGAAAATCGCCAAACTAATGGGCCGAATGTCTTGAAACTCCATAACTAATAGGGCTAAACATGAGGGAGGAGGAGGACTCGATAAACCAACTGCCTCCCCATAAGATATTTGTTAACACCCCTTGATAATCATCTGAGGTTCTTCTTAAGCCTTATAGAATCGTCTACTTTTAGCAGGAATACAAATAATAAATACGCCATGTTACTATGAGGGTTAATCAATACTTAAACTAACATTCGTCTATCTATTTATTTATCTATCTATCTATATGTATCTATATCTATCTATCTATCTATCTATCTTTATTTATGTATTTATTTATTTATCTATTTATCTATTTCTCTCTCTCTCTCTCTCTCTCTCTCTCTCTCTCTCTCTATATATATATATATATATATATATATATTATATATATATATATATATATATATACTGTATATATATATATATATAAATGAATATATATTGCCAGAGGCCTAAAATTCGCGTGTGTTTAATTGAACACATAGCTAACAAAAGCGGTACCGGTGCGCATTATGTAAAGCTTATGTCATTTAGTATTATTTAAAATATACACGGTTGTTAGGCTGGGTTGTGTTATGTTAGATTATAGTAGGGTAGGTTAGGTTAGAATAGAGTACCGTAGGTTATTGTTGATTAGGTTAGATAGGATTTGGTTATGTTAGATTATATCAGGTTAGGTTTGAGGCGTTCTTTATATCGACACTGGTTTAATTGACGTTGGTTGATTTGGGCGTGGTTGAGAGCTACCGGACTCCTGTTTGAATTGTTAGGGAACCGAGATATAATTTACTCCTGGCTATACACTATTTATATTAATAGGAGTTATATACATATATACAGTACCGTATACAGTATATATATATATATATATATATATATATATATATATATATATATATATATATATTTATAATTATATATATATATACTGTATACAGGTATATACCGGTTTACATTATTATTTTTTTCGTTTCTTCCCTAGAACTTCAAACTTTACCACCAAAACAACCATTTAAGATAAAGTTATGCATTTATCAATAGAAAAATGCACCGGTCAACGGCCGGTTCCTACCAAATTGCAGGCTCGCTTTCGCTCGCCATGATAAAAATCAGCACCTAAATAGCACGAACGAAAGGTTTTAACATTGACAAACAATTGTGGTAAAGGGTCTGAAAACAGCCAAACTAATGGGGCGAATATCTTAAAATCTCAAAACTAATGGGGCTAAACATGCGGGAGTAGGGGGTCCAGCTAACTAAACAACCTGCCCTTAAAGCAGTGTCCCAATAAACAGGTTACGTGTGTACAACGTTTGACACTTATGCTGCTGTGGTTATATCTCAACGTTTCTGAAATTACGTCTAAAGACGTTTTTATAATGTTTTAATGACACCATTATTGACCTAACTTCACATAGTGTAAACACGTTGTCACAACATTCTAAGTTAGTAACTACAAATCGTGTGTCATAACTTATAGGTTACACTATTTTCTTCTTTGGCAAGTGCCAAAATAGGAATGACATAATGTGATAATGCGACTGGTATTGAACAAACAAGAAAAATGTAAATTTAACGACTGTACTCTATATAATGGCAACGTTATTTTTTTTTTTTTTTTTGGCAATATCAAAGAAACGTCTATTGTGATGTTGTGAACACGTAAAAGGGAACCTAAGTAGGAAGGTTGTATAATACACGTGTAAAAAAATGGTCTATCTGGTATCATTGAATGTATTTTCACTACAAACAAAGAAATAAAAAAAAAAAAAAAAATCCGTGTATATTATATATGTAGAGTAAAAGTTAAACGTTTTGTTATATTAATACTAACATATCACATCTACAACTACTACTACGACATCTACTACTAAAACGTTTGGCACTTATATATTATAGAGGTGTAGTACTATTACAATGGTTTCTAACAAAAATCCATATTAACGTTTTTAAGAGGTTCTAATATAACATACATTAATGACATTACCAAACATACTGTTAACACGTCCATAACGTATTTTTAGTAAATACAAAACGTGTTTCATAACCTATGGAATACATTGTTTGTTTATATCTTTGACACGTGCCAACATATGAATTAAATACGGTGATAATGAAACCTGTATTGAACAAACAAGAACAATGTTAATAAAACATTGCTAGTCTACATAATGACAAGTTAATGTTTGATATTTGGTAATACAATGTAAACGTCCATAGGGTCTGGAGCCACAATATAATTAGCTTGCTATATGAGGTCTGACCGGTATGGAGGTCACAATATTGACATAGGGGTACACTGTACCGGCTATGGTACACCAGGTACTCGTTATATTAATAGTGGATTGTGTTGAGGGTTGTGGATAGGGTCTGGAGCCACAATATCATTAGCTTGCTATATGAGGTCTGACCGGTATGGAGGTCACAATATTGACATAGGGGTACACTGTATCGGCTATGGTACACCAGGTACACGTTATATTAATAGTGGATTGTGTTGAGGGTTGGGGATAGGGTCTGGAGCCACAATATCATTAGCTTGTTATATGAGGTCTGACCTGTTTGGAGGTCACAATATTGACATAGGGGTACACTGTACCGGCTATGGTACACCAGGTACAAGTTATAATAATAGTGGATTGTGTTGAGGGTTGGGGATAGGGTCTGGAGCCATAATATCATTAGCTTGCCATGTAAGGTCTGACCGGTATGGAGGTCACAATATTGACATAGGGGTACACTGTACCGGCTATGGTACACGAGGAACTCGTTATATTAATAGTGGATTGTGTTGAGGGTTGTGGATAGGGTCTGGAGCCATAATATCATTAGCTTGCTATGTAAGGTCTGACCGGTATGGAGGTCACAATATTGACATAGGGGTACACTGTACCGGCTATGGTACACCAGGTACAAGTTATAATAATAGTGGATTGTGTTGAGGGTTGGGGATAGGGTCTGGAGCCATAATATCATTAGCTTGCCATGTAAGGTCTGACCGGTATGGAGGTCACAATATTGACATAGGGGTACACTGTACCGGCTATGGTACACCAGGAACTCGTTATATTAATAGTGGATTGTGTTGAGGGTTGTAGATAGGGTCTGGAGCCATAATATAATTAGCTTGCTATGTAAGGTCTGACCGGTATGGAGGTCACAATATTGACATAGGGGTACACTGTACCGGCTATGGTACAGCAGGTACTCGTTATATTAATAGTGGATTGTGTTGAGGGTTGTGGATAGGGTCTGGAGCCATAATATCATTAGCTTGCTATGTAAGGTCTGACCGGTATGGAGATCACATTATTGACATAGGGGTACACTGTACCGGCTATGGTACACCAGGTACTCGTTATATTAATAGTGGATTGTGTTGAGGGTTGTGGATAGGGTCTGGAGCCACAATATCATTAGCTTGCTATATGAGGTCTGACCGGTATGGGGGTCACAATATTGACATAGGGGTACACTGTACCGGCTATGGTACACCAGGTACACGTTATATTAATAGTGGATTAAGTTGAGGGTTGTGGATAGGGTCTGGAGCCACAATATCATTAGCTTGCTATATGAGGTCTGACCGGTATGTAGGTCACAATATTGACATAGGGGTACACTGTACCGGATATGGTACACCAGGTACACGTTATATTAATAGTGGATTGTGTTGAGGGTTGTAGATAGGGTCTGGAGCCATAATATCATTAGCTTGCTATGTAAGGTCTGACCGGTATGGAGGTCACAATATTGACATAGGGGTACACTGTACCGGCTATGGTACACCAGGTACTCGTTATATTAATAGTGGATTGTGTTGAGGGTTGTGGATAGGGTCTGGAGCCAATATCATTAGCTTGCTATGTAAGGTCTGACCGGTATGGAGGTCACAATATTGACATAGGGGTACACTGTACCGGCTATGGTACACCAGGTACTCGTTATATTAATAGTGGATTGTGTTGAGGGTTGTGGATAGGGTCTGGAGCCATATCATTAGCTTGCTATGTAAGGTCTGACCGGTATGGAGGTCACAATATTGACATAGGGGTACACTGTACCGGCTATGGTACACCAGGTACTCGTTATATTAATAGTGGATTGTGTTGAGGGTTGTGGATAGGGTCTGGAGCCACAATATCATTAGCTTGCTATATGAGGTCTGACCGATATGGAGGTCACAATATTGACATAGGGGTACACTGTACCGGCTATGGTACACCAGGTACACGTTATATTAATAGTGGATTGTGTTGAGGGTTGTGGATAGGGTCTGGAGCCACAATATCATTAGCTTGCTATAGAAGGTCTGACCGGTATGGAGGTCACAATATTGACATAGGGGTACACTGTACCGGCTATGGTACACCAGGTACTCGTTATATTAATAGTGGATTGTGTTGAGGGTTGTAGATAGGGTCTGGAGCCATAATATCATTAGCTTGCTATGTAAGGTCTGACCGGTATGGAGGTCACAATATTGACATAGGGGTACACTGTACCGGCTATGGTACACCAGGTACTCGTTATATTAATAGTGGATTGTGTTGAGGGTTGTGGATAGGGTCTGGAGCCATAATATCATTAGCTTGCTATGTAAGGTCTGACCGGTATGGAGGTCACAATATTGACATAGGGGTACACTGTACCGGCTATGGTACACCAGGTACTCGTTATATTAATAGTGGATTGTGTTGAGGGTTGTGGATAGGGTCTGGAGCCATAATATCATTAGCTTGCTATGTAAGGTCTGACCGGTATGGAGGTCACAATATTGACATAGGGGTACACTGTACCGGCTATGGTACACCAGGTACTCGTTATATTAATAGTGGATTGTGTTGAGGGTTGTGGATAGGGTCTGGAGCCACAATATCATTAGCTTGCTATGTAAGGTCTGACCGGTATGGAGGTCACAATATTGACATAGGGGTACACTGTACCGGCTATGGTACACCAGGTACACGTTATATTAATAGTGGATTGTGTTGAGGGTTGTGGATAGGGTCTGGAGCCATAATATCATTAGCTTGCTATGTAAGGTCTGACCGGTATGGAGGTCACAATATTGACATAGGGGTACACTGTACCGGCTATGGTACACCAGGTACTCGTTATATTAATAGTGGATTGTGTTGAGGGTTGTGGATAGGGTCTGGAGCCATAATATCATTAGCTTGCTAAGTAAGGTCTGACCGGTATGGAGGTCACAATATTGACATAGGGGTACACTGTACCGGCTATGGTACACCAGGTACTCGTTATATTAATAGTGGATTGTGTTGAGGGTTGTGGATAGGGTCTGGAGCCACAATATCATTAGCTTGCTATATGGTCTGACCGGTATGGAGGTCACAATATTGACATAGGGGTACACTGTACCGGCTATGGTACACCAGGTACACGTTATAATAATAGTGGATTGTGTTGAGGGTTGGGGATAGGGTCTGGAGCCATAATATCATTAGCTTGCTATGTAAGGTCTGACCGGTATGGAGGTCACAATATTGACATAGGGGTACACTGTACCGGCTATGGTACACCAGGTACTCGTTATATTAATAGTGGATTGTGTTGAGGGTTGTGGATAGGGTCTGGAGCCACAATATAATTAGCTTGCTATATGGAGTCTGACCGGTATGGAGGTCACAATATTGACATAGGGGTACACTGTACCGGCTATGGTACACCAGGTACTCGTTATATTAATAGTGGATTGTGTTGAGGGTTGTGGATAGGGTCTGGAGCCACAATATCATTAGCTTGCTATGTAAGGTCTGACCGGTATGGAGGTCACAATATTGACATAGGGGTACACTGTACCGGCTATGGTACACCAGGTACACATTATATTAATAGTGGATTGTGTTGAGGGTTGTGGATAGGGTCTGGAGCCACAATATCATTAGCTTGCTATAGAAGGTCTGACCGGTATGGAGGTCACAATATTGACATAGGGGTACACTGTACCGGCTATGGTACACCAGGTACTCGTTATATTAATAGTGGATTGTGTTGAGGGTTGTAGATAGGGTCTGGAGCTACAATATCATTAGCTTGCTATGTAATGTCTGACCGGTATGGAGGTCACAATATTGACAGAGGGGTACACTGTACCGGCTATGGTACACCAGGTACTCGTTATATTAATAGTGGATTGTGTTGAGGGTTGTGGATAGGGTCTGGAGCCATAATATCATTAGCTTGCTATGTAAGGTCTGACCGGTATGGAGGTCACAATATTGACATAGGGGTACACTGTACCGGCTATGGTACACCAGGTACTCGTTATATTAATAGTGGATTGTGTTGAGGGTTGTGGATAGGGTCTGGAGCCATAATATCATTAGCTTGCTATGTAAGGTCTGACCGGTATGGAGGTCACAATATTGACATAGGGGTACACTGTACCGGCTATGGTACACCAGGTACTCGTTATATTAATAGTGGATTGTGTTGAGGGTTGTGGATAGGGTCTGGAGCCATAATATCATTAGCTTGCTATATGAGGTCTTACCGGTATGGAGGTCACAATATTGACATAGGGGTACACTGTACCGGCTATGGTACACCAGGTACTCGTTATATTAATAGTGGATTGTGTTGAGGGTTGTGGATAGGGTCTGGAGCCACAATATCATTAGCTTGCTATATGAGGTCTGACCGGTATGGAGGTCACAATATTGACATAGGGGTACACTGTACCGGCTATGGTACACCAGGTACACGTTATATTAATAGTGGATTGTGTTGAGGGTTGTGGATAGGGTCTGGAGCCACAATATCATTAGCTTGCTATGTAAGGTCTGACCGGTATGGAGGTCACAATATTGACATAGGGGTACACTGTACCGGCTATGGTACACCAGGTACACGTTATATTAATAGTGGATTGTGTTGAGGGTTGTAGATAGGGTCTGGAGCCATAATAACATTAGCTTGCTATGTAAGGTCTGACCGGTATGGAGGTCACAATATTGACATAGGGGTACACTGTACCGGCTATGGTACACCAGGTACTCGTTATATTAATAGTGGATTGTGTTGAGGGTTGTGGATAGGGTCTGGAGCCACAATATCATTAGCTTGCTATATGAGGTCTGACCGGTATGGAGGTCACAATATTGACATAGGGGTACACTGTACCGGCTATGGTACACCAGGTACACGTTATATTAATAGTGGATTGTGTTGAGGGTTGGAATTGGGACCGGAGCCATAATATCATTAGCTTGCTATATGAGGTCTGACCGGTATGGAGGTCACAATATTGACATAGGGGTACACTGTACCGGCTATGGTACACCAGGTACACGTTATATTAATAGTGGATTGTGTTGAGGGTTGTGGATAGGGTCTGGAGCCACAATATCATTAGCTTGCTATATAAGGTCTGACCGGTATGGAGGTCACAATATTGACATAGGGGTACACTGTACCGGCTATGGTACACCAGGTACACGTTATATTAATAGTGGATTGTGTTGAGGGTTGTAGATAGGGTCTGGAGCCATAATATCATTAGCTTGCTATGTAAGGTCTGACCGGTATGGAGGTCACAATATTGACATAGGGGTACACTGTACCGGCTATGGTACACCAGGTACTCGTTATATTAATAGTGGATTGTGTTGAGGGTTGTGGATAGGGTCTGGAGCCATAATATCATTAGCTTGCTATGTAAGGTCTGACCGGTATGGAGGTCACAATATTGACATAGGGGTACACTGTACCGGCTATGGTACACCAGGTACTCGTTATATTAATAGTGGATTGTGTTGAGGGTTGTGGATAGGGTCTGGAGCCATAATATCATTAGCTTGCTATGTAAGGTCTGACCGGTATGGAGGTCACAATATTGACATAGGGGTACACTGTACCGGCTATGGTACACCAGGTACTCGTTATATTAATAGTGGATTGTGTTGAGGATTGTGGATAGGGTCTGGAGCCACAATATAATTAGCTTGCTATATGAGGTCTGACCGGTATGGAGGTCACAATATTGACATAGGGGTACACTGTACCGGCTATGGTACACCAGGTACTCGTTATATTAATAGTGGATTGTGTTGAGGGTTGTGGATAGGGTCTGGAGCCACAATATCATTAGCTTGCTATGTAAGGTCTGACCGGTATGGAGGTCACAATATTGACATAGGGGTACACTGTACCGGCTATGGTACACCAGGTACACGTTATATTAATAGTGGATTGTGTTGAGGGTTGTAGATAGGGTCTGGAGCCATAATATCATTAGCTTGCTATGTAAGGTCTGACCGGTATGGAGGTCACAATATTGACATAGGGGTACACTGTACCGGCTATGGTACACCAGGTACTCGTTATATTAATAGTGGATTGTGTTGAGGGTTGTGGATAGGGTCTGGAGCCACAATATCATTAGCTTGCTATGTAAGGTCTGACCGGTATGGAGGTCACAATATTGACATAGGGGTACACTGTACCGGCTATGGTACACCAGGTACTCGTTATATTAATAGTGGATTGTGTTGAGGGTTGTGGATAGGGTCTGGAGCCATAATATCATTAGCTTGCTATGTAAGGTCTGACCGGTATGGAGGTCACAATATTGACATAGGGGTACACTGTACCGGCTATGGTACACCAGGTACTCGTTATATTAATAGTGGATTGTGTTGAGGGTTGTGGATAGGGTCTGGAGCCACAATATCATTAGCTTGCTATATGAGGTCTGACCGGTATGGGGGTCACAATATTGACATAGGGGTACACTGTACCGGCTATGGTACACCAGGTACACGTTATATTAATAGTGGATTGTGTTGAGGGTTGTGGATAGGGTCTGGAGCCACAATATCATTAGCTTGCTATGTAAGGTCTGACCGGTATGGAGGTCACAATATTGACATAGGGGTACACTGTACCGGCTATGGTACACCAGGTACTCGTTATATTAATAGTGGATTGTGTTGAGGGTTGTAGATAGGGTCTGGAGCCATAATATCATTAGCTTGCTATGTAAGGTCTGACCGGTATGGAGGTCACAATATTGACATAGGGGTACACTGTACCGGCTATGGTACACCAGGTACTCGTTATATTAATAGTGGATTGTGTTGAGGGTTGTGGATAGGGTCTGGAGCCATAATATCATTAGCTTGCTATGTAAGGTCTGACCGGTATGGAGGTCACAATATTGACATAGGGGTACACTGTACCGGCTATGGTACACCAGGTACTCGTTATATTAATAGTGGATTGTGTTGAGGGTTGGGGATAGGGTCTGGAGCCACAATATCATTAGCTTGCTATATGAGGTCTGACCGGTATGGAGGTCACAATATTGACATAGGGGTACACTGTACCGGCTATGGTACACCAGGTACACGTTATAATAATAGTGGATTGTGTTGAGGGTTGGGGATAGGGTCTGGAGCCACAATATCATTAGCTTGCTATGTAAGGTCTGACCGGTATGGAGGTCACAATATTGACATAGGGGTACACTGTACCGGCTATGGTACACCAGGTACTCGTTATATTAATAGTGGATTGTGTTGAGGGTTGTGGATAGGGTCTGGAGCCACAATATCATTAGCTTGCTATGTAAGGTCTGACCGGTATGGAGGTCACAATATTGACATAGGGGTACACTGTACCGGCTATGGTACACCAGGTACACGTTATATTAATAGTGGATTGTGTTGAGGGTTGTGGATAGGGTCTGGAGCCACAATATCATTAGCTTGCTATAGGAGGTCTGACCGGTATGGAGGTCACAATATTGACATAGGGGTACACTGTACCGGCTATGGTACACCAGGTACACGTTATATTAATAGTGGATTAAGTTGAGGGTTGTGGATAGGGTCTGGAGCCACAATATCATTAGCTTGCTATGTAAGGTCTGACCGGTATGGAGGTCACAATATTGACATAGGGGTACACTGTACCGGCTATGGTACACCAGGTCGTTATATTAATAGTGGATTGTGTTGAGGGTTGTGGATAGGGTCTGGAGCCATAATATCATTAGCTTGCTATGTAAGGTCTGACCGGTATGGAGGTCACAATATTGACATAGGGGTACACTGTACCGGCTATGGTACACCAGGTACTCGTTATATTAATAGTGGATTGTGTTGAGGGTTGTGGATAGGGTCTGGAGCCATAATATCATTAGCTTGCTATGTAAGGTCTGACCGGTATGGAGGTCACAATATTGACATAGGGGTACACTGTACCGGCTATGGTACACCAGGTACTCGTTATATTAATAGTGGATTGTGTTGAGGGTTGTGGATAGGGTCTGGAGCCACAATATCATTAGCTTGCTATATGAGGTCTGACCGATATGGAGGTCACAATATTGACATAGGGGTACACTGTACCGGCTATGGTACACCAGGTACTCGTTATATTAATAGTGGATTGTGTTGAGGGTTGTGGATAGGGTCTGGAGCCACAATATCATTAGCTTGCTATATAAGGTCTGACCGGTATGGGGGTCACAATATTGACATAGGGGTACACTGTACCGGCTATGGTACACCAGGTACTCGTTATATTAATAGTGGATTGTGTTGAGGGTTGTGGATAGGGTCTGGAGCCACAATATCATTAGCTTGCTATATAAGGTCTGACCGGTATGGAGGTCACAATATTGACATAGGGGTACACTGTACCGGCTATGGTACACCAGGTACTCGTTATATTAATAGTGGATTGTGTTGAGGGTTGTGGATAGGGTCTGGAGCCATAATATCATTAGCTTGCTATGTAAGGTCTGACCGGTATGGAGGTCACAATATTGACATAGGGGTACACTGTACCGGCTATGGTACACCAGGTACTCGTTATATTAATAGTGGATTGTGTTGAGGGTTGTGGATAGGGTCTGGAGCCATAATATCATTAGCTTGCTATATGAGGTCTTACCGGTATGGAGGTCACAATATTGACATAGGGGTACACTGTACCGGCTATGGTACACCAGGTACACGTTATATTAATAGTGGATTGTGTTGAGGGTTGTGGATAGGGTCTGGAGCCACAATATCATTAGCTTGCTATAGAAGGTCTGACCGGTATGGAGGTCACAATATTGACATAGGGGTACACTGTACCGGCTATGGTACACCAGGTACTCGTTATATTAATAGTGGATTGTGTTGAGGGTTGTGGATAGGGTCTGGAGCCACAATATCATTAGCTTGCTATGTAAGGTCTGACCGGTATGGAGGTCACAATATTGACATAGGGGTACACTGTACCGGCTATGGTACACCAGGTACTCGTTATATTAATAGTGGACTGTGTTGAGGGTTGTGGATAGGGTCTGGAGCCACAATATCATTAGCTTGCTATATGAGGTCTGACCGGTATGGAGGTCACAATATTGACATAGGGGTACACTGTACCGGCTATGGTACACCAGGTACACGTTATATCAATAGTGGATTGTGTTGAGGGTTGGGGATAGGGTCTGGAGACATAATATCATTAGCTTGCTATGTAAGGTCTGACCGTTAGGGAGGTCACAATATTGACATAGGGGTACACTGTACCGGCTATGGTACACCAGGTACTCGTTATATTAATAGTGGATTGTGTTGAGGGTTGTGGATAGGGTCTGGAGCCATAATATCATTAGCTTGCTATGTAAGGTCTGACCGGTATGGAGGTCACAATATTGACATAGGGGTACACTGTACCGGCTATGGTACACCAGGTACTCGTTATATTAATAGTGGATTGTGTTGAGGGTTGTGGATAGGGTCTGGAGCCACAATATCATTAGCTTGCTATATGAGGTCTGACCGGTATGGAGGTCACAATATTGACATAGGGGTACACTGTACCGGCTATGGTACACCAGGTACTCGTTATATTAATAGTGGATTGTGTTGAGGGTTGTGGATAGGGTCTGGAGCCACAATATCATTAGCTTGCTATGTAAGGTCTGACCGGTATGGAGGTCACAATATTGACATAGGGGTACACTGTACCGGCTATGGTACACCAGGTACTCGTTATATTAATAGTGGATTGTTGAGGGTTGTGGATAGGGTCTGGAGCCACAATATCATTAGCTTGCTATAGAAGGTCTGACCGGTATGGAGGTCACAATATTGACATAGGGGTACACTGTACCGGCTATGGTACACCAGGTACTCGTTATATTAATAGTGGATTGTGTTGAGGGTTGTGGATAGGGTCTGGAGCCATAATATCATTAGCTTGCTATGTAAGGTCTGACCGGTATGGAGGTCACAATATTGACATAGGGGTACACTGTACCGGCTATGGTACACCAGGTACTCGTTATATTAATAGTGGATTGTGTTGAGGGTTGTGGATAGGGTCTGGAGCCATAATATCATTAGCTTGCTATGTAAGGTCTGACCGGTATGGAGGTCACAATATTGACATAGGGGTACACTGTACCGGCTATGGTACACCAGGTACTCGTTATATTAATAGTGGATTGTGTTGAGGGTTGTGGATAGGGTCTGGAGCCACAATATCATTAGCTTGCTATGTAAGGTCTGACCGGTATGGAGGTCACAATATTGACATAGGGGTACACTGTACCGGCTATGGTACACCAGGTACTCGTTATATTAATAGTGGATTGTGTTGAGGGTTGTGGATAGGGTCTGGAGCCATAATATCATTAGCTTGCTATATAAGGTCTGACCGGTATGGAGGTCACAATATTGACATAGGGGTACACTGTACCGGCTATGGTACACCAGGTACTCGTTATATTAATAGTGGATTGTGTTGAGGGTTGTGGATAGGGTCTGGAGCCACAATATCATTAGCTTGCTATATGAGGTCTGACCGGTATGGAGGTCACAATATTGACATAGGGGTACACTGTACCGGCTATGGTACACCAGGTACACGTTATATTAATAGTGGATTGTGTTGAGGGTTGTGGATAGGGTCTGGAGCCACAATATCATTAGCTTGCTATAGAAGGTCTGACCGGTATGGAGGTCACAATATTGACATAGGGGTACACTGTACCGGCTATGGTACACCAGGTACTCGTTATATTAATAGTGGATTGTGTTGAGGGTTGTAGATAGGGTCTGGAGCCATAATATCATTAGCTTGCTATGTAAGGTCTGACCGGTATGGAGGTCACAATATTGACATAGGGGTACACTGTACCGGCTATGGTACACCAGGTACTCGTTATATTAATAGTGGATTGTGTTGAGGGTTGTGGATAGGGTCTGGAGCCACAATATCATTAGCTTGCTATATAAGATCTGACCGGTATGGAGGTCACAATATTGACATAGGGGTACACTGTACCGGCTATGGTACACCAGGTACTCGTTATGTTAATAGAGGATTGTATTGAGGGTTGTGGATAGGGTCTGGAGCCATAATATCATTAGCTTGCTATGAAAGGTCTAACGGTATGGAGGTCACAATATTGACATAGGGGTACACTGTACCGGCTATGGTACACCAAGTACTCTTTACAATAATAGTGGATTGTGTTGAGGGTTGTGGATAGGGTCTGGAGCCACAATATCATTAGCTTGCTATGTAAGGTCTAACCGGTATGGAGGTCACAATATTGACATAGGGGTACACTGTACCGGCTATGGTACACCAGGTACTCGTTATATTAATAGTGGATTGTGTTGAGGGTTGGGGATAGGGTCTGGAGCCACAATATCATTAGCTTGCTATGTAAGGTCTGACCGGTATGGAGGTCACAATATTGACATAGGGGTACACTGTACCGGCTATGGTACACCAGGTACTCGTTATATTAATAGTGGATTGTGTTGAGGGTTGTGGATAGGGTCTGGAGCCATAATATCATTAGCTTGCTATGTAAGGTCTAACCGGTATGGAGGTCACAATATTGACATAGGGGTACACTGTACCGGCTATGGTACACCAGGTACTCGTTATATTAATAGTGGACTGTGTTGAGGGTTGTGGATAGGGTTTGGAGCCACAATATCATTAGCTTGCTATATGAGGTCTGACCGGTATGAAGGTCACAATATTGACATAGGGGTACACTGTACCGGCTATGGTACACCAGGTACACGTTATAATAATAGTGGATTGTGTTGAGGGTTGTGGATAGGGTCTGGAGCCATAATATCATTAGCTTGCTATGTAAGGTCTGACCGGTATGGAGGTCACAATATTGACATAGGGGTACACTGTACCGGCTATGGTACACCAGGTACTCGTTATATTAATAGTGGATTGTGTTGAGGGTTGTGGATAGGGTCTGGAGCCATAATATCATTAGCTTGCTATGTAAGGTCTGACCGGTATGGAGGTCACAATATTGACATAGGGGTACACTGTACCGGCTATGGTACACCAGATACTCGTTTTATTAATAGTGGATTGTGTTGAGGGTTGGGGATAGGGTCTGAAGCCACAATATCATTAGCTTGCTATATGAGGTCTGACCGGTATGGAGGTCACAATATTGACATAGGGGTACACTGTACCGGCTATGGTACACCAGGTACACGTTATATTAATAGTGGATTGTGTTGAGGGTTGTGGATAGGGTCTGGAGCCACAATATCATTAGCTTGCTATATGAGGTCTGACCGGTATGGAGGTCACAATATTGACAAAGGGGTACACTGTACCGGCTATGGTACACCAGGTACTCGTTATGTTAATAGTGGATTGTGTTGAGGGTTGTGGATAGGGCCTGGAGCCACAATATCATTAGCTTGCTATATGAGGTCTGACCGGTATGGAGGTCACAATATTGACATAGGGGTACACTGTACCGGCTATGGTACACCAGATACTCGTTTTATTAATAGTGGATTGTGTTGAAGGTTGGGGATAGGGTCTTAAGCCACAATATCATTAGCTTGCTATATGAGGTCTGACCGGTATGGAGGTCACAATATTGACATAGGGGTACACTGTACCGGCTATGGTACACCAATTACTCGTTATATTAATAGTGGATTGTGTTGAGGGTTGTAGATAGTGTCTGGAGTCACAATATCATTAGGTTGACATATGAGGTCTGACCGGTATGGGGGTCACAATATTGACATAGGGGTACATTGTACCCCTATGTCAACTGTTGTGGTTGTTCACGCATTTACGTGAATACAACGTAGTTTTCGTATTGTTGTCAGGTTGTATAACTAGAGGTATTTGGAAGGTTTTGACAACATAGTAGAATACGTTGTAGTAGTTAATTATATTTTGGTCTATATTCGTCATCCTACAACATTCTGTATTATAGTCCGGCGACCTTTATGGTTGTTTACCCATTTACGTGAATACAACGTATTCTTCTTAATATTGTTAGGTTGTATATCTTGGCATTTGGAAGGTTATGGCAACATAGAAAAATACATTGTAGTAGTTGGTTAAATTATGGTCTATTTACGTTATTTTACAACATTGTGTGTTATGGTCCTGCGACTTTTGTGGTTGTTCACGCATGTACGTGAATACGACGTTATTTTCGTATGTTGTCAAGTTGCAGCTACACTTATATATGACGTTGTGACAACGTAAAATTGTTTATTGGGGTGTCCGTCTAGGAATTGCTTGAAATGGTACAGAAATCCCGCAAAAGTGGGTTCTGCAAATTTGAGATAATTCCGTAATTATGCAAATTACGTTGCAGATGTGTGCCAACTATAATGAGGCTTCGAAAGTGTGTGTGTGTGTGTGTGTGTGTGTGTGTGTGTGTGTGTGTGTGTGTGTGTGTGTGTGTGGGTGTGTGTGTGGGTGTGTGTGTGTGTGAGAGAGAGTGGAGTGTATATGTGAGCAAGTTTTTTTGTTTTATTTTGTTCATTTGTTCTAAGTGTACGAAGAAGACAAAGGCAAAGCTGCCCGTAACAAGTGTCACCCCCAAAGTTGAAAGAGTGAGAGCCGAATTAATTGTGTTTTGTTTATTATTTATTTATTTATTTTGTATTTATTTTATTGACAGTATTGGATAGAAGAGTACCGGTAGTGTACATGTATAGTGTAGTGAAATTGATAGGAGTAGGAGGTGTTTGTGAGAGCTAGCTGGATTATTCTCTGTGTAGGTGAGACACAAGAGAAACAGTGAGGGAAGCCAGGCAAATGAAAAAGAAGTTATAGCAACTCCTTATCACAAGCATATGAGGCCTCCTCTGGGTATATTGCCCTGCTCGATTGGTATCTACAATCTCCCTAATACCGGTACATGAAGTTACATAAATACATTATCCACATGGACCGTGCGATCCAAGTGAGGTGGTTAGGACTACATTATATTTGAGATAGCACTAACCCAGTAAAGGAAAGTGGAAGAACAGAATAGCGAGAGAGAGAGAGAGAGAGAGAGAGAGAGAGAGAGAGAGAGATGAGTGAGATGAGTGAGATATATATAAGCGAGAGAAAAAAATGTGTGAATTGTGAGAACACTTTTAATCGAGCTTAAAGTTGTGGAATACAAATTATTTGCCCGGCCGAAGTTCAATGCGTAAAACATTCTCCATGGTAAAATTGCGCTGGAAAAAATATTTGAGTTTTAATGTGTACAGAAATTCACGTTCAGGCAATGTTGGGAATAAAAATGATAAACGTATTTGTTAAAAACTGATATACATTATATTTACCGGGTATACTGTATATATATATATATATTCTTTAATACATACGAGGTTGAAAGAAATGGCAATTTCTGCGTTGGAAATTTTATTATTCAAAGTTTCCAGGTCTCTGATGAGTTTTCGCTGGGTGGCAGGAAGTAGATGAAGGAGATGAGCAAAATTCATGGTGGTACAGGGTTACATAAATGTAAATGATGATGCAGGATATACGACGCGCGTTTCACTGGACAACCAGCATTATCAAGTTAGGATGGAATGATATAAAAGGTAAACAGGAAGGGTATATATAGAGGGTGGAGGATCAGAGGAGGCGAAAAACAAGGGGCAAAAATCTACTATTGGTGGAGGGGGATTCTGGAAAAGAGAAAGGGGGGAACCGCTTCACGCATGCGCACTGGATGCGGGATGGTGGTCGGTGGGGTCGAAGCTGATTGGCTGCGTGTCGAGGGGCGTGGCCTAAGTTGTGTGGCGCCTGCGGAAGACGAAGCTGAAGGAGGTAGCGCGGGGGGCTGCATCAAGGGCACCGGGGGGCGAGGGGGGGTGTTAGGTCCTGTAGGAAAGTGCCTTTTGGCAGAAGGAAGGATCTGAAGGTCCAGAGTTTGGTTGTTGATGTTGGGATGTAAGGCTTGGATATATAAAGCTTCGAGTATAGGTAATCTCCTTGGGTCACTTTCTTTATCGAGTATGGTGGTGTGTTTCTCTAACTCGTTGCGTATGAGGTGAGGGTGGTTAGGGGTGAGATAGTGGTCTTTGATGGCTCCAGCCTGAAGGTGAAGAGTTAGCCGACGTGAAAGACGAGTCTGCGTCATACCAATATAGGAATGAGGTCCACAGTCCTCATAATTACAGGTATGTTGGTAAATGACGTGATCGTCGGTCATCGGGCTCTTTATCTTGGTGGAGGCAGGTTTGTTGCGGAGAACGAGGTTGGAGGTCTTGGGGGATTTGTAATAAATTATTAATTTGATTTTGTTTTCCGGGTTGGTTGGGTGGACATGCTTGGAGATTATTTCTTTTAAGACGGCCTCGTCATTTTTGTGTTCAGAGGACATGTAATTGCGGTAGAAGATCTTAATTTCATTGGGGGGGTCAATGTTGGGAGGGCTTTGGGTGTACCATTTTTCAAGATGGTGGTTGATGGTGCTGGAGATGTCGGAGTTGGAGTATCCGTTATTTACTAAAACTTGGGATAGTCTTTCTAGTTCCTGGTGGGTGTCGGCCCAGGTAGAGCAGTGCGTGAGGGCTCTCCTAACATAGGCGGAGATGGAGGATAGAAGATAACGGCGGGGGCATTCACTATCGCCGTTGAGGCATTGTCCTGTGTTAGTTGGTTTAATGTAGACGGTGGTTTTGAACCCATGGTCGTTCAGAGCTACGAGGATGTCGAGGAAGGGGAGTTGTCCATTGTTAGATATTTCAAAGGTGAAGTTAAGTCCGGAGGAGGTCATGAAGCGACGCTGGAGTTCCTGTAGTTCGTGGAGGTCCTTGATTTGCACGAAGATGTCATCCACGTATCTACAGTAGACGGCGGGTCGTTGGGCAGCTAGGAGCTCTTGCTCGATGGTACCCATGAAAAAGTTCGCAAAAAGAACTCCTAGAGGGCTGCCCATCGCCACACCGTCTATCTGCTTGTACATGTTGCCCCGGGGGCAAAGGAAGGGGGCCTCCTTGGTACACAGCTCCAGTAGTGTTTTCAGGGCCTTCTCCGGGATGTCCAGTGTTGGTGTATCAGGGCAATGATAAATTCAACGTAGAATCATGTCAATGGTCCTATCCACTGGCACGTTGGTGAACAGGCTTTCTACGTCGAGAGAGGCGATTGTGTGGTTGTTGTTACGGGGGGCGTCTCGTAAAATTTCCAAGAAATCAGATCCTTCCTTCTGCCAAAAGGCACTTTCCTACAGGACCTAACACCCCCCCTCGCCCCCCGGTGCCCTTGATGCAGCCCCCCGCGCTACCTCCTTCAGCTTTGTCTTCCGCAGGCGCCACACAACTTAGGCCACGCCCCTCGACACGCAGCCAATCAGCTTCGACCCCACCAACCGACCACCATCCCGCATCCAGTGCGCATGCGTGAAGTGGTTCCCCCCTTTCTCTTTTCCAGAATCCCCCTCCACCAATAGTAGATTTTTGCCCCTTGTTTTTCGCCTCCTCTGATCCTCCACCCTCTATATATACCCTTCCTGTTTACCTTTTATATCATTCCATCCTAACTTGATAATGCTGGTTGTCCAGTGAAACGCGCGTCGTATATCCTGCATCATCATTTACATTTATGTAACCCTGTACCACCATGAATTTTGCTCATCTCCTTCATCTACTTCCTGCCACCCAGCGAAAACTCATCAGAGACCTGGAAACTTTGAATAATAAAATTTCCAACGCAGAAATTGCCATTTCTTTCAACCTCGTATGTATTAAAGAAAATTTATTACCTGGCTTTACTAACAAATATATATATATATATATATATATATATATATATATATATATATATATATGTATATGTATATATTTTATTATGTTCTATCCAACAACCAACTCTACTCCTAAAATCGATTAATGAAATCTTACAAACACATGTGGCAGTCAGTGGATTCGAACCCAGGACGCTCACACCGAAAATCAACACCTTATGTACCGTATATAGTTAAGAAAACAAATATAATAGCAATAGATGAATGACATTTTGCTCACGTGTCTTTTTGCCAACACTTGATTTTGTTCCGTCCACAATATGAACGTCTTAAAATCTCAAAGCTAGTGGGGCTAAACCTGAGGGAGAAGGGGGTTCAGAACAAAAATAACACAGGCTAAAATAGATTTCGTGAACACTAGCTCATCAGACGTCTGGGTGATTGTTATTTGTATTACCGGTATTGTTTTTATTATATTGTTTATGTTATTATTATTTATTTATTATTATATTGTTTAGCTTATTCAAACGAGAAAAACAACTAGTTTACCATCTGAACTGGAAAAAAGTGACCCCATTCAAGTTAAAATACGCTCTCCACACTATCTTTCAATTTATATGTGTACCTTCTTATAATATAGAATGGCCGGTTTCTACTAAATTATTTTTAGAATCGTTCTTAACACCAATAACACCCCAACCTGAAATTAATAAAAGCATGCGATTCTCCCAGGATTCGAACCAAGGATATCACATATAGAACTAACACGCTCTAACCATTACATCATCAAAATAGCCATAAGTACAGCACATGACCACGATCAATATCCATTTATTGAATACTGGACATAATATAATCGTGTACCGTACTGTACCCAATTGCACTATTTGCAGGCTCGTATCGGTCGCCTGGAAAAACTCGACGTTTGAATGGAACGAGGCGTCTCAAAATCGCCAGATTAATGGAGTGAAACGTGTTAAGATCGTCAAACTAATGGGTTGAAACAGACGGTTCCAAAAAGAGAACCCCTGGCTTAGATAGGGATAAGATAGGTTCAGTTAGGATAGACTAGTTGGGTTAGGATTAGTTAGGATTAGCATAGCATAGGTACCGTAATGTATAGCTTAGGGTATGCTATGTTAGATTTGGTTTGGATAGTTTCGGATTTGGATTAGGTTCGGCCAGGTTAGGTTAACTTAGGCTATGTTGGGTTAGCTTAAGCCATGTTGGGTTGGGTTAGGCCATGTTGGGTTGGGTTAGGCCATGTTGGGTTGGGTTAGGCCATGTTGGGTTGGGTTAGGCCTTGTTGGGTTGGGTTAGGCCTTGTTGGGTTGGGTTAAGCCATGTTGTGTTAGGTTAAGCCATGTTGGGTTAGGTTAAGCTATGTTGGGTTAGGTTAAGCCATGTTGGGTTAGGTTAAGCCATGTTGGGTTAGGTTAAGCCATTTCGGGTTAGGTTAAGCCATTTCGGGTAAGGTTAAGCCATGTCGGGTTAGGTTAAGCCATGTCGGGTTAGGTTAAGCCATGTCGGGTTAAGTTAAGCCATGTCGGGTTAAGTTAAGCCATGTCGGGTTAAGTTAAGATATGTTGGGTTAGGTTAAGCCATGTTGGCTTAAGTTAAGCCATGTCGGGTTAAGTTAAGCCATGTTGGGTTAAGTTAAGATATGTTGGGTTAGGTTAAGCCATGTCGGCTTAAGTTAAGCTATGTTGGGTTAAGTTAGGCCATGTTGAGTTAAGTTAAGCCATATTAGGTTAGGTTAAGCCATGTTGGGTTACGTTAGGGTACACTAAGTTAGGTTAGAGACTTAGAGTAGACCATGTTAGGTTAGGATAGACCATGTTATGAGGATAAATTATTGACATGTAGGTAGGAGGCAGGAGGCTAGGAATCCTCCTCCCCTTGTAAAATTAGTCTACTAGACGAGACAGAGAAAGGGGTGAGGGAACGCGAAAGTGGTCCCGGACCCTAAGAATTGAAACTTTAAATGTTGTTTCAGTTCGGGCTCTGTCTCGAGTCGGCCACCCCCAGCTATGGGGTATGTGCCTGAGTATATACTGTACATACATGCAATAGGTAACTGGGAACATTATTTGTGTCCGAAACGACTATAAAGCATAGACCTGTATCTATATGTTGTAATTATTATGTTTTGTACACCAACCAACTTCACATTTAAACTCAATTAATGAAATCAACAAATACATGTGGCACTCCGAGGACTGGAACCCAGGATACTCACATCGAAATTCCACGCACTATGCATTACGCTATCAGAACAGTTCATCAGTGGAACTCAGGAGGAAGCTCTTACGTTCAAATTACTCAGGGTGGAGTTTGGAAAATTTAAAATGATGCTGGAGTTGTGAGGAGTTGTTTGGAAATACGGTGTTAATTGTGGGGCCGGATTTGTTGGAAACTGTTAATAGCTGTGCTGGAGGAAGTTGTAGGGAAACATTATGATCAACATTAAGGGGAGGTATTTAGTTTGTTCCATAGACCTCCATCAAGCTTAAAATGACACCCCCCTTGAGTCCCTTTCAAGATAAATTTGTACATTTTTCGGTAGAAAAATTTCCCGGCCAAAGGCCGGTTTCTCTTAAATTACAGGCTCGCTATCGCTCGCCAGGATAAAATCGACACCTGAATTGCACGAAAGGTCTTAATATGGGGTGAAAGTTCTTAAAATCGCTAAACTAATGGGGCAAACGTTTTATAATATCAAAAGCAATGGGGCTAAACATGAGGGAGAAAGGGGTCAAGAAAAAAATCCCTCAAGTGGAGATCTCCCCTTAAGTCGACTTTGAAACACGTAGGTATATGGAATTGTATTTAACCCCTTCTTTACCGGCGACGTCTTTTCGATTTTATTGTTGCTATGTTTAGACAATTGTGTGTAGTTTAAGAAGGATCTGTGATAGTAAACAGAGTTAAGAGAGATACTTCGAACCTGTTAATTGCTGAATGTCTTTTTTTTTTTTAATTGCACAAACATCGTCTAATAGTAGCCAGAATAAAGTAAAGAAGACGTAGCCGGCACAGAAGGGGTTAAATACATAAACTAAGATTGAATGAATATATAAAACAAACTTGAATTATATATATATACCGGTACTGTGTACACATTATTAGCGCGGTGTTGATGCTTGCGAGATATATGGTTATTATGTGCTTAAGGGGAGGTATTTACTTTGTTCCCTAGACTTCCATCAAGCTTAAAATTATACCCCCTTGAGTCCCTTTCAAGATAAATTTGTACATTTTTCGGTAGAAAAATGTCCCGGCCGAAGGCCGGTTCCTCTTAAATTACAGGCTCGCTATCGCTCGCCAGGAAAAAATCGACACCTGAATGGCACGAAAGATCTTAATATGGGGTGAAAGTTCTTAAAATCGCTAAACTAATGGGGCGAACGTTTTATAATATCAAAAGCAATGGGGCTAAACATGAGGGAGAAGGGAGTCAAGAAAAACATCCCTTAAGTGGAAATCTCCCCTTAACCATAATGTCAAACCTTGTAGGTATGGTAAGGGTAATACAAGTGTCCAGAATAAATAATCTGCCCGTTTACAAGTTTATTGATAGTAAATTTCCCATCTAATATAAATATAGAAAGGTAAATCGCTATCAATATACCGTACTATACGATTTAAGGGAGCCCACCTCGCTTCTTTTCTCTTTCTCTCCCTCTCTGTTTGGCTTGTATCCATTCGGCCCCATTCAGCCTACTGTTTTAAGACGTTTACCCCCATCCAGGTGTCAATATTTTCCTGGCGAGCGGTAGCGAGTCAGTATATATATATATGTTTGTTTTGACAGCAAGCTAAATTTGTAAATTTTTCGATAGAAAAATGTCTCCGGCGAAGCCGAATTTCTCCATACAATGCTGGCTCGCTATCGCTCGCCAGAAAGAAATCGACACCTGGATGGGGATAAACGTCGTAAAACAGTTGGCTGAGTGGGGCCGAATGGATACCAGCCAGGGGAAGAGAGAAAAGGAGAGAGAGAGATAAAACAAAAAGCCGGTGACCCCCCTTAAATATACTCTTTGCATACCCTTTTAATGCCCATGATTGTTTACAGGGCACGAGATGTCTTTCCAAAGGAGAATATAATCCCTTGACGGTAGCCAGCATACCGGGTAATATAAAGTTGACGCGGTTTACAAAGAGGTCATTGGTAATTTTTTTTTTTTTTTTTTTTTTTTTTTTTTTTTTTTTTTTTTTTTTTACACTATCTGGTCCAACGTCTTCTGGGTTATATGCTATTTTGTTTGACTATTATTTGAGGTTTAGCCTATCCTTGCTTTTGCCATTTTCGAGCAATGTATTTAATTTTTTCCCTAGGCTAACAAAAATTTCTTTCCAGTCTTCTTTACACTAAAAAAGGTCCACCCAAGTTTGTAAATTATTCGACTAAAGAATGTCCCGGCTAAAGGCCAATTTCTTCTAAGCTACAGGCCCACTATCTTTCGTCTCATTAACTCACGTCCACTCACCGATTCTATGCAATCTATCTCTCTTCGCTGCAATGTTGCACCTCTCTCGCTATTCTAGCGCTATTACAATAGTAAGTGTTCTTCGGAGCTCTCTCAGTGTATACCACCTTTTCTACGTAGAACACGTAGCACCCGACTTGCAACACAGTCCCATTCCTACTCTGTGAAACTCTCCAACTCAAGAGTGAAACGATATTCCCAATCTTCTATTCAACAGCTAAGTTCTGGAACTCGCTCCCTGAATCAATCTTTCCCTCATCCTATGACTTAAATTCCTTCAAACTCTGTGTATCTAGGCATCTTGGTTCGTACCGTACATTTCTTGATTTTGGCCACATCACTTTCAACTCTGGGGGAGGCACTCTTCACAGGCAGCTTTGCATTTTGTCTCCCTCATCGACATAGGGAAAAAATACAGGCTTGCTATCGCTCGCCAGGAAAAATAGACACCTAAATGGCACGAAACGTCCTAATTTTTACAAACAAATGGGGTGAAATGCCTTAAAATCGCCAAATTAATGGGGCGAACGTCTTAAAATTTCAAACTAATGGGGCGCTCCAGAAAACCTCAAAACTCCCCATAAAGTGGATATGCCAAGCAGTGATGGAGTGGAATAAAATAGACGGATTTTAAAGTAGCATAATGGAGTGGCTCAAAAGAAGCAGATTAATTGCATTGAAGGACTGGAATGAAAGACAAATATTTAAATGAAGACTAAATGGAAAGTAATTAAAATTATAACATAAGAAAATACGACGTCAGCGGGGAAAAGGGTTGAAAGGGTATTGCATGAGACTTGTTATCTGTCTGTATTTGGGACTCTGCTGTCTCTATTAAAATTAGGCCATGGTCACCTTACTTGGATCGTAGGGTCTGTGTGGTCAGTGTATCTGTGTAAATCTGTGAAAATAAACTTTCGATTGTTACTATATTTCCAGCAACAATTTGGGGGATCTATTGCAATGGTATCGGAAACTAGACGAACGATAGATGAATTTGCGTAAAAGACTACTAGACGGACGATAGATGAATTTGCGTAAAAGACTTAATGACAATTATTTCCTCATTCAGCTGCCAGACCAGTGTTTACGATAAATATTGATGGAAAAGGCTCTCGGGTATCTTTATCGAAGGAACACATACCCGCTTAATCTGCTTAGAATGGTAGGTAGGTACAGAATCGAGAATAGAGACTAAATACCGAGAGCGAAGATGAATATATTATGACTATTTAATAATGTTTGTGAATATATAGAGAAAATATATTAAAAAGCATAAGAGAAACACAGGATGTGTGTGTATTAATATTGATACGATTAAATTTAGAATGATATGTGCATAGATTTACATAGATACACTGGCCTCACAGATCTTACGATCCCTCCGAGGTGACCAGAGAGATAACAACCTTCAGAGTAAGGGAAAGTGGAAGGATAGGATAGCAGAGAGAGAGAGAGAGAGAGAGAGAGAACCCGGCTGGTAATAGAGTTGGTACATAATGTATGGCATCGTATGACACACAAAATAGGTGTGTGTGAGTGTGAGTGAGTGAGTGAGTGAGTGAGTGAGTGAGTGAGTGAGTGTGTATGTGTTCGCTTTCTCTCAGTTGGGGGCATATTCTTTAATAAACTATCACGTCGCCCCCATACATCAAGCAGCAACAGGCCTCTCTCGCTCCCCTCTCTCTCCCTAGGCAGTACGTCAGCCGCAGGACACACACTGGCTGGTGGGCCCGTAGCTGTAGAGTTATGGCCACACACATTGTAGGGCAAGAGAGACCACTGCCCGCATACTGATACTAGGGAACACTAGCTTGGTTCGTGGAATACTGTACTCTCTCTCTCGCTCTCCTAAGCCTAGTCTACCGGTAAGATAATATTGACCATCTGTATTCTATCCTTTCCCTAACGTAACTTAGCCTAACCTAACCTAATCTTACTTAACTTATGGTAACATTATATAGTCACAGCGAAATATATCCATAACCTGACCTTAGTTTAGTTTGTATGGACTTATGAGGGGGCAGGGAGAGTTATCCGAATACCAGTACCTATTTTATACCTTTCCATGGGTTCTTCTCCACTTCTTCTGCAATTATACTTTCGCAAATCTAATAAATAATAACAAGTTGCGCACCCTTTACAGCAACTATGTTACCGTTCCTGTTATAACTGTCTTGATAGCCTAGTGATTAGTGTGCGGAATTCTGGTGTGAGTATCCTAGGTTCGAGTCCTTGCAGTACCACATGTATTCATTAGTTAAAATTAATTGGCGAGTTGGTGAAAACAAATATGAAATTATGTAGAACTTACCACTACTCTTCCATACGACTTGAAGGGTGTTTATTGGAGTGGAGGGTGACAAGTTAGTAAGTCCTCCTGCCCGAGAGATTCAAGAGTACTTATCAACTTCCTCACTGTTAAGGGAGAGGTACTGTAGTTGCTTTTCCGGACCCCCTTCTCCATCATGTTTAGCCTCGTTAGTTTTGAGATTTTAAGACGTTCGTTCTATTAGGCTGTCGATGTTAGACGTTTCGCCCCATTGCTTTGTCAATATTAAGACCTTTCGTGCCATATAGGTGTCGATTTTTCCTGGCGAGCGATAGCGAGTCTAATATTTGGAGGGACCGGCCAAAGGCCGGTTCATTTGTCTACCGATAAATGTACAAATTTATCTTGAAAGTGGGTGTAGGGGATATTTTGTTTAATCTGGATGGAGGTCTAGCGAAAATAAGTTAATCAATAAGTAGACCAAACAACAAACACTACCCCCTTAAGCCGCTTGTCGCTATATCCTCTCAGTCTATCCCAAGTTGTCTGTCTATATCAAAAAGTCTGGGGAATATTAAGTTGAGGGTCACCTGCTGTTTTTATCTATCTCTCCTTTTCTCTCTTTCTCGGGCTTGTATCCATTCGGCCCCATTCAACCAAATGTTTTAAGACGTTTATCCCCATCCACATGTCGATGTCTTCCTGGCGAGCGATAGCGAGCCAGCATTGTATGGAGAAATCCGGAAGACATTTTTCTATCGAAAAATGTACAAATTTAACTTGCTTTTAAACAAAATATGTATATACAGTATATGCTGGCTCGCTCCCGCTCGTCAAGAAAATATTGGCACCTGGATGGGGGTAAACGTCTTAAAACAGTAGGCTGAATGGGGCCGAATGGATACAAGCCAAAGCGACAGGGAGAGAAAGTGAAAAAAGCGAGGTGGGCCCCCTTAAGTTGAGGGTCGCGAGTGCTTGAGTCTTGGTTTTGTCCCTAGGTTAGTGGGTATTTTTTGGTCGAGTTTTATTGCTGGACCTCCATCAATCTTAAACAAATATAAAAAACCTAGACCCCACTTAAAGATTTATTTGTACATTTTTCCTTAATGCCTCCTTGAATTACAGGTTCGCTATCGCTCGCCAGTAAAAAAATCGACTCCTAAATGGCACGAAAGGTCTTTATATTGACAAACAAATGAGGCGAAAAGTCTTAAAATCACCAAACTAATGGAACGAACGTCTTAAAATTTCAAAGCTAGTGGGACTAAACATGAGGGAGAAAAAGCAACTACCGCCCCCTTAAGCATTTCAAATGTTCCTCACAACTCGAGTTTCATCAAATGTTTCTTGAACTTGCTCAGGCCTACCGTACCGGGACTTAAGGGAAGGCAGACCGTTTTTGCTGGACCCCCTTGCCCCTAATGTTTAGCCCCTCTATTTTTGAGATTATAAGACGTTCGGCCCATTAGTTTGGCGATTTTAACACTTTTCGACCCATTTCGTTGTCAATTGTAAGACCTTTCGTGCCATTTAGGTGTCGATTATTTCCTGGCGAGCGATAGCGAGCCTGCAATTTTAAGAGGAACCGGCCTTAGGCCGGGATATTTTTCTACCGAAAAATGTACACATTTATCTTGAAGGGGGGTCTAGGGGGTGTTTTCTAAGCTTGATGGAATTCTAGGGAGGAAACTAAAAATATATATGAATAAATGAATTAATAGACCAAACAAACGGCCAGTCTCCCCGTAAAATACTCTACTGAGTACAATGACATTTGACAATCCATAGTATTTATTATACATATTAGTTGCGTTTGTATGTAAGGGACCGGTACTACTGGAACCGTACATAGTTTAAAATTAAGAAGCACACCAATTGCCAAGTCATAATGTTTCTACACATTTGCTACCTCGCAGACCAATAGAACTAGTTTCCTCCCTAGACCTCCATCAAGCTTAGAAAAACACCCCTTAGACCCCCTTCAAATTAAATTTGTACATTTTTCGGTAGAAAAATTTCCCGGCCGAAGGCCGGTTCTTCTTAAAATTGCAGGCTCGCTATCGCTCGCCAGGAAATAATCAACACCTCAATGGCACGAAAGGTCTTAAAATTGACAACGAAATGGGGCGAAAGGTGTTAAAATCGCCAAACTAATGGGCCGAACGTCTTATAATCTCAAAACTAGTGGGGCTAAACATTAGGGAGAAAGGGGTCCAGAAAAACCATCTGCCTCCCCTTAACGAAGGCAATATCAGTAAAATACTCCCGCATTCTAGTCAAATTTCTCTACGTTTCAAGTTTCTGTACTTGATCGTTGTCACCATGTAATACGATACACACTGCCACCGCTCTCACTTTATTAATAGAGTAGATGTACCGTTTTGCCCAAAATCAAAACGGCATACCCAACTCTCCGATGGGTTACCATCATCACTACTAATACCATCATCAATCACAATCAACATAATCACTACTACTGCCATCATCACTACAGGGGGGGGGGGGGGGGTAAAACCATATTTTGGACCTAAAATCATAACTATTGCATAAATTAAAAAAAATCTTTATTGACTGACGTTCGCATTCACGCAACAAATGTTCGTGTGAAATTTGGTGAAAATTCGTCCAACGGTCTAGGAGGAGTTTCGAGACAAGACTGACAATGACGACGACGACGACAGACTTTGTTTTTGTGTGGTACCCACTATACGGGGGGGGGGGGGGGGGGGTAACAAACTGCTTACGCAGAGTTTGTTATTACAATCATCACTACTACTCTCACCATCATCACTACTACTCTCACCATTGTCACTACTATCTTAATCACGACTATCATCATTGATACTACACCTATCAACCATCATTACTACTATCATCACCACCATCTTACAATCATCATTACTACAGTTAACATCATTACTACTACTATAACTATCATCATTACTACTGTCACAAGTATTACCATCATGTATCCTACTATCACCATCATCAATACTACTGCCATCAACACAACTATTGTCATCATCACTACAACTTTCACCATCATCACTACTACTCACCATCATCAATAATACTCACACCATCGTCACTACCATCATCACTACTGTCATCATTATAACTACAACTATCATCATTAATTGTCACCATCATCACTACTATTATGCCCATCATCACTACTACTAGTATTGTCACCATCATATCTACTAATGTCACCATCTTATCTACTACTATCATCATCATCAATACAAATACAACCATCATCACTACTATTATCACCATCATCACTACTATCATCATCAATCCCACTATTACTACCATCACTTCTAATGCCAACTAAACTAACTTAACCTAGCAAATACGGAGCGAGATGTTTTCGCCCCCAGTACGAATGCGTTCTTAGTGTGTGAGCCCCGAAGGGGCTCACACACTAAGAACGCCATCATAGCTGGGGGGTTCCGGGAAGGGGGGACTGGGGGGGGGGGGGTAAAACCATATTTTGGACCTAAAATCATAACTATCGCATAAATTCAAAAAATCTTTTTTGACTGACGTTCGCATTCACGCAACAAATGTTCGTGTGAAATTTGGTGAAAATCCGTCCAACGGTCTAGGAGGAGTTCCGAGACAGACGGACGACGATGACGACGACAGATTTTTTTTTCGTGTGGTACCCACTATACGGGGGGCGATACCAAACTCTGCTTACGCAGAGTTGATGAACTTACTTACGTTGTTGCTACAGCTACTAATTCAAACTGCCTCTGTCCATTCAAGAGGTATTAATATGCTGAGCCACCATAATACTAGTAACATTACTTAAGGGGAGTTTTTACTTTCCTCCCTAGACCTCCATCAAGCTTAACAAAAATACCCCCAGGACCCCCCCCCCCCCCTTTCGAGGTTAATGTGTACATTTTTCATTAGAAAAATATCCTGGCCGAAGGCCAGTTGCTCCTTCTTTAACTGCGCTAAATCGTCTAAATATAGCTATTATGCAGACGTCGCCGGTACAGAAGGGGTTAAGTGTAATGTATAATTCTGATTTCACACCACGTCAAATTAACTAAATAGAGTGATACGGAACACTTCCTAAGCACACAAACAGACATCTACTTGAAGGTATTAAAGAAAAGCGATACACACACGGGCCGAGACAGACAGGCACTCCAGCAAAGATAACAACACAAGCGTAAACATGGTTGTATTAGATTCCTACGCCAACAGAGAGAGGGGTAGGAGGGGTGATTATATATGTGTCAGGTCGGGCAAGGGGGTGATGACAGGTGTGTATTGACTCAAGATTACACCTGCCCTTACTCACGTCACTCATACCTGTGTACACTTACGCCCCTCTGCCCTCCCATCTCCACCCTTAAGGGGAAAGGTTTATAATACAGTATGTGTGTGTGTACTGTATATAGGTTATATATATAAAGTAAAAAAAAAAAAAAAAAAAAATATATATATGCCCAATTAACACCCCCACCCTTAAAAGAAGAAGCATACCAGTATACATAGAATTCTATGGCGGGTGCCCAACCCCGAAAGGAGTTGAAATAGGGGAGCTATCCCCCCGCCAAAGGCGGGTTTTTAGGGCCTTTCCTAGCTGATGCTGAGAGGATTGAGTTCTAGTCATGTGGTGTTGGGCTGGTCTATCAGAGTGAGAGTTGAGGGATCTCTGCCATACCCATAGCTTACTCTGACTGTTCCTTTTTCTTAGGCCTATATATTTTCTAGATCTCAAAATGTCAAATGGTAGCTTATATTAACTGTACCGGTAATACTATTTCTTAAGGGGGTATTGCTTGGTTTTTGGTCTACACATGTATTTATTTATTTATTTTTGAGTTTCCTCGCTATACAAACACCCCCTAGACCCCCTTTCAAAAAGAAATTCCGGCCGATGGCCGGTTTCTTCGAAAATTAGAGGCTCGCTGTCGCTCGCCAGGAAAAAATTGACTCCTATTCTGGCACGAAAAGTCTTAATAGTGACAAAGAAATTAGGTGAAAGGTCTCAAAATCGCCAAACTAACGGAACGAACGTCTTATAATCTCAAAACTAATATGCTAAACATGAAGGAGAAGGGGGTCCATCAAAAATGACAACCCCCCCTTAAACAAATGGCGTTTAACCACACCCCCACAACCTAGCACATTTACGTCTCGCCCTTGTCCCTCACCCTATTGCCCCTCACCCTCACACATCACCCTCACTCTCTCACCCTCACACATTCATAGCGCACCCTTCACACATCACCCTTCACCATCACCCTCACTCTCTCACCCTCACACATTCGTAGCGCATTCCTCACACATCACCCTCCACCCCTCATATTCTCCCATCACCATCACCCTCACTCTCACCCTCACACATTCATAACGCACCCTTCACACATCACCCTCCACCCCTCATATTCTCCCATCACCATCACCCTCACTCTCACCCTCACACATTCATAACGCACCCTTCACACATCACCCTCCACCCCTCATATTCACCCATCACCATCACCCTCACTCTCACACATTCATAACGCACCCTTCACACATCAACCTCCACCCCTCATATTCACCCATCACCATCACACTCACTCTCTCACCCTCACACATTCATAACGCACCCTTCACACATCAACCTCCACCCCTCATATTCACCCTCACTCTCTCACCCTCACACATTCATAACGCACCCTTCACACATCAACCTCCACCCCTCATATTCACCCATCACCATCACACTCACTCTCACCCTCACAATTCATAACGCACCCTTCACACATCAACTCCACCCCTCATATTCATCCTCACTCTCACCCTCACACATTCATAACGCACCCTTCACACATCAACCTCCACCCCTCATATTCACCAATCACCATCACCCTCACTCTCTCACCCTCACACATTCATAACGCACCCTTCACACATCAACCTCCACCCCTCATATTCACCAATCACCATCACCCTCACTCTCACACATTCATAACGCACCCTTCACACATCAACCTCCACCCCTCATATTCATCCTCACTCTCTCACCCTCACACATTCATAACGCACCCTTCACACATCAACCTCCACCCCTCATATTCACCCTCACTCTCTCACCCTCACACATTCATAACGCACCCTTCACACATCAACCTCCACCCCTCATATTCACCCTCACTCTCTCACCCTCACACATTCATAACGCACCCTTCACACATCAACCTCCACCCTCATATTCACCCTCACTCTCTCACCCTCACACATTCATAACGCACCCTTCACACATCAACCTCCACCTCATATTCACCCCCTCTCTCACCCTCACACATTCATAACGCACCCTTCACACATCAACCTCCACCCCTCATATTCACCCTCACTCTCTCACCCTCACACATTCATAACGCACCCTTCACACATCAACCTCCACCCCTCATATTCACCAATCACCATCACCCTCACTCTCTCACCCTCACACATTCATAACGCACCCTTCACACATCAACCTCCACCCCTCATATTCACCAATCACCATCACCCTCACTCTCTCACCCTCACACATTCATAACGCACCCTTCACACATCAACCTCCACCCCTCATATTCACCCATCACGACCACCCTCACACTCTCACCCTCACACATTCATAACGCACCCTTCACATATCACCCTCCATCGTTTACTGCTAAAACTAAAAGCGCATGGAATACAAGACGGTGTGTTAAAATGGATAGAAAATTGGCTCAGCAACAGAAAGCAAAGAGTAGTCATAAACGGTAAGGCATCTAAATGGACCAATGTAAGTAGCGGGGTACCCCAGGGATCGGTACTAGGACCAATTCTCTTTCTAATTTACATCAACGACATAGATGAGGGTCTCACCTGTACAATCTCAAAATTTGCTGACGATACAAAAATTGCAAATAGCGTACTCTCAAAAGAACAAGTTGACGATATGCAACACAATCTAGATAAATTGTCATGTTGGGCCCAAATTTGGCAAATGAGTTTCAATGCGGATAAATGTAAAGTACTACACATCGGATACCTAAATGAGAAAAACTATTCGATGAATGGCACTCAGCTTAAGAATGTAAACAGAGAAACCGATCTGGGAGTAACAATATCGAGTAACCTAAAACCGAGTCAACAATGTTCAGAAGTTGTTAAGAAGGCAAACAAAATAATTGGATTTATAGGCAGGTCATTTGAGCATAAATCCAAAGAAGTTATCCTAACCCTTACAATTCCTTAGTCCGCCCTCTTCTGGAATACTGCGTTCAATCCTGGTGCCCTTATTACCAAAAAGATATAAACAAGCTAGAACGAGTTCAACGTAGAGTTACCAAAATGATACCTAGCCTAAAGAACAAACCATACGAAGAGCGTCTTAGAGAATTAAATCTATTTCCTTTAACCCAGTGCAGATTAAGAGGTGACTTAATTCAAGTGTTCAAAATCATCAAAGGCATCGACAATATGAACTGTAGTAAGTACTTCACTATCGACCAATCTAATTACACGCTGGGAAACGGTTGCAAAATTATTGGTAAATCTTTTAACTCACACGAATCTAAGAATTTCTTCTTCAATCGAGTTGTCAACTTGTGGAATGGGCTTCCCCGAGACGTTATACACTGCAGCACCGTTGATTCATTTAAACTCCGCTTAGACAAATATCTCGCATCAAACCCGCGACTGACTGCGTTTGTAAATTAATAACTTTATTTTATCCCCCCCTCAGTTACTAACCCATCTGTCCCCTACTAACTTCCTAATCCTGCCACGGACATTAGTTCCAGGGCAGTGGTTCCCTTTCCAATGTTCCCTTACCCACTCTAAACCACTGTTTGGACACTTGATCCTCAGTGTTTTGGAGGACAAGCAGCCTAGAAGGGTCACTAGATCTGTTGTTGCTTGGTTTCCTTTGTACTTTGTACTTGTACTCCTTTGTACTCCACCCCTCATATTCACCCATCACCATCACCCTCACACATTCATAACGCACCCTTCACACATCACCCTCCACCCCTCATATTCACCCATCACCCTCACCCTCCAATCCTCGCCCTCACAGACCTTCACCCTTCACCTTTCACCCTCACACCCCTCACCCTCTCCAAGTGTCAATCTCACTCCCAGCAAATATAGGGCATTGGTTCTGCGCGTGTGTGTACTTACTCTAGTTACTTACTCTAGTTGTATTGCGGGAGTGAGCATGCTCGTTATTTCCCGCCTCCTATATGTGTATGTGTTATATGTATCGTTGGAATGGCTGTGGATGTGTGTGTAGTCTGTATTTTTAGCCAATTGGCGACATCGGAAACGAAGGCTTAGGGTGGATCTGTATGGTACCATTCTCACTATAGACGGTACCGTCTCGCCCGAAGGCTTAGGTAGCCATCAGCTTAGGTGAACCATATGATACCCATCTCGCCTTGTACCATTTTTGCCAACCCCAGATGGGACGTCACAACGTCGTCCACTTATTCCAGGTACCTATTTACAGCTAGGTGAACTGAGGCTAACACATGAAAGGAGACCAGCCCAATTTGTCTCCGCCCGGACGGGGATTGAACCCCCGACCCCTCGTGTGTGAGACGAGAGCTCTACCTACTAGGCTACGGGCTGTGTGTGTGTGTGTGGGGGGGGGGGGGGTCATAGTGTTATAACCATAGAATACATTTATTATTCTAGGGACATTAATAATTCGCTTGGCTGACTAAAGACATTATAATTTGACCATATATTGGCTAAATAGGTAGGACATTTATTAACGCTAGTGGTTATTTTCATCAACTACCGGTAAGCGATAACGTGAATACATTGTAATCTGGGGGGTAATTATTATGTATGTATCATAAAATTAACTTGATGTGTCTTCAGTACAATTAAAAGTATTATTTTATTCAAATTACCGAAAGTACATTGTAATCATAATTTAGGTATATTTCGTTGCTAAATTGATTGATCTAACTATATAAGTAACCAGATGATTACTAGTATTATTAACTATATAAGTAACCAGATGATTACTAGTATTATTAACTATATAAGTAACCAGATGATTACTAGTATTATTAACTATATAGTAACCAGATGATTACTAGTATTATTAACTATATAAGTAACCAGATGATTACTAGTATTATTAACTATATAGTAACCAGATGATTACTAGTATTATTAACTATATAGTAACCAGATGATTACTAGTATTATTAACTATATAGTAACCAGATGATTACTAGTATTATTAACTCAGCTCATCATGTTTGTGCTAAGTGTTGTTATGGATTGTGTTTACTAATTTGCGACCACCACGTACGAATTTGCTATTCTACTATATATGTTTTTGTTTCGAATTCATTGTTGTATTAATTTGCAGTCGTTCATAGTATCTGTGGTTGTTGTTGTTGTTGTTGAAGGGTACCTCAAGTGTCTGAATGTTGTATAGAATATATTTGTTGTTGTTGTTGTTGTTGAAGGGTAGCTCAAGTGTCTGAATGTATAGAATATATTTGTTGTAGTTGTTGTTGTTGTTGAAGGGCAGCTCAAGTGTCTGAATGTATAGAATATATTTGTTGTAGTTGTTGTTGTTGTTGTTGTTGAAGGGCAGCTCAAGTGTCTGAATGTATAGAATATATTTGTTGTAGTTGTTGTTGTTGTTGTTGTTGTTGTTGTTGAAGGGCAGCTCAAGTGTCTGAATGTATAGAATATATTTGTTGTTGTTGTTGAAGGGCAGCTCAAGTATCTGAATGTATAGAATATATTTGTTGTAGTTGTTGTTGTTGTTGTTGAAGGGCAGCTCAAGTGTCACCTACCCGGACTCTTGGAATTCGATCCTAATGAAAAAATTTAAGGAAAACCTCTCAAAACCCCTGGCTATAATGTGGAGAAGGAGTCTAGACACTGGTGACATACCAGATAGCTTGAAAAACGCAATAATTGCCCCACTGCATAAAGGAGGGAGTAAAGCACTACCAAAAAACTACCGCCCGGTAGCTCTAACCTCTCACATCATTAAAGTTTTCGAGGGAGTCCTGCGAAGCAAAATTTCAACATTCATGGAGACAAATGAACTACACAACACCGGTCAACATGGGTTCAGAGCGGGAAGATCATGTCTCTCACAACTTTTGGAACACTATGACAAAATTCTTAAAGCGCTAGAAGAAAAGAAAAACGTGGATGTCATTTACACCGATTTTGCTAAGGCATTTGATAAATGTGACCATGGTATAATAGCCCACAAACTGAAAGCAAACGGTATAACTGGGAAAATCGGACGGTGGATATACAATTTCCTCGTAAACCGAAAACAATCGGTAGCAGTAAACCAAGTCACTTCTGAGCCTTCGGATGTCAAAAGCTCATTGCCCCAAGGAACAGTGCTAGCGCCCCTTCTGTTCCTCATACTAATTTGCGACATAGATACCAACACCAGACACAGTACGGTGTCGTCTTTTGCTGATGACACAAAATTAAGCAAGATAGTAAACACACAAGAGGACACGGGCCGACTGCAGGAAGACATGAATGTAGTGTTCCAGTGGACCAGGGAAAACAACATGCAATTCAATGAGGAAAAATTCCAATTAATACGGTACGGAGATAATAATGGTGTTAAAGAATTTACAAATTACTTAACAGAATCTAACCACATAATAGAACGGAAAGACAGTGTGAAAGACCTTGGGGTATTAATGTCTGAAATTATGGGTTTCAAAGTACATAACCAGGTCAAAGTGGCGGCTGCGAAACGTCTAACGGGTTGGATTCTGCGTACTTTTAAAACACGCGGTGAATTGCCTATGATAACGCTCTTCAAATCTCTAGTGCTACCGCGGCTTGAATACTGTAGCGTATTAACATCCCCATACAAATCAGGTGAAATAAATGACGTAGAGAGTGTACAAAGAAATTTCACTTCGCATATAAGTTCGATAAAACATCTACACTATTGGGAGCGTTTAAGAGCACTGAATCTGTACTCACTGGAACGTAGAAGAGAACGTTACCTAATAATATACACGTGGAAAATCGCAGAGGGTTTAGTACCAAACCTACAAACTCCGATAGTCATGAAATTCAGTGATAGGAGAGGCTGGGAATGCGAAATCCCCCGGATGAATAACAGGGGTGCTATGGGCTCTCTGCGAGAGGGCTGGTTATCACACAGAGGCCCACGTCTCTTCAACAAACTCCCACGGCGAGTAAGAGACATGAGGGACATCTCGTTAGACAACTTCAAGAGAGCCCTAGATGTCGAACTGCAAAAAGTGCCAGACGAGCCCATCCTCGCAAGGGAGCGAGCTGTCGCTTCAAACAGTCTACTGCACCAAATCACCACCCATAACGAGGGGCGTCGCGCTCCTTGGTGCCGCTAGAGGAACGGCGAACACATCCAAAGGTATCCAAAGGTAAGGTAAGGTACCCCAGCCCTGGATGTTTACTGTAGGCGATGTCTTGTTTGTATAGTGTTACTGACCTAGCCCTAGTAACAGACGTTTGTGAAGGCTTGTCAAACACTATAAGTCTAGTAAATCAATTCAGCTTAACGTTAACATGAACATAATAAAAATCACACACATACTATACTGTATATATATACGGTATATGTACAATATATATATATATAAAAATATATATATATATATATATATATATAATATTTTCGATTGTGTGTGTGTGTGTGTGTGTGTGTGTGTGTGTGTGTGTGTGTGTGTGTGTGTGTGTGTGTGTGTGTGTGTGTGTGTGTGTGTGTGTGTGTGTGTGTGTGTGTGTGTGTGTGTGTGTGTGTGTGTGTGTGTGTGTGTGTGTGTTCTTTATGCATGGCCAAATTTTTTAAGCTAGAGCGTTCATACTTGGTGTGCATAGTAAGGGGGTCCCTAGGCAGGTTTTAGTGAACAAATTAGAATTCCCCAGGGTGAAAGGGACGGAGAAAATGGGCGCGAAATCGGAAACATCGCTTTTGGTTTAACAAAAAATGGCCGATCGAAAAGGTGTATGGAACGAAAGTTGTTCGCAGCCCCCCAAAATGGGGGTACGGATGAGGTCAGATCCAAAATCGGAGGTCATTTAGCCGCCGAAATCGAGGTCGCCGTTTAATGAGGCACAGGGAGGTTATGGTAGTAGTAGTATTGTGATGATTGTGGAAGTAGTGATTGATGATGGTAATTATGGTGATTACCCGGGCAACGCCAGGTACCCCTGCTAGTATAATATATATATATATATATATATATATATATATATATATATATATATATATATACTAGCAGGGGTACCCGGCGTTGCTCGTATCGGCTAATCATCATAATCACCATCACTACTACCATAATCACAATCATCACAATACTACTACTACCATAATCACCGGCCTCGACCTCCCTGTGCCTCATTAAACGGCGACCTCGATTTCGGCCGCTAAATGACCTCCGATTTTGGATCTGACCTCATCCGTATCCCTATTTTGTGGGGCTGCGAATAACTTTCGTTCCATACACCTTTTCGATCGGAGGCCTCCTTCTGCCCCAAACGGCAATTTTTGTCATGTTTGTTTTCAATTTCGGCCTCGAAACGAACTCCGATCGTGGCCTCGCCCCCTCTATGACCTGACCCAGGTCAATTGACACCCACATGCAAAGTTTCAGCTCCCCAGGTCCAAAACTGCGGCCGCCTCTTAAGAACAGACACACACACACACAGACAATCGAACATATTATATAGATATATGTATATATACGGTATATAGGCTATGTATATAAAAACAAAACAAAAAAAATATAAAATAGGATGAAATAAAAAAATAAAAATAGGAAAAAGTGGGGATTGGGCCTGAGCATATAGATACTTATATATATATATATATATATATATATATATATATATATATATATATATATATATATATATAATTGTGTGTGTGTGCATGTGTTTGAGTGTGTGTTTGTGTGTGTGGGTGGGTGAGCGTGTGCTATATACCGGTAATGCTAAGTATCGACGCAATTATGCCTTTCAAGCATTAGTACTTATACATAAATAATATATGTTTATGATAAGTAAAAACAAATTATTGAAATGCTTGGATTAACTAAGCGTAAGCACTATATTTATTCAGAGCTTCCATCTGTTTTCTAGATAATTACTGTCTAGAAGAATGATTACCCGAAATTTATATGAGCATGTGTACATCAGGTGTGAGGGCCAGCTGTGTGTGTGTGTGTGTGTGTGTGTGTGTGTGTGTATGTGTATGTGTGTGTGTGTATGTGTGTGTGAAAAGAGAGAGAGGGAGAGAGTTTGCTAAACTGGGACCGGTACATTATAACATGACTGTGTATACAGAATGTGTGTTCGTGGTGAATGTTAGTGACTTCCAATGTGTGTACGTGTGTTTTTTTTTTTTTTTAGAGAGAGAGAATATCTTGCAAAAAACAAAGATTGATAGACAAGCTCAATGTCAGCGGCAAGCAGTGAGTGTGTGTATGTATGAGTGTATGTATTGTGTGTGTATGTGTGTGCAGCTGTGTTTTTGGGTACTGTTAGTAAAAATACAATCAAAACACCTACATACTTTTCATTTATTATACCGGTATTGTTCAAGTTAATTGTTACCTGTTTGGCTTCGAAAGTTTCATCATAAGGTGAGTAAAATTCTATATTGGTAGCTGACGCACACATCGCGTGTGTATTGCTTTAAAAAAATCTAATATTAAGTGATACTCCTTTATATTTGTGGATATCGTAAGAAGCTATTTTGTTCTAATTATATATACTAGCTAGTATTGTTTATGTATTGGTGTATGCTGCTTTGCGTCTCTTAACTAAATCGACTTATTTAAAAATCTATCACGACCTATATTAATCTTGCATATATATATATTTTTTTTTTCTATGTGATTGAGGGTGGCAAAAGGCAGAATTGCCTATAGCGAGTGCCTCCCCCATAGTTGAAAGAGTGACAGGGCCAAAATGAAGGGACGATCGAGCCAAAATGCCTGGACAGACGGAGTTTGAAGCAATTTAAGTCATAGGAAGAGGGAAAGACTGATTCTGGGAGAGAGTTCCAGAGCTCAGCTGTTGAGTAGTAGAAAGTTTGAGAGTAACGTTTCACTCTTGGGTTAGAGAGTTGCACAGAGTAGGGGTGGGATTGAGTTGCAAGACGGGTACCACGTGCCCTACGTAAAGGAGGTGGTATGCACTGGGAAAGCTCTGAGGAACACTGATTATTATAGTAGCGATAGAATAGCGAGAGAGATGCAACATTTCGGCGGAGAGAGAGAGATTGCAGAGAGTTGGTGAGTAGACGGGAATTAATGATACGAAAGGCCTTCCTTTCAACTTTGTCTAGGAGGGCGGTGTGAGAGGAACCTCCCCACACATGTGAACAATACTCAATACAAGGATGCACTATGCCCCTGTACAGAGCAAGAAGCTGTGCTGGGGAAAAGAACCCCCTAAGGCGGTTGAGCACACCCAGTTTCTGGGAGGCTGCCTTAGCAAGACTGGAAATATGGTCCTTCCAAATGAGAGCAGAAGAAAAAGAGACACCAAGAATATTGAGAGAAGATGAAGGGTTGATTTTTGTATTGTTGAAGAATAAGGGATAGTCCGCTGGGAGATCCTGACGGGTAGATAGATGGAGAAATTGGGTTTTGGAAGCATTAAAGGTTAGAATTATATATATATCGAATTTAAAATATGATGCTACAATAAAATAATAACTTTCGACTTAAAAGTAGAGTTAATAGCTGGCTGTAAAATCTCATTTGGCAAATGATTCCACAAGTCAATCAATTGTGGAATAAAGCACTTGAGAAAAACGAGGCTAGGAAACATTCACACCATTCATGACAACATTTTTGATTCAAAGCCTTGTTACACGTTCTGTAGTATAAGGTTCTGGTAAAACACTGTATTAAATGTTGAAGCTCCGGTCAGGAAACTATCTTTGGATACACTGTAGTTAGATAGATAGATAATGGACAGTGTAAAAGAAAGCAGCCGATTACTTCTTAGACAAATCCCCATAAAATCTCCAGAGGTTATAAGTTAGCAAATGTGTATTGGACGTGGACTGAGCGGCTCTTTCCCCTCCGGTAGGGGACAAATGACCGTGCTTTACCAGTGGACGGTGATGGGGGGGGGGGGGATTGGGGGGGGGGGGGACCTTTCTGCTGACCACATTATTTACTTCTTCAATCCGTTCACAATTTGTTTTAACTCTATAATTTTGATCCGATAGAGGTTATTTTGGACCTTCCCTGTTTTGCTCCAGTATCTTAGAGATGCAAGACATTTCACCCCATTAATTTGACGACAATAATACGCTTCACCCCATTCAGGCGTCGATTTTTATATGGGTCAGCGATAGCGAGCCTGTAACTTAAAAGATATCGGCCTTCGTCCGGGATTTTTATATATCGAAACATGTCCCTCAGATGGATTACTGTTCACCTCTGTGGAGTGGAAGTGGAGTGGTTGCATTGAGACAGTTGGACAAAATTCAAAATAAAGCTATTAGATTAATCAATAACCCTGCAATCATACAGGACCTTCCTACATTATCCATACGAAGAAACGTTGCATCCCTTGCATTATTCTACAGATATTTTCACAGCAATTGTTCAGAGGAACTTGCTTCAATTGTGCCGCCTCTCCACATCTTTCCCCGTAGAACTAGGGCAGCTGAGAGCGCCCATGAATTTACACTTTCTCCTCCACAATGCAGAACTTCTTATCAAAATTCATTTATCCCTAGAACTACTCTTTGGAATTCACTTCCCTCGAGTTGCTTTCCACAAACTTACAATCTACAAAATCACATGGACCTTTTTGTTTTATCTGTGTTTTTCCTTCCTCTGTTCATTGTCTCAAAAAAAAAAAAAAAAAAAAATACAAATTTAGCTTGATGGGGTCTGATTGGATTTTTTGTTAGTTTGAAGAAAGTCTGGGAAGGTATTTTTGTTAGCCTAGGGGGCAAATTTATATATTTTGCTCGATAATGTCCAAAGCAAGCAAAATCCTCAATAATAGATTAAAATATCATAATAACCCACAATATGTCTGACCAGATTAAGGCAGTGCTTGGATATAATTTGTGGTAACTCTGAACGATAGTAGCGAACACTGGATTATATAACCCTGATCCCTGAAATTAATTGATTGGCTTTTGCGGATTCTGGACTTGGATACAATTTGACGAAATCTTGCTCGTGTGACACCGCCATCATGCCAAGCGATTTTATTAAACTTAGGAACGAGCCGTTATATATAGTTAGAGGGGTTATTTTACGTACATGTATATTTTTATCTTTATCATTAATAGGATATTAGGATAAAAAGGTACCGTACTGTATATCAAATAATGAACAGTTACTTCATATCAGTAAAATTGCTTGGTTTTACTATTTTGCCTTGTTATGCCTTATTATGTTTACTGTACAGTCACCTCGCTTAACCCTTTGAGTAGCAGCGACGTGAGTTAAATTTTATTCTAGCTAATATTTACACAATATTATGCAGCTTAGGAAGGATCTGTGGTACGGTAGTTAAAAGGTTTGGTCGAGATAGTTTGAAGCCTTTTATTATGGCTAGAGGTCCTTGGTAAGCTGAATAACATAGTCTAATTTTTGCCAGAATATGATGGCAAAAACGTCCCTGGTACTGAATGGGTTAATATGCAGTCTCAGACATTATAGTTATGCGATTATATCTTTTTCAGGTTTCTGTAGGAAATAGTATCGCTTATATAGTTCTCGATTCATCCCTCTTCCATTTTATATTGTAATTTTGTTTTATACACTAACACGAGGGAGAAGGGGTGGTAAACAGTTCCTTGACACCCAATTCCTTCGTTATTTGCTTGGTTAATGATATAGCCTATAACTTCCTTCCCACATGGTTATCCTTTGCAGCATACAATGACATGTTTTCGTCATGTTATTCTGGCTATCATTATACGATTTTATTAATTTTAGGAGGCAACTCCGAATTGGGTACAAACTACCACAATTTAAAAATATCAGCACACGTAGGCCTATATTATAACCTCATTTCAAGAAATAATAAGATAACTAACTTATATTAAACTCAATCGATAAATCAAATAAATGGGTAGTATATAACGGTACCAGTAGAAAACAAATTAGGCCTATTGTTTTTATTTTTTTGTTCTGTCTGAACAACATGTCACTTTAATCCCGTGGTGTTAAAACCGGTGTAGCCAAACCACGTAATGCAACATGTGTACACCTCCAGCCCCCCCCCCCTCCCCCTACCCATCTTGCTCATTCCCCTCCTCCACCCCCTCCGTTTCTATGCTCACTATTCCACCCCTCACCCTAAGCCTCCACCCCTCACCTTTATCCTGCACCCTCACCCTCCACCCCAACCTCATCCTTCACCCCGCTCTTACATCCTCACATTTCACACTTACACCCCCTACTCTCTCACCCTCATGTGGGCTATCCTCAGGTCTCACCCTCTACCGTTACTTATCCTCACATCTCACACTTACACCCCTCTCCCTCCACCTCTCACCCTCATCGCTAACATCTCACACTTACACCTGGTCTCCTTTTCATCCTCCACCCCTCACTCTCATCCTACACCCCTTACCCTAAACCTCCACCCTAACATCTCACACTCACACCCCTTCCCCTCCACCGTTCCCCATATTCCTCAACCCCTCCCCCTCATCCTCTACCCTCACTCCCACGCCTCCGCCCCACATACTCCACCCTCCCCTCCTCCCTCACCCCCAACCTCCACATCTGTCCCCCCTCCCCCCCCCCCCCCCAAAAACAAACAAAAATATATATATTGTGCTGTGTGTGTGTGTGTGTGTATCTCATGCTAAATATGTTTCAATACTTTTTGACGTAGTTAATGGATTTCTTCTTCGATATCCGACAACAAAATGTGACTTCCCCAATTTGAACTACGGTAACTGAGTTTGTCTACTCTACTTCTGACTACAAAATTGACTTCCCGAATTTGTCAACCCCCTGATTTTGACTATTTCATTAGTACTACACTACTTTTTCTTTTAGGGCAAACACTCTACACCAGGTATTATAGAGATAGCCGGTTTGCCACAGTTATAACAGAAAACCGATTACGGCGGATGGCTGTGGCCTGATGAAGTCCATCCGCCTCTCTATTTTGCCTTGGGGTTGGTGTTTGACTGTCTCTCTATATTTTTCATATATCTGTGTTAATTTCAACTCTTTTCACATGTGTGTGTGGGTGTGTTAATTTGCATATATGTCAGACTGCCTTTCTGCTTTGAATCCATCCAGCTATTAGACTAGCGTGTCTGTCTGTCTATTTTTGCTTCCGTATATTAATCGAACTATATATATAGAATAAGAGACAAGCGTGAAGTAAGAGAGGTAATAAAAGTTAGTGAGTTAGAGAAGAGTGAAAAAGAGAGGGAGTACAAGGAAAGACTAAATGAAAAGTGGATGGAAGTGAGAGAGATGGAAGAGAGAGAAGTAGAGGTTGAATGGCAACAGTTTAAGGAAGGAGTGAAAGCAAGTGCAGAGGTAGTATGCGGCAAAAGGAAAGTAGGAGGCAGAGGTATCAGGAAGGGAAGCGAGTGGTGGAATGATACGGTGAGAAAGGCAGTTGAGGAGAAGAGACAGTGTTTTGAGAGGGTTTTACAGGATGGTAGTGTTGAGGTATGGGAGAGGTACAAGGAGAAAAGGAGAGAGGCAAAACGGAAAATTAGAGAAGCGAAAAAAGATGCAAACGAAAGGTGGGGCCAAAGGCTGAGTGAGAATTTTGAAGAACGAAAGAAGATGTTCTGGAAGGAGGTAAATAAAGTAAGGAAAGGAGGACAAAAGAGGGAAGAGTCAGTGAAAGATGAAAATGGAGAATTACTAGTGGAACCAGTTGAAGTGAGGAAAAGATATGCCGAGTATTTTGAATCTTTGTTAAATACAAGAGATGGAAGAGAAGCAGTGATTGAAGCAGAGGTGGATGGAGATAGGTTACCCAGGCCACCCAGGTGGCAGGGATTGAATGAAAGGATTGAGGAAAATGAGTATAAAGAAGCAGTGAAACAAATGAGAGCGGGAAAAGCAGAAGGTTTGGATGGTATTGCTGTGGAGTGTATAAAGAAGGGTGGAGATGTGATAATAGATTGGTTGGTGAGACTTTTCAATGTGTGCTTTGTTGTGTCAATGGTACCAATAGACTGGAAGAGTGCATGTATTGTGCCGTTGTACAAGGGGAAGGGAGATCGGCAGGAGTGTTCAAGTTATAGAGGTATTAGTTTATTGTCAGTGGTTGGAAAGCTGTATGGCAGGGTGTTGATAGAGAGGATAATAAAGTGTACGGAAGTTGCAATAGGAGAAGAACAGTGCGGTTTTAGGAGGGGAAGAGGGTGCGTGGATCAGATGTTTGCAGTAAGACAGTTATGCGAGAAGTATTTAGAGAAGCATAAGGAGATATTTTGGGCTTTTATGGACTTGGAAAAAGCGTATGATCGTGTGGACCGTGAAGCAATGTGGAAGGTGTTAAGGATTTATGAAATAGGAGGAAATTTGTTAGAAGCAGTTAAGAGTTTTTATGAAGGGAGCAGAGCATGTGTGAGAGTAGGAAATGGTGAGTTGAGTGAATGGTTTGAGGTAAAGGTAGGTTTGCGACAGGGTTGTGTAATGTCACCATGGCTGTTTAATATGTTTATGGATGGTGTGGTGAGGGAGGTGAAAAGGAAAACTATGGGAAGAGGATTGGGTTTAGTAGGAAAGAATGGTAGAGATTGGGAGTTGAATCAGTTGCTGTTCGCTGATGACACAGCATTGGTGGCGGATTCTGATGAGAAACTGCAGCGGGTAGTCAAAGAGTTTGGTGTGGTTTGTGGAAGGAGGAAACTGAAGGTGAACGTCAATAAAAGTAAAGTAATGGTGTGTAATAGAGAGCATAGGGTGAATCTAGATGTGAGGCTGGATGGGGAAATATTGGAACAAGTAGAGTGTTTTAAATATCTAGGAGGAACGATAAGCAGGAGTGGAGGCATGGAAGTGGAGGTAAAACAGAGAGTGTGTGAAGGAAGGAAGGTTTTCGGAGCAATGGGAAGTATGTGGAAGACGAGAAATCTCGGAGTGAAAGTAAAAAGTGCACTGTATCAAGGAATTGTTGTGCCAACAGTGATGTATGGGGCTGAGACATGGGCTCTGAAGAAAAAGGAGAAAAGAGGGCTGGATGTGATGGAGATGAGCTGCTTGAGGAGTATGTGTGGAGTTACTCGTAGAGACAGATTGAGGAATGAAGAGATACGTAGGAGAGTCGGGCAGCAGGAACATTTGTCAGCCAGAGTGGACAGAAGGGTGCTGAGCTGGTATGGTCATGTTGAACGAATGGGAGATGAAAGGCTTACAAAGAGAATATGTGAGTCAGGTACAAGGGGAGATAGAAGGGCAGGAAGACCCCCATTGAGATGGAGAGACTGTGTAAAAAAGGCTTTGGATGATAGAGGAATGACTATAGATCAGGCAGGGGAAGTGGTGGTGGACAGGAGTGAATGGAGAATGCTTGTGAATAGTTGAGTGAACACGTGGTCATTTGGAGTAAGGGGTCGGGCGCAAGTTCGACTAGATAATAGTCCATCAGGCGCCTGGCCCGGGGGGACGATTAATATGAAGGGTGTGCCTGGAAGTGTGGTGGGAGGGCTTGTGGCTTTGGCTCCGCTGCATGTCTGCCTGCCGAGATCGGAACCTCTCCGGGTGGTCAGGGGCCAGGGGAGTGCTGGAGCGACCTTGGTAACCCTGGTCTCTGGGTCTTCTCCTGGGTGACCTGGATGTGTGTGAGTTTGTGTTTTTTATCTGTGTTTATTTGTTGTTTTATGTTGTTTTTGTGTTTTCCCTGTTCTTGCTCTGTCTTGAGTCGGCTACCCCCAAAATGGGGATTGGGCCTGAGCATATAGATAGATAGATAGATATATATACTGTATATTACAAGAAGTAGGTTGTTTTTTATTTAGTGCACAGCAAAGTTAGGGAATATATGGATACTAAAACTAGACATTCGTAATATTTGTGTAGTTTTTCATGATTTTGGTTGTTGTAATATCTCAAAAGTATTGCGAGTTGTTAAAACAAAGCAACATAGACGATTAAAAGTTTGTAAAGTATAATGTAAAGCTCATTTACTAGTTTGAAAGTCATGTCTATACTCTTCCAAGAAAAAATAAAATAAATAAATATGAAATATAATTATAAACAAAGCCCCCCCCCCCCCCCCCCACACACACACACCACTTTATATATACATATAATATATACGGGCTCATAAATTGGTATCACACGAGCAATTTTCCCGTTAATATTTTTTCAGCATTTCTTGTCTGGCAACTTCAAAATTAAAGCTGTATCAGAATTCAATGACGAACAATAATCCACCGGTACCTTCAATCCGGTTTCCGATACCGTTGTAAAGAATTCAATGACGAACAATAATCCACCGGTACCTTCAATCCGGTTTCCGATACCGTTGTAAAGAATTCAATGACGAACAATAATCCACCGGTACCTTCAATCCGGTTTCCGATACCGTTGTAAAGAATTCAATGACGAACAATAATCCACCGGTACCTTCAATCCGGTTTCCGATACCGTTGTAAAGAATTCAATGACGAACAATAATCCACCGGTACCTTCAATCCGGTTTCCGATACCGTTGTAAAGAATTCAATGACGAACAATAATCCACCGGTACCTTCAATCCGGTTTCCGATACCGTTGTAAAGAATTCAATGACGAACAATAATCCACCGGTACCTTCAATCCGGTTTCCGATACCGTTGTAAAGAATTCAATGACGAACAATAATCCACCGGTACCTTCAATCCGGTTTCCGATACCGTTGTAAAGAATTCAATGACGAACAATAATCCACCGGTACCTTCAATCCGGTTTCCGATACCGTTGTAAAGAATTCAATGACGAACAATAATCCACCGGTACCTTCAATCCGGTTTCCGATACCGTTGTAAAGAATTCAATGACGAACAATAATCCACCGGTACCTTCAATCCGGTTTCCGATACCGTTGTAAAGAGCTCAACCAACGTCGTGGGGGGTAAGGAGAGATTTTGACTTGGGATTTTTGTGTGGACCCCTTTCTCCTTCATGTTCGGCCCCATTGCTTTTGAGATGTTAAGACGTTCTCCCCATTAGTTTTGCGATCTTAAGAACTGTCCCCCTATTTCTGTCAGTTTTAAGACCATTCATGCCATATTGGTGTCGATTTGTTTCCTGGCGAGCGATAGAGAGCCTGTAATATAAGAGGAACCGGCCTTCGGCCGGGACATTTTTCTACTGTAAAATTTACAAATTTATCTTGAAAGGGGGTCTAGGGGGCGTAATTTTAAGCTTGATGGAGGTCTAGGGAACACACTAAAAACCTCCCCTTAATATGGTGGTTATTTTAGTTTGTTTATTGATAGTTTTCATTATGTTTCCCATTCCGGAGCCATTGATTTTGCGTTTGCTCTCGACACAGTCAAAATGCCCCCCCCCCACCACCACCACCAGACGCCATCAAAATGCCCCCCCCCCACCACCACCACCAGACGCCATTTAAGGTAACCCCCTCCCCAGGTCCCCCCCACCACCAGACGCCATTTAAGGTAACCCCCTCCCCAGGTCCCCCTACCACCAGACGCCATTTAAGGTAACCCCCTCCCCAGGTCCCCCCACCACCAGACGCCATTTAAGGTAACCCCCTCCCCAGGTCCCCCACCACCAGACGCCATTTAAGGTAACCCCCTCCCCAGGTCCCCCCACCACCAGACGCCATTTAAGGTAACCCCCTCCCCAGGTCCCCCACCACCAGACGCCATTTAAGGTAACCCCTCCCCAGGTCCCCCCACCACCAGACGCCATTTAAGGTAACTCCCTCCCCAGGTCCCCCCACCACCAGACGCCATTAAAGGTAACCCCCTCCCCCAGGTCCCCCCACCACCAGACGCCATTTAAGGTAACCCTCTCCCCAGGGCCCCCCCCCACCAGACGCCATTTAAGGTAACCCCCTCCCCAGGTCCCCCCCACCACCAGACGCCATTTAAGGTACCTCCCACCCCAGGTCCCCCCACCACCAGACGCCATTTAAGGTAACCCCCTGCCCATGTCGCCCCCACCACCAGGCGCCATTTAAGGTAACCCCTCCCCAGTTCCCCCCACCACCAGACGCCATTTAAGGTAACCCCCTCCCCAGGTCCCCCCACCACCAGACGCCATTTAAGGTGACCCCCTCCGCTGGACCCCCCCACCACCAGACGCCATTTAAGGTAACCCCCTCCCCAGGTCCCCCCCCACCACCAGACGCCATTTAAGGTAACCCCCTCCCAGGTCCCCCCCACCACCAGACGCCATTTAAGGTAACCCCCTCCCCAGGTCCCCCCCACCACCAGACGCCATTTAAGGTAACCCCCTCCCCAGGGCCCCCCCCCCCCACCACCAGACGCCATTTAAGGTAACCCCCTCTCCAGGTCCCCCCACCACAAGCCGCCATTTAAGGTACCCCCCTCCCCAGGTCCCCCCCCCCCCAGACGCCATTTAAGGTAACCCCCCCCCCCGGTCCCCCCCCCCCCCACCACCAGACGCCATTTAAGGTAACCCCTTCCACAGGTCCCCTCCACCACCAGACGCCATTTAAGGTAACCCCCTCCCAAGGTCCCCCCCGCCACTAGACGCCATTTAAGGTAACCCCCTCCCCAGGTCCCCCCACCACCACACCCCATTTAAGGTAACCCCCTCCCCAGGTCCCCCCCCCCACCAGACGCCATTTAAGGTAACCCCCTCCCCAGGTCCCCCCCACCACCAGACGCCATTTAAGGTAACCCCCTCCCCAGGTCCCCCCACCACCAGACGCCATTTAAGGTAACCACCTCCCAGGTTCCCCCCACCACCAGACGCCATTTAAGGTAACCCCCCCCCCAGGCCCCCCCCACCACCAGACGCCATATAAGGTAACCCCCTCCCCAGGTCCCCCCTACCACCAGACGCCATTTAAG